>VXBL01005735.1:555312-767048 GCA_013400195.1 Aramus guarauna | reverse complement strand
GTGGGGGGGGGGGGGAAGCGTATGAGCTGCTTTTGCAAGCCAACATGTAATTGCAGCCCCCGGGCCCTGGGGAGTGGTGGTGAGGGGAGCTGGCACGGGATGAGGAACGGCACATCTCTCCAGACCCTGAGGACTTTGGGAAACACGCGGCAGCGGGAAAAGGGGTTCACATCCTTCCACTGCGCTTCGCAGCCCGGTGAAGAGACCAGGCTCCTCCTCACCGTCCGGCAGGCTGGGTATGACGTGCAGCCCCCTCCGCTCCACGGCACCCCGTACTGGGATGGGGACCTCTGGCAGAGGAAGGGCAGGTCAGGGACAGAAGGGAGGAAGCTGTGACCTCTCTCACTGCCCCAGCGGGGTCTGGCAGAGTTCCGCTGCCGGAGGCACAGGCGTGGTGCAGCAGTGCCATTCCCTCCACGTCTTCAAAAGTGAGCTCTGTCACCACTGCTGCCACCTCCCTTGCCTCTCTTCTAAAGAAAAAAAGGCTACTTTCTGAAATTGCTGGAGCGAGATGTTCTCTGAAAGCTGCCTTTTGCTGATCCCACCCTGAAAACACAAAATGCTGCAGCATTTGGGAACATGCATGAAGAAGAAAAGCTCAGTGCTGGATTAAAGCCACTTTTGGCAAAAGATAAAAGATGGTCTCTCTCTCTCTCGCGTGCACACACACACACACACACACAGACAAACAGGAAGAAAAACTCTCAGGGGCACAATCAATTTCAGTTCACATCTCTTCTGGGCTGTCAGAGATAGTCACTGGCGCAGGCCCTGCTGGAGTGCAAACCCAAAAGGGATTTATGAAAACAAATCCTCAGCTGGTGTATACCTTGTATACCAGCATGGCCCACAGCAATTTGTAGAACAGGAGGAAGACGACTAATATATGATGATACGCAAGAACAATGAATATTTTTCTCTTAATTGAATTTCCTCTGGCCTTCTGTAGTGAACTGACTGAAACAAAGGCTCTGCTGTTTCATGCTGTTCATGAAAAGTTCAAGATTTTTGGAAATTTGACTCAGTTCCAACCAGGACAGAAATAATCTTTACACATAGCTGTATGTATAAATGTAGATATGAATAGGAAATTCTGAAAACATTTAGCTCGGAAAACTGAATATCTGATATGAAATGCAGACCTGCTGATGGTGTATGATCTTGTCCATTCTGCTGCTGCTGGAAGTGGCTGTAAAACTAGCCAGAGTACGGATAGCAAACTCAGAGAGAAATCCCGCTGGAAGATAACCTGAAAAAGTCACCAGACCTTCCCCGACAGAAATGACAGTATGCATTTTATCAGCTACAACTGAGAAACACAGCTCAAGTTCAAATATTTGCAACCAACCCAGAATTAAATATTTGTTTTGTTATCAGGTGATCACTGCTAGGTCGTCGTGACAGCCCCATAAATACAGAGTGACACGGCTATTGTGAACGATGGGGAGCTGCGCTGCGGTCATGTATGAAAACGCTGTGTTGACTTGATTTGGTTATACAAAACATTGGGAAAAGTAGTGGGAATTTTTCTACAGGAGTACATGGTTTAAGCCACCACTAGTTGGTGCAACTTACCTTGTCGTGGTGTGGTGGCTTGCGTGCCTTGTCGGGCCAGACTAAAATGTTGCACCCTGGCCCTCCAGGTTGGGGGTTTTGTTTTGGGCTAACAACCCAATCATGTAAAAAACAAAATCTGTTAAAGAAATTGCAACAACACTATCCCACCGGGTTTGGTGGCATAGTGTTGCAGCCCTATGCTCCTCGAGGAGTAACAAGGACCAAACACACACACACATGGTTTAATGTTGGAGAAGGATTGAAAACAAGCTGGGCTGAAAAGTAATGATTTGAGAGCCGTCCTCATCCAGCACATGCTTTGGGTTTGTTAGGAACTGAGCTGAGACTGTAAAAGCCTTGTCCCTCAGGCTCCCACCACCACCAACCTCAGCCTCCTTTGGCAACAACAGATCAAAAGGTCTATAAATACTTAACAGATGCCCCAGGTCCATGGGGCAGGCTGAGAAATGTCGTGGGCTGCTGTTAGGGCGATGAGGGTCTCGGCATCCCCTGTGCGCTGCCCTACGGTCAGGCAGCAGCACGTGCTCCTGGCCAGCGTCACCTCTTGGTGACGTGGAGATGTGCGAGGGGTCCTGTGTTGGGGATACAACCTGAGCAGGGGGGTGCTTAGACCAGACCTTCCACCCACAGGGACGTCCGAGCAGTCCCAGCCACACATGCACCTCAGAGCAAGGTGCATGGCAGATATGTCCTCAGCCCATGGTTTTGAAATTGTTTCCTCCTGCGTTACGGCTTACTCCTTCTGCTAAGTGCCAGCAAGAGCTTTGAGTGAGCAGAGATCACAGTCTGCTCGCAAATGTGTCGGAAGAGGGAGACTAAGACTAGCCGGTGATTCATCATGAGTTAACTGATGTGAGACACAACCCAGGGTTTGTAAGGTACAGAGGAACTGACATGTCAAAGCGACATAAAAAATAGTTGAAATCCTCTGGGTAAGTGTTACCATCAATTACTCCTTTTTGACTTTTGGGCCAAAGTCCAAGGGCAGGCACAGTATTTCAGTCACTTCTCTGAACGCTTGCACCAGAGAAATCACAAAGACTGTGCAACTTACACGAATTTGTTAGACCATTACACCATGGTCCCCAAATCGCCATGCAGCTGCTTGTGAAGGTGCTTGTAAAGGACGATCTTTGGGTGTCTTTGGAGGCCTCTGGGGCTGCAGGGATGCACCATCCAGTCTGCTGATGCTAAATTCAGCTGGGGCTGTATACGCCTGAGCAGACCTGGAGAGCACTAACGTGCTGCTCATGGCTCTGTGTGCCCACCATATCCAAACCTCTGGCTTTCCCGATGCTTTGGGCTGTAGCCAGCAGGTAGTGCAGGGCTGTGCGATATCGCTCGCCATCTCCTGCCCACCCCCTTCTCGAGCCTGATGCAAATGCATTGCTTATTTATTTTGATGTTACATTCAGTTTGTCTCACACCCTTCTTCAATTTTCATTTCTGGCCTTGTTGCAGATTTTTGAGATCCAAGTGCGGAGGTGCTGTGTGTGGGTGCAGGGAGGGAAGCAGCAGAAATTGAAAGCCGAGCTCGGGGGGGGGCATCAGGGACCCATCTCACTCGAGGGGGCCTGGGGAGCTGCTTTGGGTTTTAGGAGCCCAGGAGGCCTCAACCCGGGTGGTAGAATTGCAGTAATAAATAAAAAATTCAGTTTAAAGCTGCAATGAAGACAAGTTACGAGTGTAAATTAGAAGCCTAAATCCTACTCGACAGCTCTTAAGATCCGGGGCGATGATTTGAGCCACATGTCTGATTATAGTAATGGCATATTTTAACGCTGCTTGTAACTAAGCTTAATCTTCTCCGTACCTCAGTGTCTACAAAGGGCATTACAAGGCTGGGCAGCTGGCGTGGGCAGAGGAGCCTGAGGGCAGCGTTGGTCCAGGGAATGGGGGCAGGATCAGACCTTCTGGTTCTGAGCAGGGGCTGGAGGTTATAGGGGAAGAGAGAGCCTCTAAAGAAATTAACAGCCTGGTTTCTGGTGAGCAGAGCTTTCTAAGGGCCGGGGAGACGTGTCTCAGCAGCTGTTTCGAAAGCAGCCCAACCTGTGCAATGCTTGGTGGGTCCTGTCACCTGCAGCACCCCTGCTCTGCAGGGCAGCACCTATGTACCCAGTGCAGATCGGGATGCTGGGGCTCTGTCAGTGGCTTCGGACACACCTCTGTCCCAAGGAAGAGCCTGCAAAACTTCATTCATTCAAATTTCCGCTAATTGTTAACGATGGTTAGAATAGACATGCTTCAAACTCTGCTGGTCATGGCACCTTTGTGCACCACTTTCATGTGACCACCGCAGAGCATGGCAGAAGTTGTTGAATTCAGAGAGGTTATTGAAAAAATAATTGGCTGAGGAGTATAGAGAAGAAGAATTGGGGAGGGGGGGCTAAGTTTGGCTTTTTTTTTTTTTTTTACTGTTTTTCTAAATATTGTGGGGCATGTTATGGAAAAATTTTAGCCATCTGTCTAACGGATATTAGTAAAGTGGAGACTGTGTTAAAAATAAAGTGCCAGGTTGTCCTCTGCAGAAAGTTAATAAAAAGAAGGAAGTGAAAGACTGCTCATTATTTTTAATGACTTTGCTTTCCAGCAGAGTGCCTGTATCTCCCTGCCTTTACATTCTGCCTTATTTCAGTTCATTACGGCACATTCAACTGCTCCGGAGAATGATGGCTTTGTTCTAAAGCACTGAATTTATCAAGAGGCCCTTGGCCCAGCCTAGGCGAGCTGTTAATCACAGCCCCGCTGCCAGGAGGAGGATGCTGAGAAGAGCCCGATGCACGGCGAGTCCAGCCCGGCCGGCCGGGAGCTGCTTGGTGGGCAGAGCTGCTAAAGGCCATGCACAAAGCCGTCATCGGAGTCAATTAAGCGGTGCTCGGCGACTGCCTGAATGTTTTCTGCGTGCATATCTCTACATTTGTCTCTCTTACTGGCTCCACCTGACATGAAGCTCTCATTCCCTGTCAATGGATATTTGCTTTATTAACTTTAAAATATAGGACATGTTCAGAAGTTCAGAAGATGATTTATGAGTGCGCAATTCAGAGCACGGTACCAAGCAGAGCACCAAGAGCATTCAGCTAAATCTGCAGGCTCCTTGCAGGCAGCAGACAGCAGGTAGAAAAGCTAAAAACAGAAGCTGCATTTCCAGATTTGAGAACAAATAGCTTTCCTCAGCAGCCTTGCTTGCAAAAATCCATGCTGTGATTCTCTTAATCTAAAATTTTTCTGCTATGCTCTTTGCACAAATCGAGGCCCACCTTACAGCCAGGATTTAATAGCACTGCAGTTACAGTGATTTTTTTGGAAACAAGATGCGCGTTTTCTAGGGCTCAGAGGTATCACCTAAACGGGGTCTACAGCCATGCCCCAGGGTCTTTCCAGTGTTTTTTCTTACAGCTCCTCACAAACTCATTTGCCAGCAGATTTTTGTTGTCGTGCTCTGTCTCGTCTTCTTGCTTCTCAGTGGTTGTAGCCCTGCAGCAAAACCTGCATCCTGCATCTCTTGTGCAGTGTGAGTGCGGAAGTCCTAAAGGCCACGGAGAAGCCGCTGCGTGGCTTGGGGCAGCAGCAGGGGATGCAGGGAGACCTCGCACAGCTGTGCTCACAGCTGGAGTGCCTCCCTGGCTCTTTCTGTGCTTTCCCTGTAGCTGCTGTTCCCGGTCTCAGCTGCTACTCTGGGGGGTACGGAAGCTCGTGGGAAGCTGCAGTCGAGCAATTCATAACCCCAAGAGCCTTCCAGCACAAAGGTCCTCAAGACCAGCCTGGCCAACAGGAGGAGGATCGGGTTTTTCTGGGGTTGGGGCAAGGGTCAGTGGGATGGCAAGGAGCTGGTGCTGATCCTTTAAAATCTAGGCACAGCATATTTGAATTTGCTTACCTCTTAGCACCAAACAAGGCCAAAATTCATTTATATTGGCAAACCACATTTTTTTTTGCCTGACTTAATCCAGGAAATGAAAACTGTGACCAGAAATGTAGTCCCCTTGTCTAAACACTGGCATGCCAGTGTTTAGAAAAAAGCACTCCACCATGATTCTTCCCAACTGCCTGTGGAGTGAAATGAGAGCTTCAGCCAGGGAGGAAAATGAGCCCGTTCCTGTGTGGAAACTCAGCACGGAGTCAGGCAGAGTTTTTTGGGGGGTGGGAGTGGTCAGTTGGTTGTTTTCCAGCTCTACCAGACACCTGGACAAGATGCCACAACTCACTCTCCTGGAAGTAAGTTAAGGAGAGAAACATTTGATAGATGCCTACTGGCAAGATAATTAGAAGAGAAGGGATTCACTGGATTGCAGGAAAAACAAATGAAGGAAATCAAAATGCTCAGGCAGATCATTTAAGGTCCTCATCCTGGGAGAGAAGGAGTAACTGGTTTCACTTCCCAGAGGCTAATCCTGCTCTAATTGACTTATTATTGGAGTCCGAAGGAAAACAATCCGTGTGGCCGTAACAGCACAGCCAGGGAGGGCGTGATTGCAGCTGCTGGGGGAGGACACACGGGGAGACAATAGGTTGCAGGGTGTGACGTCATTGGCCAGTGTGGATCTCGGTGGTGTGAGAGCCCCAACTGGGCACACTGGTTAGCGTTACGCTATGGACAGGGAGCACTGAGAACAGGCTCGTGATTCATTTTGACTCAGTAGTTTCAAGCAGGATGGTCTTTTGTGGGAAAATCTCAATCTCTAAACACAGACCAGACAACCAAGGATCATGCCTAACAAAAAAAGACAACTTACTCATGAACTACAAAAAACGAACTACATATTTACAAACCAAACTCAGGACAGTGAGATCCTGGGTTTTTGAGAAGTGATGCTATGCACGTGGTATTACAGAGCTTTAAGAACAAAGATGCATCGAAATACAGTATGTCTGGGAGCTGAGCAAAGGTTGAGAAGATTTGCATTTTTCAGCATTGGGAAAATCTGTTGTGCTTTCCATTAACACTGGAAAATTGTTTTGAGTCCCTAGTTTGCATAATTAAAATACATAGCTAGAAAGGAATTCAAATTTGGGGTAAATTACACTGAGGAAACTATGTTCAGTTTTGATCATTTTGCTTGACAAGGACTTTTTGGTATTAGAAATGCACTGAAGATATACTATTACTAAAATAAGAACTATTATGGAATGCCTAAGGGATACACTTCATTATCCAGATAAACTTTCAAATAAGCAGACATAAATGCATGCTAAATTACAATAAAATTCCTGTGGAATTATGTATTTCTTCCATAATAGGCCAGATGATCTCATCTCATGAATGTTATTACTGTGACTACCATGGTTCTTCAGGGAAGTTCAGAAGACATGGTGAGCTTCAGGTATGGTTAGATAGTATGAGTATGTAGTAAATTAAAGAAACTGAATACAGAAGAGGAAAATTGATCAAACAGTACAATGGTGTATAAAAATACTTTCCACCTCTTCAGATAAACTTTAATCTAAGATGCATTTATTTTCCTGCCTGAAATTGGTGGAAATGCCTTTTCTCCAGAAGGACTTGAAGGGAATGAGCAAGTGTTGAAACAGGTGACTACGTGAAGATCCCATCAGATATTTGATTAATAGATGTGGTTTGGCAAGGAAGGTGTAAAAATCTGGTACCTTCTGTTGGACCAGGTTTTCTGAGATTTTGGGCCAGGCTCTTCAAGTAGGGTTTCTGTTTGAGTGTTTTCAAGGGGAATCTGTTAAAAAAAATAATAGCCTAAAACTAGCAGGCCAGAAGTATCTTACATTGTTGGAGTGCGTGTGTGTGCAGGCAACGGGCATTGCTAAGTAAGGGAAAAGCTCATTGGAAAACAAGGAGCCAAGGCACATCACTCAAGTGTGTAGATTTGCCTGGGATACAGCTATGGGGAGACAAAGAATTAGAAATGCTCCTCTCTGAATACAGCATGTTGCAGACAGAAGATGAGACGTGTCATCCAGCTGAGCACGGGGACTCATTTCACTCCACGGGTTCAAGGTGGGAACACTTCTGCCAATGCTTGGGGTTCTGCTTGGCAACTGGGTCAAGTGTTTGATCTGGAGTTTGTCAGGGAGGGCTTGCTCTTCTCCCAGCTGCTTCAAAATGGCGTTTTCTTGTTATACGGACAAAGAAATACATCTGCACATTTTGGTAAAGTACTCTGAAGTTAGAAAATTTCAGAAATTCTAAAAATCCATTTAAAACTTTGGCCTTACTGCAGACTTTTTCATGTGGAAGAACCAGCTGTTGTACCACACAGTAAAGTAAAAAACAAAAATAAACACAGGTGGTAGAGGCAGGGGGGAAAAGCTCTTGGAGAAATTTGTGCATTTCTCACTTATTAGGACATTTCCTTCATTTTAAGCATAATTTATTCTGTTTCAGCAACATGGTTTCTACACATTTCCTTTGAAACATCTGTAATTCTTTCTGGCGGAGATCCGAGGCAATACAGTGTAGTCTCATCTGGGAACGGTATCCTAGGAAAGCAAAAATATCCCGAAGCTGTAAAGAAAATAAAAATAATAAGTTAGCATTGAAGGGCTTAATGAAAAATGGGACTAGATCAGAGATAAGTGAATCTCCTCACCCGGTGACTTGGGCAACATGGAGGAGGAGGAGGAGGCTGGCGTCTGCCCGCCCCGTGCACCGGCAGCCCTGGGAAAGACGTCCCTTCTCAAGCCTCTGGGACTCATCAAACCCCATTTCTGGTGGACTCGCATTTCGTGGATGACTGACTTTTTAACTCAATCATAATAAGAGCAAGGCATGAACTCCCTCCTCAGTGGAATCCACCCAGGAGACAGAAACTGTGACCGAGGAGTCAATTATTTGGAGATTAATAAGGCAAAGCCCTGAAATGTGCTTTCGGCAGAGCAGGGCCCACCAATTGCTACAGGATCATTCGTTTCCCCAGGAGAGGACTCCAGCACGAACAAAGCACACAAGCTCCTCAGTCACTGCCCAACTCCGGGGGTTCAGCAAGGGCTGAACACTGACCAAATGCCACCAGTACACCTACAGCGCAGGGTGGCATCTCAGACCCCAGCAAGCTGGCAGGTCCATGCGGCGCAGTGCCGTGCCCTGCAGAGACGCTCGCCGAGGTCCTAAAGCAGCGTGGCCACATCAGCATGGCATCCTGCCTGGCCTAATTAAAGACATGGAGCTAATTAGGCCAGGCACAGTGCCATATTGATTAGATGGTAGACACAGAGCCCTGACATCTAGACACGCTAGTGGAATAACATGGCACTTGGCTTGTATGTTACCCGGATAAATCAGAGCCCTTATTCTCTGTTAACTGTCAGCATGGTGCTGCTCACAAGCGCTGCCTTCGCACAGAATTTAATGCCGCATTGTGTTTTGTTTTTCCTTAATATTACCCAGAACTCAACAGTCATCTCCCTGTTTTGTGGGCACAGTTCCTGAAATAAGATTAACTTTGTCTCCAGGGGTCACTTTCCAGCCAGCAAACCAAAAGCTGTACAGGAGAACAAAAACAAGGCAAAGAGAGGAAAAAAAAAAAAAAAATTCAGGCTGTGTTTCAGACCTTCAATTTAAAATATGAAAAGTGTTCAGAGCTTTTTATGGGGAAATACATAAACCCAGATATTAGGATTTTCATGTTCAAGCCCTCCGTGTTCATCTAACTGCGAGGAGCTGATGGTTTCCCAGCTGGGGGCTGTCCCTGAACATACAGACCATTTCGTGGATCCACTCCCCAGTGGATCCTACCCCACAGCCTTCTCTGCCCAGAGAAGCAGCGCAGCACCCTCCAGCAGCATTGCTGCCTCTGCAGACGTCCTGAAGATGACAGCACAGCTACGGTAACCGCGGGTGGATCCGTCCTCCTGGTACTTCTTTTGTGGGGCCTCCATTTGCCACTTCCATTCTCATCACCTAGGATGTTTCAAAAGGATAGACATATTTTCTTTTCCTAAATTATTCTAGAGGGTTTGTGAGAATGTTAATATTTATGGGTCTGACTAGTTGGGAAATGAGACCTCTTCATATCACAGCGTAACCATTTTGAAGATCCTCTTTCAAGGAAAAGTGAATCCCAAGGTTCAAGCAGGGCTGAGAAAAAAGAGAATATTTTATTATCTATGATCTCACTGATCAAAGCAATACCAAAAGCATTTCTCTGTCTGCAGAGAAAACAATGAAGAATGTGGACTAGGCAGAAAACCTAATGCTCCTTCAATAACATGCGTGCCTTCTTCTGAACTCCCTCCCCACCAAAAAAAAAAGAACGGCACAGCCTTTCAGTCTGCAAGCATGTGCACACATCTACATTTATCAGGCTGCGAAGGTCTCTATTTTATTCCATTTCACTCTGTAAAGAAATGCAAATGGACTGATTAAGTAAAATTACTTTATTCTACTCTTCCCTCCATGGAAAAGGTGACGGAGCTGTTTTACTTGAGAGCAGACAAGAGGGGGCACTCATGCATTTCCTACATCAGGGCTTTTGATTTACGCTATGTTAGTTGGTAGGAAATGTACCTGAGAGAGTCCTTGCTGAAAAAGGTTGCAGGAAAAATACCAAATTAACGTAAGACCATAAAGAAGCAGAAAATTTGTCAGAAAGGGAAGGAAGAAAAATGGAGGTGCGTGGGTAATGCTAGAAGACATCCTGGTGCCCCGCGCTGGGAGGCCTGACTGCAAAGCTGCTTCGGTGGGAGGAGGAGGCGTTGCAGAAGCAGAAGTGAAGCTCCTTTGGGGGTGAAAGAAAGGCTGGGTCTGAAGTGTAGTCCACAGCAGTGAGCTAAAGCTGGCCTCAGGCCCCTTGCAAGCTTTTAAATTTTCAGAGTAATGAAAAAGGGCAGGATAGGGGCTGAGAATAGCTGTAAGAGATACAGCTTCAAGGGCAGTCCTCATTTTACTAATGAAACAGTTTGGGCTGCCTACACAGGGTCACTCAGGAAAGTTAAATAAATCAATCAGCTAAAGGTGTGAAGTCAATTTATATAAGTTATAGCTTATTAAAGCTCTGTGTGAATAGTTTCATTCAGGGTAAATAGCCTTAGATTACTACAGCTTAATTTTCTAGATTAGCAGAAACAAAATATGTTTTGATAGCAAAGTAAAACAAGATGGAGGGAGAATAAACATCCAGTTAGTAAATTAGCCCTGCATCTATGGTCTGTCTTTGTTTTTAGCAGCACAAAATCCAAAGCTACTCAGATAGAAAAATAAAGTTTATCATGCATTATAAATATCATCTAACAACCTTAGCTGCAAAAGGCTCTAAGGAGCAGAAAGTGTGTTACGGCAACGCAGTACAAACCTCACAGTGTTTGCTCTGCCACTGCGAGGCCCTTTCGCTGCCCACGGTTTTCTGGAACTGAACCACGTTCCTGCTGCAAACAGCAGAGTCAATTAACTACAAATTAACTTTTAACTAGTGCAATTTAAGTAAATTACTGGATAGTGATATTATCAGAAACATAACTAATTCTATTATTAAAAACTACATTCATTTGCTCAGTTAGGCAAAACATCAGTCAATTAAAAACTCTGCATTGCTCAGTAAGCTTTCCCTCTCTTCCCCTGGACCACCATTGGGCTCTGCTCCACTTTTCCTTCTTGCACCAGTAAAATGAGCCACGCTTGTGTCTTTTTTATCTTTTGCAGGCTTCCACCATTGGTCTCATCATCATCCTGGGCTCTTCAAGAGGTTTACTCCGCTGTACAAGTGATGAACTTCTCATGCTACTACTAAATAAGTGAAGGAAAAATAAGGTAATTGGCTGAGGTCGACATGTGCTTGTGGAGCACACCTTCTTCATAAGGAAGGCTGAATTATAAGCAACTTCTGAAAATCATCAGTTCCCCACTACAACTTTATTGAACTGTCCATTAAAACCAAGACAGGGGTTTTCTAAGCAAGTGAGTTTCACTAGTCACTTCAGACACCTTGCACCAAATCATTGCCTGAGGATGAAACTAGATTAGACAAGGAAATACTGTACAGCACAGATGTGATAGCATCATAGGTCTGATTTTTTTTAAATTAATGGCCATTTGTAAATGGAATTTTCATTGAAAATAAAGTCCTGCCACAGACTTTTCCCTAGAACATCCTAGCTGCAAATGTGTTAATGTCCTCAAGGGTCACATTTTCCCTTTGGAAAGGGGAAAATATCAGGCTTGCCTTAACAAATTTCTGACCTGTTTTAACAAGATGAGTTTGGAAATTTAACTCTAAATTGAGTATTACTTGGTTTCCATTACTCTTAGCGGAAACTCCACAGGAATATGAAAGTGGGAGGAGCAACCCAATGAGAAATGGAAGCATTGCAGTAACACTGAGGTGTCCAGGGCATTCACTTTAAAAACTCTTGTTTGGGGAGAAAAGGCAGGCTGTAATTAGATTACTGAAAGTTACAAACTCCAAATGTCACCTAAAAGGTTACAGAACCTCAAGCTCTATGATCCTGTCCCCTAGTTGAGAGGCAATGTGTATTCTCTGTATGACATATTTGCTGTGTAAGACTGATTTGATACCCTGTATAAAACAAAGCTATTACTAACTAGGTGGATCACTTAAGGAAACCATGGACACTATTTAAAACAGGATTCTTGTGGTAGTTCTTCATAGCCTTTTGAACAATCAACTGTTATTTCTCCCTAATTCACCCTTTCCCCCCCAATGAGCTGGTAGAAGTATTATGCAATATACAGCATTTATACAGTATGATACAACTGGGTTGAGACCTATAGGCTCTATCACACCACATAATCAGTAACTAGGCTATTTCTCCACCCCTTTTCTCCCGCAGTTTTGTGCTATGTTCATATTCATTGCTGCAAACTCCCATTGCCCCAAAGGCAGAGTAAACAATAGCAGAAATATTGTTTACTTTATTGCAAGGAAACAACATTTGAAATTTATTAGTGAATGAATTCTTCGGGCATTTTAACAGCGAACTTTCTCCTGGATTCAGAGAAAATTCACCCAATCTAGGAGCCAGGTAGCTTTCAAACCATCTTCTTAATGTCTGAGCAGAATGCTTCAATAGCCTTTATGGGACGGCTAGCTCTGAGGCCTTTGTCTCATCTAGACAGGCTGGATCGATGGGCCGAGGCCAACTTTATGAGGTTCAACAAGGCCAAGTGCCGGGTCCTGCACTTTGGTCACAACAACCCCATGCAACGCTACAGGCTTGGGGAAGAGTGGCTGGAAAGCTCCATGGCAGAAAAAGACCTGGGGGTACTGGTTGACAGCCGGCTGAATATGAGCCAGCAGTGTGCCCAGGTGGCCAAGAAGGCCAATGGCATCCTGGCTTGTATCAGGAATAGTGTGGCCAGCAGGAGTAGGGAAGTGATTGTGCCCCTGTACTCGGCGCTGGTGAGGCCGCACCTTGAATACTGTGTTCAGTTTTGGGCCCCTCACTACAGGAAGGATGTTGCGCTGCTGGAACATGTCCAGAGGAGAGCAACAAAGCTGGTGAGGGGTCTGGAGCACAAGTCTTACGAGGAGCGTCTGAGGGAACTGGGGTTGTTTAGCCTGGAGAAGAGGAGGCTGAGGGGAGACCTTATCGCCCTCTACAACTACCTGAAAGGAGGTTGTAGTGAGGTGGGGGTCGGCCTCTTCTCCCTGGTAACAAGCGATAGGACCAGGGGGAATGGTCTAAAGTTGCGCCAGGGCAGGTTTAGGTTGGACATTAGGAAAAATTTCTTCACAGAAAGGGTTGTCAGACTCTGGAATGGGCTGCCCAGGGAGGTGGTTGAGTCCCCATCCCTGGAGGTATTTAAAAGAAGGATAGATGAGGTACTTGAGGACATGGTTTAGTGGTGGGATGGCAAGGTTAGGTTAGCGGTTGGACTTGATGATCTTAAAGGTCTTTTCCAACCTAGATGATTCTATGATTCTATGATTCTATCTGTAAAAGAGGCCGAGAACAGGGCCACGCAATACCAAGCAATCAAGAGGCTCTTTCTAGAGGAGAGAAATGCCATTTGCTGAAACATAGCTAAGACTGAGGTTAAGAAACCAAAACAGGACCAAACCAGAAGTCTCAAGCCTATCAGATTGAAATGACTTTCCTTATCCCTATAATGTTACCTGCAGGAAATCAACAAAATAACAACACATTTTATTTATTTATCTTTTTAGGACAGTTAGTTGCCGTTTAAAACAAAGAGGCTTTAGAAATGCTCGTAGCCCACAGAGAGGATTTATATCGCTGCTTCCAGGCAACCAGCTTTCTAAGATCCTCTCTTCAACACTTGCCAAGATTTTCCTTCCATTTTCATTCAGCCACAGCCCTTCTGTCTCAAGGTACCATCCTCTGCTCTTCTAACCCCATGACACTGGAGCTATGTTCTCGGTGTCACAAACACTCTACTTTGCTCAGAGTCTATCAGTGTATGCTTGAAAAGCTACCAGAAGGGCAGATGTGGCACAGCATTCACCAGCCACCAAAACCAGCCTCCCTTGGGAGCCAGGGACGGAACGCAGCTCTCATCCCCTCATGGCTCTCTGCCTCTGGCAACCTGTCTCTCCCTGTGCCTCATCCCTCTTCCTGCCACTCAATCCCTTTGCTTCAAGAGTAAGAGAATAAGGTTTGCAGATCATGAACATGCCCAAACTCAAGCCCTGGGAGGTGGTAACCCTGCGACCAGGAGTCCTCAGACTTGGTTTCAACCGCAGCAACAAGCAGGACCACAGCAACTTCCAAGAAGAGGGATATCAAAACTGCTCAGCAGGGAAGTAACACAAAAAAGTGTATGCAGTTCTTTACAGAAAAGCTAAATTATTATTTGGGAAAGGAGACACCCTCCTCCATAAGAACTCTTTCATGCTAAGTCCCTGAAAGCACAAAGGCAACCAATTAGGGAAGAACCATGGAAAGTCCTACAAATGGGAGTGACCTGCTTTTAAGCAGACCTTTACTCAACCCCTTCCTGCATCAGGCTACATAACAGTCTCCTCCGAGCTTAAATTTACTCCCACGTATTTCTGTACTATCCTGCAAATTAAACACATTTCTAGAAATTAAAAGAGGAGGAGGAAGAAGAAAGAAAAAAAATTAAGCCTCTGAGAATAAGACAAATGTCTCCAATAGAGAGAAATATCTGCATATATTTGCCCATAAACAACAGAAGGAAATTCTTAATACTGCACATAATTTTTTTAAAACCTATTGGGAAAGCAGACCAAGAAGGGTGAGAGCAAAATGTTCAATCTCCTTAAGCAGCAGCTGAAACAGGCTCTAAATTAATCAGGATTCTTAGAAACTCTAATAAGAAAGGGCTGATGTAAAACAGCTGCACCCAATCCCTATAAAACCCTTCAAAAAGAAGGGAATTAAGTGATAATGTTGGTAGAAGGGCATATCATCACAGGATGGTCTCCTGCTGCTACAAAATGCCAGAGCAAAGTCAAGTACTTTTCCAAGGGGAGATAATTATGATGAGTCTCAGCCCTGTTTTCAGTTCCTGGACTTGATTTCCACTTTATGGCCTGGTGATACAGCTCACATTTGGGAAGACTTTAAATTTTATTGACCACTGAGAGTAAGAGCATCCAGTTCTAATGTTTATTGAAAGTGGTCTTCAAAACATCTACTCTGCCCCCGCCCTAGAGATTTGCATGAAAAGAAGGATGGGTATCCAAAGTATGGCTTTGTAAAGGAGGGGGAATAGAAGAGAAAAATAAAATATATGCTCGCCGTTAAGTGTTGAAGGTCTTCAGTACCGTAGACTCAATAAAGTTAACTTACAGCCCAGTATTGGTGAAGGAGAAAGTATCCCACAGAGAGGCAGGATATAACTCAATGTCCCTCAGGAAACCAGTTGTCTGCACAAAGAGTCGTTTGTGGAATAGCAAGAGATGATACTAACAGGTTTTAGTAGTATTTCAGCAAAAAGTAATATAATAGTTCGGTGAGATTAATGGTGCAACAAGGCAATGTTGTACAAAACCAGTAGTTTATAGAAAGAAGGAAAAAATCACTTTTTGCATGATTCTCACAAAAATGCTCATAGAGTTTTTTGACAGAAAAGCAATGAGTTTCTCAGTGTGACACTGCTTTTGAATGTCCCCTAGGACAGACAGATGTACAGCCCGCAGTGGACCTGCAGTCTTCACACACACTGTTCCTAGCCTCCACAGGTTTACAGCAGCTTTTCCCCAAAATTTTGTAGGATTTGGGCAAAAGACTACTGAGGTCTGTGTTTTGCCTTCAAAAGGACTTTTGCTGACTGTATGAAAATGTTTTTGTGGGGAATTTTTCATCTCATTTTTTGACCTGGAACAAATTGCTTAATTTTTTGCCTTCTTCAGTTTCTGTGGTTTTAAGCTTCTCTTAATGCTCATAGTTACATCGGAGACTCTGTGAATGAAGATTTCAGGACTCCCATGTGGAAACACACTATTGCATCAGAATTGCTGCTTCTCTTCTATCCCAAGTCATCACGATAGGAAATGACTCCTGGGTAGTCATTCCTACAGAAGCTGAGTTATTTCTCTCTGAGCTAATTGCGTGATAAGGGTGGATCTCACAAAAAATACAGGCTAAAGCACAGCAAAAGCAGGCTAAAGCAGTGAGATTTTTGCTTGCACTGACAGTGTCGGAGAGGCAGACAGAGGTACAAGCACCACAGAGAAGCCATCAAGCAGGTAGTCACTCCCACGGGGACCTATTGTAGCTGCCTCAGCGTAAAGTCTCGGCTCTCTCCGCTCCCTGCCTTGTGCAATCCCCAAGCCTGTCATTTCCCAGCATAGCTAAATGTCGAACCCTGGAAAAAATATGTTCAACAATGCAAATGTATTTGGTAACGATGAGCCATTCTGAGGCCTCTGTAAGAGTCATAAACATGTTTGTTTTAATCGAGGTATGGCAGGGTTTCTAGCACGATAGAATGATGAAAACAGCCCGGATTAACAACTCCTCTCATCTCCTGCTCTGACAGCCCTTTTCTAAAGCACCAATATTACCCACTTAGAAAATGGATTTATGCCAACGTTTAAAGCACTTCTCCTTCTTTCAGCACACCAGATGGTACTAAAAATTCAAAATATTTCCTACAACAGCTGTATCTTTGACAACAAAATTAATACAAGCCAAAACACCACTGTTGCATGTAGGCCATAATGACCAGACTCCTCAGTTTTGTGTCTAATGTAAGAAGCCATTTTGTAGTTAAAAAATAGATCTGATCAACTCAGTATTGCGTCAATCATGTGACTCTGTCTGGGTTTTCAAAACCAGATGCAAAATTTAGTGCCTTTATAGTTCAACAGCTGGTCTGATAAGAATGTAAACTACACCTTTCCCTAGAGCTGTAATAAATGTGTTAACACTTTCTTACAACCAACCCTTTCCTACAACTCATCATTTTCTTGCCCCAAGCTCATCTTTATGTATTTGATGACATAAATCTTTTAAGCAGGTTTTGACCAGAAGCTACCTTCCCTTAATCTCTAATATCTGGACAATAATATGTGTTTTTCCTTTGGTGTTTAAAGTGGAGGAGTGAGAAGGGGGTACACTTTCAATTCAGACAAAACAAAAAATGCAAATGGTCATGCTTGCAATTTCCATCTCCTTAACACAAATGCGTACAGAAGGGGATTTTAATGATCTATTTGTTAGATCATTAGCGAGATCATGAGATATAAAGCATGCAGCTCTCAAAGTTTTAGTATTTTAAACAGTGTGGTAGCTTTGACATGCCCTGAACAGTGAGCAATAAGGGCAGGAAACACAAAAAAACCCCCCTCCCTCGAGCCAAATAATTTGCCCAACAAAAGGGTGTAATACCCAAGCAATGTAATGAACACGGTTCTGTTATCTGTATGTGTTTCTACATGTAAGTGAACATTCTTGATGCTAGCATGTGAACATCTGCTAAAAAATTCACTTACTTAACAGTGCCGTGAAGCAAGAAATGACTGTTAGCTCTTGTTGCAGAGAAGGAGGATGGTCTGGTGGTTATTGACCCTGGACTCAGCCTAGGGAGAGACAATTTCATGTCCCTCCCCTGTCACAGACTTGTGATACACTGAGCCACCTCAGCAGGGAGCTTTACATCCCAACACTGTCTAAGGCCTGAAGCAAATGAGGGATGTATCACGAGAACAGACACTAAAACCCCAGCACCTCAGCTCTGGCCATCCTTTTCCCAGTCAGATCTTGCCTGTGGTAGGTGAACACCACCTTCCCCACCTCTGTGTGTCTGTCTCTGCTCTCTGCCAAGTGCCGATCTCTGCTTTCCTGCTGGCACCTTCCCTGCACAAATTGCTCATCTTCCCCCAATGCATTGCCCACCCTCTTCTGCGGGATTCCCTTACGTCTGGGACTCTATCCCTCATGCAGCGCAGGCGTGCACTCGCAGAAGGCATCTGGCATTGAAATGATGCGGTCGGCCTGGCGCTGTCACGCTGGACATGGACGTGATGAGCAAATGGTAGTTATTTGCGGATGTAGTGCTAGAGCTATTTTTAACCATCTTCCTTTTGCACAGCTGCAATGCTGTCATATTAGTTCAGCATACTTGAAAATTAACATTCATGAAGCAAAGAATGAAAGGTTATGGATTTTTAAAGTATTGATAGAATCTGTTACTATTTTAAAAAAAATGAGACAAACACCATTTTGGAATGCACTTCATTTAAAAATTTGCAGTCCCTGCTCTCAGCTGCATTAAAGACAGAATGCAGGCTGAAGTGGAATGAAGGACTATAAATTAGATGGAGGCAGAGAAACAAGACAGGTCACGTCACTCAGGGCTCCCTGCAGGACCAGGTACCTCCCCAAGCCGGTGAACTTTCAGGAACCAAACCACAATGGGAAGGTGGGCAATGGCTGCGCTCAATGACTTATGAAGGCATTTCATTGAAACCAGGGGAAGGTGGATGAACTGATGCTAGTTTTGATTTTGTTTTACTCAATATGAGTGCTCCCATGTAAGTAATTAAATCTTACATTAAGTGTGGGTAGTTCTAAATGAAATTGTTAGTGTTCCCCTTCAAAACACTGTCCAAAGTAATGATCAGAGAGGTGTCAGGCAAACATGTGTGACATTAGCAGACAGGAACGCATAGTTTTACTCTAGATAAATCTCTGAATTGTTTTATCTAGAAATCTAAATTATTTATCTAGACATGTAAATTTATCTAGAGGGCTCTAAATACCACGAGGATGATGGCTTTCTGCCTCTTCTCAATACAGTGCGTCCTCACAGCCAGCTCAATTTCAAGGTGAAAACTATGGCTGACTTCTATGTCCTGGTGATCACTTGAACAGGTCCAGGAGGAGAACAGGCTCCTCTGTTTTATACTGAAGACTGAGATGATCTTGGAGAGTCATCCTTGTTTTTCTTCCCTTTCCTGCCCCTCCAGAGCCACACAGCCCATTGACTGGCAGCCAGGCAAGACCTGACCCACTGTGAAGCCAGGGACCCCTTTAATTCAGGTAAAGTAATTTTAAAGCTAAATTTGGGACAACATTCTCTAAAGCACCTTGCATCTCCTTTAATGTTTGCAGGGAGGAAATAAACAAACGATCTCTAAGCAGGGTTTTCTGGGCACTGTTGTTTTATTTTGCATTTGGCCAACACTTCATTACAGTGGTTTATTTCCATTTCCATTTGCAAGAGCCCAGCTCACTCTGACACAAATCCCTGGTAATGACATGCTTCCATAGCTCATTGAAAGCTAAAGGGATGGTCACACAGTTGGTTAAGCCTCAGGTTAGCTGCTGATTTGGAGCCAAATAAACTGCTCAATCTCCAAACCCTGACTCTGCCACCGTTTTCATGGTGCCTGCTAAGCAAGTAGGAGCTGAGCATCAGCAGAGGGCCAGCCCATCCAGGAGAGCTTCCCGTGTGCGATGTGGACAGCAAGCTGTGCTAAACTTCAGCCAGTAATAACTACGGGGCAGAATTTTCCTCTGAAACCACTTTTCATTTTTATCTATTTCATTCCATTGTAAAGCCAAAGAGGCTAAAATGGAAAGTGCCAGTGCTTTAAGCAAATCAATTTGTTTTTGCACAAGAATGAAGGATGGCTGAAAGAGGTTAAAAGAAAGATTGTAAAGTTATTTTTTGCCTTGTTTCTTGGTTAGACTCCATTCCTAACTGCATCCTCACTTGAACAAAACCAGAGTGACTCAGATGATGCATTGGGCCAAGGCTCTGGACTCACTATTTGATCACATTATCGGAAGCCAAAGCCTTCATTAAAATTACTTCCTTCTTCAGCATTAGCTCTGCTAGACGAAACGAAATGCTATGCGTTTGAGTGATTCCTAGAAGACCATCTGCGCTTTCCAAAGTCTGTCCCTGTAAGTCCCTTTCCCAGCCGCAGCACATACATAATCACTATGGCTAACTGATTATTCTGGGATCGTGTGTGATTCCCAACCTGTCAGATTTTCGTGGTTTGAGATGTTGACATACAGCTCCAAGCTGAACACTTTCAGCTGTAGGATAAAGCACATAAAGAAAACAAGGGTGAGTTTAGTACACCTGTTCTCCATCCATCCACCAAGAACACAGTCTTTAAAGACTTGAGACAAATTCACTGTCGACTCCCAGAGGTAAAAGGCAATGAATGAGTTCACTCTGCAATATTTTATTTGCTGCTAAGATACTGCAAGGTTGAAGGAAAGCTGACACTAGGAAAGGTTACACAGGCATCCCAGGAAAGAGCTCAGGAAGTAGTGAACACTGCCCATACACTTTTAGTGCATTACTAGCTAAGCTCTGCACATTTAATAGCTTGCCCTTCATCAAAAAGATTTATGATGCTTGATAACAGAATGGTGAATATGCTGCAGGAACGCTATCCTTGTAGTGGCATGCAATGACATGGCTGGAATAAATTATCTCGCTCCCTTACTGCAGTAAGTGGTCACAATCTTTCTGAGCAATCTGTTTACTGAAAGAGAACTGGGCTGCAGATCAGTGCACACCACGTCTGATGAGCAGTTTGGAGACCCCAAACCCCGCTTCCTTCTTCCTTGCGAGGTGACGGAGGTCCCAGCTTTACCCAGTCATTTACTTTCCTGATTTGTCCTGAGGAGCTCACAGTCTCCGTCATTCCACTGTCCTTGGTCTCTTAAGGTCCAGCCTTAACCTGGGACTTTCTTTTACACTCCTCAGGTGCTTTTGCATTCCTCTGAGTCTAAAATCCATTTTGTAAAAAACAGAAAGCAACTATGTGTACTTTAGATGTCTTCACACAACCACAGGAACCACGGCGGTATAAACTGCAGACAGCACTGTGTCCATCCATATCTTTATGGCTTGCTGCTGGCTATTTGTTGCTACTTTTTGTCTTAGTCCTGAATGTATTCTTGCTTTTACTGTTCACTCTGTCATGCTTTGTACCAATTATCTGGCACATGCTGTCCTCAAAGCCAGTATTCATTCTCAGCAGTAGCAGAGCACAAAATTTCTTTCTCTGTATAACCAGAACTACATCAAAAAAGCTCTGTTTGTTGAAAACGACATGCAAGCTGGGACAGACATGAGGTATGTGCATGGCCAGTTAAGAACTACTCAGGAATGAAATGTCTTTTCAAAAGTACTGATGTGAGGTAGTTGCAATGCTGTGGTCATTTGCACAGGGTGAAAGACAAGAGTATTTTCCTAGCAACTGGCTGAAAAAACACAACTGCATCACTGCCCACATACCAGTGTCCTCAGATGAGGAATCTGCCTGGGAAGGAGCTTTTGAGACACAGCACATCTTAGTCAGAGCAGCAGTTTACCTCGGACGGTGCCTCGCTTTCCCCTGTAGCAGGTTAAGTCATCATGACAGAGGTTCATGCTCTCCAGCACATTCGTTCCATGTTCTTCTATTTGTTTCTTGTGCTAATACACTACAGTCCACTCTTGTTTTAATCACATTTATCCTGGGATCTCCTTTTTCATGGCAATCCCTGAAGAAATCTCTAAGCCTTGTGCCTCAATAGTCACAGTACTATCTTTCAAGTCACCTTTAGTTCCCCACAGTGACCTTGAGGTGTCCTTAGCCTTGCTAAGGTGATTGCACAACTGATGGATATTTGCAGGTCGGTCCGTGTGAGGATTTGGGAGGCAGAGTCTATTCTTATCTCTGTCGCTTCGCTTAGTGGGTCACCTTGGAGGAGTCTGTTCCCCATTCTTTGCTTCAGTCTCTTCATATGTAGGAAGAGATATTTAATATTTCTTGATGAAAAGCAATTAGCTAAGCTGTAATACAATTTCCCTTCCTAGTTATCTGTCAGACTGCTGTCTGCTGAGACAATGCTCGATCTATGTGCTCTCATGCTTGCAGATACACTGAGGCACTATTTATTTTCTTTTTTCTTAGCCTGTCTCTTATACTTCTTGGGCACAATATTTGTGTTTCTTACTTCTCATAAAAATGGGCCATAATACTCTATCCATCCTAAGTCCTGTCATAGCACCCTTGGTAGGCAAACACACCCTTTGCCAAAAAAATTACCATTAGAGTTCCAATTTATAGTTTAGCTTCTAATAGGTGATTGATATTTAAAGAAATATGATATTAGAAACAATTTGAAGTAAGTAAATGATGGCACCCAGGCTCTGCAAAGGACTCAGACACAATTTTACTTGACTGTAAACTGCACAGGAGAAACAGATCTCAACAGAGCAACACCCGGGATTCCGCACCTTTCTGGAGCATCCTTTGGAACAGCCTCCAAACATCTACCAGGACAACGCACATGATGCATCCACAGTCTGGGGCATAACTTGTGCTGGTGGTGAGTGAATGTTCAGAGTAACTGCACAGGGCCTATTTAAGAAGTCCAGTGTGTCTGGGATACTCCAACATCGTGTTTTATGTGCTGCATAGTCAATCTGCCATGTGCAATGGCCATGTGTCTGGGACTTCTGGAAATCTGGCAACTCCATTAGCATTATTTCTCTTTCTCCTTCTCTTTGCATGGCTAGGGATCTTAATAGGCCAAAAGCCCTTTCTTTCTCCTGACAAAGTTTCTGGGTAGAGAAGAAAAGTGGGCAAGTCTGGGAAAATCCAGAGGTGATTTGGTTGAAAACCAACAGTAAGTCCAGTAACCCTCATCTGCCTTTGCCTACCCCTTCTCCCCAACCTTCACGTGATTTTTTCCCCTGAATCACATAGACACTGTCCTCCTGCCCTCTGTCTGAAGTCTCCTCCCCTCCAGCTAGTTTTCTGTTTCTTTGGCTGATGGTGCAGAGGAGAAAAGCCCTCTCCATGAAGGCATGCACCTTTGTTCCTCCTTTTTGCCCAAAGCTGCTTCGCTCTTCAAACCGCTGCTCTACCACCTCTGCCCCTTTGTTCTCCTGCTTAGGGATTTTCCACTCCTCACCTTCCTGCTGATAAAGTTAATCAAACTAATTTTCCCACTCAGTCACCTTCCTTATCACAGTCACTGTTTGGCCAGAGCCCAATGGATATGGTTTATGAGTTCTGCTGCTTGTTCTGCATTTTTTTCTGGCCAGGGTGAGTGATGTGTCTCAGGGTCTGTGTCAGCCCCTGGGTGATTCACAATACCTTGAGACAAATAACAAATACATATTGAACCAGTTTGTGAAATAACTGGAATTCATACATTCAAATAATTTCATCATCAGGAAAACATCCAGAATCTTTTTGTTTTGCTTTGAAACTCTCTAATGAGTGCTTAGCTGCCCATGTCCAAGTGATGACCGTAATTTAGTTCAGCTTCTGAGTCAATGATCATAAAAGGAAGAAAATGTATTTTGTTCTGCCTTATCCTTGCTTGTGTTTCAGTGTAGATGTTTTGAAGATGCAGAATGGGAATGCATGTGAGAATCAGCCAGAAGTGCCACTGATTTCATGCCACTGAGTTTGTCTAAGCCTTCCCAGTGAGATCCTGCTCCCCACAACCTGACTGTCAATGTCAGAAGCCTCTGAGGAGGTCCTCACAGCTTGGTGGCAGGAAATCCCTGAGTACCCAAGGCTTGCATGGGGTATGAAGCACTCCCAAAGGGATTCCTCTTTGCACATTGCTCCTGGTGCAGGGTGACATCCCAGCATTTCACAGGTTATTCCACTGAGGCAAAAAAATAAAACAAGTTTTGTTCTGCTACACTAGAAGCAATTTTTAAAAGCCTCCTAGATTTGGAAAACAGATGCAAAGAATCAAAGGGCAGATCCTGCTCTGACCTCACATACCCCATCCCCATGCCTGTCCCTGTCCACTCATCTGTGCTTCCCTTGCACCAGCTCTGGACCTCGCTGAAGCCTTTCATGAGCTGATTTAACTCACTGAAACAGCAGAAAACTAATCGCAGAAGGAAGAAAGGGAGGTAAACAGTTGTCTGAGGTTTCAGTGAGGTCATCTGGCTTGACAGGATGTCCGGCGGGTACAAATGGCTGGGGAAGGGAGCAGGGAGGAGCGTGGTGGTGGGCACAGGACGGAGGGAAGCGAAGCCTGCCTTCCCCCTGTGCAGCACGCTGTGTGCCAGCCCAAAGGCAGGTACAGCCCCGCTCCCAAACAGCCTAATCCCTCTAACGTCAGGCTCCTGTACTCAGGGCAAAGCCCTATGAACCCATCCTCTCCCCGGGAATTCGACCGAGTGTAAATGCCACACTGGGGATTTCCTGTAGCCCAAAGACTTGATAATTAGTTTAATTAGGATATCAATTTATGATCTTCTTGCTAGTGGAAAGCTGCTTGATACAATGTTAGCTTTTGATATGCAAAAATGCTTTTGAAACTCTACCTCACCCTGGGTGGCCCAGAATGTGTTATCATTTCACTGTCAATAGATAATTCATTCATAATACACACATGTATCCCTGCTTGACAAATGCCGAAGGAAAGTGTTGAATAATCTCTGAGGCTATGGTTTCATATGAAGTTTTCTCTGGCAACAGTGCCGGAGTGATATGTTTTTCAGACTCCCCCCTACCCAAAACCATCAGATCACTGACCTCCTTGTGGACCACAAACATTTCATTCAGCCTAGTGAGGGTGCATGAAGACAGGCAGGGGCAGGGCAGGGCAGGGACAGGGACAGGGAGGGAATACTCTCCTCACACTAGCACGAATTTTGGGAAAAACATAACATGAGACTAAAGCTTGAGTTTAAATACATGAGTCTGACTGACTAAACTTTCTATGACATACAACCACAGAAATACCTAATAAACAGGCATTGTGGTGGTAGAAAGATAAAACTTACCTACAGTTTTACACTAAATATGATTTAAATAAAAGTAAAGACGATAGCAAGATGAACTGGAAGATTCTCAAGTCTGAGTTATGGAAGATACCAGCATAGCAAAATAGGAAAGGCTGCCTACACTGAGGCACAATGTGGTGTTGTCAGCATCCTTCTATGTTTGAAAGGCCCCAGTATTTCCATAAATAGTATTTTACTAGTATGATAATGAGGATGACAGAATTTCAGAGGGATTTCCACTGATCTCATATCATTTTAAATAATGCTCAAACTGTCTCTCCACCATTTGTTTCGGTATTTTCAGTTGTTCTGATTTAATTTAACCTGATTTTCTGCAAAGCCAAAAAAATTTCCCACTCTCATTTCTTTTGGACTGATTTGCTCATGGGGCACATTTGTTTCTATTTCAATTATGACCCTGTTAAAATGCAAACATTTTCTAGGTTATAAAATCTGCTTTGGACAGCACAGCATTCTTAAATTAACGATAGCCAGCTATGCACTTTTCATGTTATTATACTGACAATCTAGACTGCTAAGCCCGATTTCAATTCCCCTAAATTACTTGGGAAAAGTGCTCTTAGTGACTCCCCAAATCACCTGCCGTTTTGCCAGGCGGTGGTTTCTCCTCCTTGTTCAAAGAGCACTTATACCCTTGTCTTTAACAAATGCATTTCTATTTCAGACTGGTTTTCTGGGCAGCTTGCAAAGTGCCCAATGTCAGCAGTGTTGGTTGACTTCTATGGTTAGCCTTGCTCTTCTGGTGCAGCATCAGAAGAGACCCGTCACTCACAACAGTGTGTGGTTATTGTACCACACATGGATGCCCACATTAAGAAGAGGGAGGCACGGCTCAAGAGCGCTGCTGGTTGAGGGAAGAGAAATGGTTGGGAGATGCCTTGAGGGGACAGCTGCCCACTATCTATCCAACTGTAGCATCTATGCCTTCTTGCCTGCCCTAACAGACATGACCCAGGGATGGAGCACAACCATGAGGAACTGCCTTCAAATCCTCCCTCAGAAATAGGTCTGGCCACATCAAAAATGCCCTGTTGCCCATGACCCCAGGGTAGCAGCAGTGTCAAGTGCTTCCAGTCCCAGGTCAGCTTCAGTGGTAGCCAGGAGCAGTGTCTGGTCATGGGGGGAAGCAGCACTTCGGACATATGGTTGTTACTCTGGGAAATGCAAGTAGAAAAAGGGTTCTAAACTGCACACTGGGACATCTCACCCTGGAAACAAAAAGGTGGATAATATAATTTGGTTTCCATACTTTGGAAACCACTGGGGCCAAAAGGGTGGGATGAGAGTTGGTGGGATATGCAATGCAGCATGACATAAGTGTTGTGGGCCACTGCCATAGCACATAGTGAGGTGTTGGTGAGGCACTTTGAAGAAGCTAGAGAAACTTCTCTCGGATCAGTGGTAGACCTCTTGTGTTTCTATTAAGACCTGCTTTGTGATTGCCTCATGACCCCATCCTTATCTCAGCTTTACCTGATCTAAAAACCTCCTGCAGCCTCAAACCTTTGCTTCCTGTCTCTTTGCTCACAGCATTTGCAAATGCTCAGGTCAGGATGAAGGTGTGGAAGCTGATACTTTTCTAGTGGTGGATATGTCTCACTGCCAGAGTAAAGTGCAGTTTCCAAACTCCATCACAGCTCACTACTTTATGAACACCCTCAGAATTAAGGGCTTTCCAGGTGGCAGGTGGAGACTTATACCATGCAAGGAAGGAGAGGAGAGGGCCAGATATCTAAGCTGATGGGAGAAAGGAAAGAAAAAAAGGTTTGTTCTGCACTTATGCAACACGGGCATTTTAGACAGATGGAGACATTTCTGCATCTGAGTCTGGATGGTGGCCAGTTTAGACATGAAGCTGATGCCAGTGAAGAGATGAATGAATTGCAGTAGCTTTCTTAATCCTCCCTGCATGGCTACTTCTGGGGAGATGCATCCAGGCCTTCCTCTTGATGGTGTGAGAGACAATCCGGTCTAAATCAAAAGTCTTCCTTTCTACTCACTGATCTTTAGCTGTGAACCTCCAATGTGAAAGGTGCCACAAAGCAGAACCCAAAGAAGACCTAAGAAAAAGGAAAAGTAGCACTTCAAAAGCAATCCAGAGGGGGAGTTACTTCAAAAGGGAACCCTGGAGTAAGAAGCACTTCAAAGGGGAAAACTTCCCTGGGGAGCTTGTTGCAAATTATCTTAAAGTAGGTCCTACCATCAAACAGATGTAATTAGTTTTATTCCTATTGCTACTGTCATGAAATTCTGTTCATTCAAAAACACCCTGAACATTTCATATGCTGGAGGAGCACTTGCTGGAGGACACACAGGACTTTAGTTGGCATCCAACAACTGTGGGCAACAGGCTGAAAGAAGTACCTGCTCACCAAAGCTTGCCAAAGCTCAGAAAGGTCTCTCAGAGTAGGTCTGTGCAATATTATAGAACTTGGGTTCATTTGCTTCCCGTCTTTTCACAGCTGATTTGAACACTGTAAATGAAGTTTCTTGCTGCAGCAAAAGCCGGTGTAATTTTCTGCTCTCTCATGTATTTTCGGGCACTTTGTGTAGTCTAATTTGAGCACTCTGAAACTAGATGTACTTTCTTCTTCATCTGTTTCATTGTCTCCAGGGATAAGCCAATCCAAACCCTGTGAGCTGCATGTACTGCCCATTAATTTTACTATTATCATAGTCCATGTAATTAAAATAATGACAATGTGGTCTGATCCTCCCATTTTCCCTCTTTATATCTTATAATTTTCTTCGTTCTCATTGCTTTGTTCCCTTCATCTTCTATATATCCCTTGTATATATTCCGTGTGCTTGTTCTCACGACAGGAGAACCTACTCCCCCCCAGATTGCGTGGCTGCGGCTGCACCCTCCCTTGGCCAGCATCCATGTTAGTTGCCTGGCCCCGTCACTAACATTCGTGTTAATTTTAAAATGTCTGTTTTCTCTTAGAAGTTCAAACTCTATACTCTCTGAAGAATCTAACAGGGTGAGGAGGGTTGTGTTCTCAATGTAGGTCAAGCATGAACAACAGCTTCCAAAAAGAACTGAGGTGTATCAGGATTGTTAAGTTTCAAAGTGCCCACAGCCTGACTTCAGGAAACCTCCCTTGGTTCTCAGGGCTCTGCTTCCTCAATACTCTCCCAAACCCCTAGAGATGAGTTAATTTCTCATTCTCTTGAGAACCAATTAGCACCTTAGGATTAATTAAAATGAGTGTCTTTTGAAACCGCACCCATGTCTATTCAATAGCTACTAAGGTACATTGCTCCATTATGCTTAAATGGATAAATGAAAGAAGAGT
The DNA here is from genome assembly GCA_013400195.1 of Aramus guarauna. Lineage (NCBI taxonomy): Eukaryota > Metazoa > Chordata > Aves > Gruiformes > Aramidae > Aramus > Aramus guarauna. The sequence goes on along the minus strand of VXBL01005735.1, from coordinate 739,019 downwards.
GAATACATATTATTATGGTGTTAGATAAAGCACGTATCACTTGAAGGCTCTCATACAGACACCTAGAAAGCTGACTCATCTTTTTCTTCTCTTTCCCATCAGACTGTGTCTCTTATTCACCAAGAATCTTTTGTAATAGTTCAACTTTAGAAAGCTTGTTTGAATCTCCCTGGATAGCATCTACATCATTACCCTAACTCAGGCAAAGGTGGTTCCTTATTCCCTACCTCGAGTTTCTTGCCCTCCAAGGACAGGCAAGGTTGTATATGTGCTGGAAAAGGAGAAAGGGATGAAATGAGGGAGTAGTTTTTAGATTCATTACCAAAAAACAACATTTAATGCTCCAGCTTGAAGTTTTAGTGGCATTTTTCTTCTTCAAGCAGACATACTCTTACATTGTAGTTTCAGTGTCTTATTTCCATGCTTCATGTTGAACAACTTTATTTCAGCAAATCATCCCCTGGATCAGCAGTGAGATTAATCTTGTCTTTGAAGACAATGAAAACATCAAAGGAATTTTTATGTGTAAAAAGAGATATCCTTCCCTAGGCCTCTCAAATGCATCAATTTTCTGGATTTCAGCAGCCTGTGCTGCTAGACATACAGAGACACTGCTACCGTGAGTGCATGGATCACTCAGGAGTGTGCAATGGGTACACTACGGGACGTGTCAGACCTACTGTCCTCTGACCTGTCAGTGTTTGCAAGTCAGCTTCCCTCAAGTGAAAAAAAGCCTTACCAGAGGGTGTTATAGTGTGTTCTGCACACTGTGAACATCTTTCTTTAAGATTTTTAATATTAACACTGTTGTGGTTGAGACTTGTTTTGAAATTTGTCTCTTAGCAACGTCAGAGTTATTTACGGTAAATCACATCTGAATTGAGATGAAAGAACTTCACCTGACTTCAGAAAGTAAAATACACACAACTTGTGTTTACAAGGCGAACCATTACAGACGAATGCCTTGGTGACAGCAGCTTATGGAACATCCATATGCGCTGTTGGCATTTGTAAGGTGATGAAACAGAATGCAGTTTCTGATATCTGAGCTGCTTTTACTGTGGTATTTGCAAAAATAAAAATATCCAATAAAACTAAACTTGGAATTTATAACAGTTGATTTATGTGAAAAACAGGAGCCAAACCATACTCTTTATTAAAATAAAGTTCAAGATCTAAAATCATTAAAAAATAATTGTGTGTTTTAGTAGATATTTAGACCTCTGTAGAGCAGCCTGACAAAGTAGTGGAGCCTGAGGCTGCTATTCTGAGCTAGAAAGTAAAATAAAGTTGTTCTTGTTTTAAACTAGAAAGGAAAGAAGCTTATAGAAAATAGTTGCTTGAACTCTCTTCAATTCTTTACCACATCTCAAAGAAAGGGAGAATAAAAAAAAAACCAGCAGAAGAAAACAGAGAAAAAAAGTTGCCTTGGGAACAGATGACCTGTCTGTGATAACAAATATTACAGTACTGTGCACATTTTGCTATTCCTTTGCATATGGGTTAAACCTTGCTTCTGACTGTCAGTTTTGTAGGACTGGATCAATGATACTTTGCATGGTTAGAGAAAGGGAAGAGTTCATGCTGCAGACATCACCTTAAACTGATTTGGAAAATTAAATGATGCTTTCATCACTAGTTCCAAAAACAAGTTAGGCTTTTCTTTAGGTCATTGCAGCTAAAAATCTTTGGTATTAGAAAACTAGACATTCCTACTGACCAAAATGAGTAAAATTATGTTTGGGGCTGGCTCCTCAAGAAGACTTATAGAATCATAGAATCATAGAATGGTTTGGGTTGGAAAGGGCTTCAAAGGCCATCTAGTTCCAACCCCCCTGCCATGGGCAGGGACACCCTCCACTAGACCAGGTTGCCCAAAGCCCCATCCAACCTGGTCTTAAACACTTCCAGGGATGGAGCCTCTACAACTTCTCTGGGCAACCTGTTTCAGTGCCTCACCACCCTCACAGTGAAGAATTTCTTTCTAACATCTAATCTAAATCTACCCTCCTTCACTTTAAACCCATTACCCCTTGTCCTGTCACTACAGTCCTTGATAAACAGTTGCTTTCCACTCAGCATTGCTATTTGAAGTATGGCAGCACCTTGCTGCTAAACAGCTGTTTGCAGTGTAATCTACAGATTAAGTTAGATCTCTAGGGTCCTTACAGCATACTACAGGATTTAGCAACAAAAAACAGATTACACAAACTTTTGTAAACTGAGCAGGGAGAAGTCAACTTTCCTTGTCACTCCAGTGGGAAGTGCTGTGGAGGGCAGGGTGGCCTGGGAGAGTCACACCCCTGGGTACGGACTGCAGGGAAGCACATCCTTCCACCACAGCACCCTTTTCAGATGTGCAGCCTCTCCTGAGGGTTAGACCTCCTGCCAAACCCTTCTCATAAAGCACGACCAGGAAAGATCTCTCTCATCACCTCCTGTTCCAAAAATTTAGATTTCCATCCTTTCCTTATTAGAACTCAAGTTCAAATCCCCTTTTAGTTCAATCTTCCCCACAGCCCTTCTTTGTCACCTCCTCACTGCTGGGCTGTCACTGTGCAGGAGGTAGTCCCTCTTTCACTTTGCATAGATTAATTTTACATTAATTATAACTATCTTGGGTCAGAGCCCACAGGAATCTGTAGCTGGGAGGACAGCTCTTATCAGAGATGCAAGAGACCTGGATACTAATGATTCTTCCAATTAGTGCTTATGCCTTTATTACAAAGTGATAAATCTTTGCATCTCCTATGCTTCAGGTAAATGCTATAACCCTTCGAATCCAGTGTATTATGTAGTGGGGAAAAGGAGCAGTCCTCTGTCCTGGGAGACAAGTTTGGGGGTGCTCAATTTCCCAGTATGGTGGGGATGCGCGGGATGTACCTCGAACAGGCACCAGGCTGAGGTGGCCACCCACCGGGCTTCTCAATGCTGTCACACCTCCAGGCAATTTCTTTGTGTGCAGCAGCACTCTCTGGGCTTTTCTGGTAAAATTCAGACATTTGCACACTTTGATGGCACGATATAAGAGATTAGCACCAACAGGGCACTTGGGGAAATCCCATTTTTAGATTTAAAAGTGCCTAAATAATGAGCAGAGAGGTGTTATGGGCTGGATGGCTTCTCGCCATCAGGCAGTCTCTCCTTCCATGAGATTTCCCCCAGCACAGTCAGTCTCCTAGAAAGGAGAGACAATATCACCCTCCAGGAAATAACAGCCTTTCTTTCCAAAATATTTGAGAATGTTTTCTAATCCTTAGAAATGAAAGCAGCAAATGTTTCTTATTTCCCGCACAAGTCAAAGACTGCCATCTTTATTTTCGTGCCTCTCCTCAGCATTCAGCTGTCATTGTAGTTAATTATCTTGTGAGAGGCATCTGCAGTTTGGGGACTATTGCTTAAATATTTTCAGCTGTTCACATCCAATGGTAGCATGTTTTGGTGAGTGGTGGGGAACAGAAATAGGATGGAGCAGCAGAAGGACACAAAGATGGTCAGGTTTGGCAATGAACTCGAATAAGGTCATGATGTAACAAGTTTAATTCTGATAAATCGCAGACTATAATGACCACAAGAGCGCAAGAATGGATCTACACCTTCAGAAATGGTAGAGAACAACTCTGCTTACCTTTGATGTATGCAAAATGTCTAGAATCTTCATTTTTAAATTTACTTGTTATATACAGTCTGTTGTACTTGCATGATCATACACCATTGCAATGACGTATCTATTGAACAAGTCTGAGAGTTTTGTCAATCCCAGCTTTTATACAGGTGTTGAGGAGGGAACATGCAAGGTGTGCATCTGCTGCCCAGGAGTAAGGCACAGGGCAGGCTTTCTCCAGCTACCCTTCTCATGATGGGGCCACCTGGGGCCAACCAAATGGGTTGGAAAGAGGTGGCCTTAGTCATGGAGAGGGCGTCAGAAATGCTAGCCTAGTGAGACCAGCGTATGCTATATCTTTTCCAGGACTGACAGGGAAGACCTATCAGGTATAGCATCTCTGTGATTTAGTGATGTTCTGAGGTTAAGAGGACTCCTAGACACACAATGCCTCCTGGGCCTCCCATCTGGGTGAGAGAGTATCCATTATGCTGGAGCAGGCACATAAAACACAGGCTGACACAGAGATTAATGGTGATTACCAAGTCTGGACTCTGCTGCATCTCCAAATATACAGCTTTCATGTAGGATGACATTGTCTCAAACATCTGCCAGAGGGGAACACATAGTAAATTTCTCACATACAGAAGGGGATAAGTGTTAGATTATGTTCAACAAATAAACAAACCAAAGAAAACCTGTTCCACCTCAGTCATAGAGCAACAATTGTCTGGATTATCCCTGTCAGCACCTGAGCAGATTTATTGCTTCTTATCAACAGCTAGTTAAAAAAACCTGCCAAGACAGTAAGAAAATGGGGAGGAAAATCCTCCAGACCACAGTTTGCTGTTGATGCCCACCAGTCAACCTGTCTTCCTTGGAAATTGTGCTATGGCTGTCAACAGGGATGAGCTATGTTACTTAATGCAGCTGTAACTGTGACAGGTGTGAAGGTCAGCTCCTTGCAAAAGAGAGGTTAGTAGTGTATCTGGAAATATGTAGCTATTTATGTATCATGACTGAGGAGTCTTAAATAAATTCATTAGCCAAATACTAAAAAACAAAACAAACAACACCCCTCCCCCCCCAAAAAAACCCCCCCCCAAAAAAAAAAAAAAAAAAAAAAAAGAATCCCACCTGTTTCACACGCTTAAAAGTAAGGAGTGAGGTCTTCTTTATGAAAACAGCAGGCTGGTTGCAACTGGACTTGCAGACTCTGGACTTGCTTACAGATGGTATATCTGAGGTAACCGAATGTTTTAATGGAGGCAACGTTATTATATTACTGCTTGGAGTGATGGCTGAACCAGTAAAGGGAGATGTCGGCACTAAGAGCTAACATGTAACACTTGGCAATCCGTGGGTTTAGTTCATCTCATTCTGTTTTCACATACGGAATTCAGCTCAGATCTATCACCTACTTATAATTCGAATATTCAGAAATGTGGAGGTCACATTTGGAGTCCTCAGTTATTAAGAACATGACTTTGTTATATATCTGTATATCCGATTTGCATAATGCTCTTGCATTTCAGTTGCAGCATTAATACAGCACTATCCAACACCTGCATAGAGTAAGAGATGGCCACTTGAAGGCATTTGGTTTTGAAACAGATTTGCTACAATTTCATTCATTTCTAAGAGAAAGATCAATCCAAAAATCAAGTGAACTTGTAAAACATAAGTTATACCTAAAGAACACACCTGTATATTGCAGACTTTCTTCCCTAGTCATATTGGGCAGAAGGAAGAGAATTGTTTGGTTTTTTACTTTGTGAAGTTTAATGCACAAAATACCTAGGCTATTGTGTCTTTATCAACATAAATTCTAACTTTTATGACACAGATTAACAGGAACTGAAATGTGGATGTGGTTTTAAAGCTAAATGAAAGAAATTTTATACCTACAAAGATTGAAATGCTTATCTGTGTTATCTCTGATTTTAATGGAATCCTTAGTATTTCCTTCCTATTCCCACTTACATGAGATCACATGGGTAAAATACACAAATAAGTGAGATCTCAGTGTTAGAGTGACAATGCACAGATGGTTTAAAATTCTATGCTAAATTCACAGTCTGGATTTTTTTCTAAAAGTTATTTATTGCAAAACGTCCCTAGATTTACACTGAGGTGTAATGTTCTGCCAGCAATTGCTTTAACAGCTCTCCAACAAAAAAACCCAGGGACTCACTTTATCTCCAGTTGGTATTTTATTAACTCTGTAAAGCCATGTCACTTCTGTCCATCACTTATATTTAAGACTAATTTCACAGCCTGCAAGAATTACTTCATACATAATGGATACCTTTTGTCTGAAAATAAAAGGAAATCTCCAACAACCCAGAAATTGCATTTTTTTCACATGTGATTGTTCTCCCCATAGAATTTTAAAGAAGTGTTTTTGTGAAAGACGTATTGTCCATAATCTGTTCGGTTTTTATCAGCCAGTGGAATCTAAGCATGAATCACTGAAATGCAGTCTCTTCTGTTTTCACAGACCCCACTGTCTCACACAGCAAATGACCTAACAACCAGCTGGGCCCAGATTACTGCTTTTTTTCCCCCACAGGTCTTTCGTCAGCTTGCAGGGAGATGACAGAATTAATTAATTGGTATTAATCCTTATATCAGAATAAGAAAGCTCTTTCGAAGCTGCTTTCTGTGGCCACTGGTCCTGGAGTACGCAGCGAAGTTCCTCTGGGGAGAGCGTGGCAGCGAGCGCATTCACCCGGGAGGTACCCGAAATCTGGTTTCTGACAAGTGTGCTGATGTCCTGCCTGCTCTTCCTCACGTGAAGCTGCTGCCCAGCTGCTCCGGTAATTAACTTGCTACTCACCTAACAAAGACTAAATTATGGTGCGATGAGGCTGTAGGGAAGGCACGTGACAGGAGCACCGACTTATTAATTTGGAGATCTATTCACATCTTGGCTAAGAAAGTCTCAGTTGAAAACAACAGATTTATTGCATTGGAAGAGTTTCTTCATTACCTGAAAATAACTCGTAAACTGGAGGCTTGTTGCCTGACATTAGAAGCAACATCTCCGCATAACACATTTGTAAGAGCTCACAGTCAGTTTCACTAATTAGCTATTTTGTAATTGCTTTGGATAAAGTAATTTTACCCTCTTGAAATGTGTGAGCATCTTTAGCAAATTGTCTCAAAGTGCCATGTAATTATTCTATTTGTGATGGAGTTGAAGTAAAAAATACTGCTTGCTGCTTTGCTCCCAAATCAACAAGCATCTTATTTTGCTACTGTTAGAGACACAAAAGCACAAAGGCCACCAGGTTTTGGAGCGTGGCTTCTGTAAGCGTGAAATGTGACAAGGTCCAAAAATAGCTCGAGTGAAACATCAGTCTTGTTGAACAAAATGCTGAGCAGACAGGGACCGTGAGACAGGCTTTGACTGGAAGAATGTAAATCTAAATAGTCAGACAGCGAGAGAAAGGAAACGTTAAACCTATCTTGCAGATGGGGAGCAAAGGCACAGAGCAATTAAGGTCCTGATTCAGGAAAATACTTAAGAACATAAGCGAATCCCACCGAAGTAATTAAATTCAGCTCCTGGGGAATGACTTTAATGAAATGAGACCTGGGAAATTGCCTGCAGCCACCCATAAGCTTTTGAGTGAGCCAATGGAGGGTTCTGGTCTCCAAAGTCCCGTACTGGTAACTTCAGCAGTGTCCTTGCACCATCCCACCAGGGACCTCCCCACAGGCTGTTTCTGACCAGAGAGCACGAGAGGAGGAGCTGGACACGTGAATGCAGAGCACAGGAAAAACTGGTGGTCAGGGATCCTCCTGGCTGATCAGAAAACGTCGGCTCATTTCTGGTTGCTCTTACTCGCCTTTTGGGTTTTTTTTTTTCCTTCCTTTCTTCTTCATCATCCCATTTAACATTCCAATTTTAGCTGCTGAGAGGGGAGAAGAGATAGTGGTGTCCATCAAGCTCACTTTACAAACACGGTTCAGCCCAGGACCCCTGACACTTGGTGGATGGTGCAGCCCTGACAGGTCAGGGTATCTCCGCAGGCTTTCTGCCCGCTGTGCCCCGCTGCCGCTGCTGCCCCTCGCTGTGACCTGCGGCTCCGTCTGCTCACGGAAAGGAAGCTGGGGGCTCAGCCCCCCCTTGGCCTGCTGCCCGGGTTGCTCACGGGCCCCATGCACCGGGCCACCCAGCTCAGGCACCAGCCCCAGGTGGCAGCGTGGGCAGGAGGGATGGGGACGAAGAGTTTAGCTGCTCGGACTGGGTCACGTTGCTGGGCTCGGACGGGGAGCCGGCATGCCCCTCGCTGCACTGGAGAAGCTGTGAGGTTTGCTGCCTTTTTTTTTTTTTTTTTTTTTTTCCTGGGCAAATGTCAGGCGCAAAAATGAATGGCGTTTCTCTCCCAAATGTGCGCACCTTGGATGACGTGTCACTACACTCAGTTGTTCAGGTCTCTATTAAGTCCAGGCAAACAGTGGACTTGTAGCTAAATTGGAAGGAAATAATCGGAAGAATTTTTCCAATTGAGCTTAACTTGAAAAATATTCAGGACTTTTTCTTTTCTTCCCAAGCTAAATCAATAGCCGGTATCACTTCAGGCATGTCAATGAAAAGATGTGTAGTAATTTTTTTTTTTTTTCCCCAGACCCAGACTGAAACATTTTGTAACACTGCTTGGGTTTCCTACTGATGTACTCTGCATGGTTTTTTTTTCTGTAACATATAGGTTGATTTCCAAAAGAAATAAGCCATTTCAAAAAGAAATATAAAAATATTTATTTTTAGTCTCTCAAAATAAAATGTTCAAATTTTTTCAACTGAAGCTGTTCACAGACCCGGAATGGATCTTTCCCTTCTCCCTGCATGGCAGTGTCAGGGCAGTGGTTGTTCCTCCATCCCTACCCATCATTTCCCCTCTGCTGTCTTGCAGAATTTAAGCAGTGACAAGTTAATGACATTTAACATCCCAAACATTTTCACTGGACAGCCATAAAAGAGGTGAGTCATATCTCTTAAAAATTCTGCTTTAGGTTCTGCTTCAGCTTCAGTTAGTGTTAGTTCAAGGGAGAGGACATTTTCTGGCAGCAATCATTCCAGTAAGTGTTACTTCTTAAATCACTTCTTTGGTATAGTGCACATACAAAAAATAAACCATGATGGTAGAACTGGGATGCTACTACAGCACGTGCTGGGCCAGTCAGCTTACGGCGGAGAGGAAGCTATTTGTTTTTCTTGGTGCAGCTGTTTTCTCCCATCTGTAGTCATTTGGACTTGGGGTATCTCATAATAGTCCTTCTCCTTGAAAAAACAAAAACAAAACCAAAAACCTGAATGTTTTCCTGCGCTTGGTTTTCAGTCAGTTCATTTGATAGCTGCAGAGGAGGTACTTGCCATCTTGAAGTTTGACTGTTACACGAGTACGCAAAGTGTCTCTGTTGCTTACACAAGCTTTTGTCTCTGGCCATGAGCGTTGCTGCTCGAGTTCGGTTTATGATCTGTTGCTAGGGTGTATTTCCCTGGCTGGGAGCTGGCCACATTTTGCTGATGTCTGGCATGTGCTGCTCGGCTTCTTATTCATGTAACAGTTCAGCAGGAAATACCTATTAGCTTGTTATCATCTTGTGCTGAAGAGAGTCCTGGTGAGCAGACACCGAGGAGCTGCAGCACAGTTGGTTTTGCTCACACACATCATTCTCCAAGCGGAGTACAAAGCATATGTGTTTTCATGTTTCACAAAGCACAAGTGTAATAAGTATCACATCGTGTGATTTCTCCTCCTTTGATTAGGCTTGCAGGAAACTCACCTCCTCCAGCTAGTGAGATCCACATGTGTGTCCTTCCCAGGCCGAATTACTAGACCCTGCTGTAAGTAACCCTAGATTTCTAGCGTGAGCGTGATGTATTGACTTGTCTCCGTTTGAAGGAGCCGCTGTGAATAAATGAGCAGTGGTGCAGCCGCTGCCGTGACTTCCACCCCGTTCTGCTGCCAGTAAGAGACCTGGGCCGCAGTTTCCAAAGCCACTGGTGGGCTCAAGAGCACCAGCGACTCCTTTCCAGCCAGGAGACGTGTTTTCCTGGGATGAAGCAGCTGGCAAACTCTGAAAGCACAGTCTTGACACAGGAAAGAATTGCTCTTGATTGAGGTGTTTTAGGTCTGTCACAAGCACCTACAATTATGATATTTCTTAAGGTTTCGCCATATTCAGAGGTAGCTTTTTGACAGCTTTTTTTTTTTTAAAAAAAGCTTCCTCCTGGTAGCTGCAACAGACCTGAAATGTGTGCGTGCAAAGTACAAATGGACCACCTCAAGTGGGGGATTGATTAGTAGCTGCAGACTTCATTGCAAGGTAACTTTTACCTGAGTTTCCCTGAAAGATGACATCCCGCAGGTGGTGTGGCCAGGAGACCTGATGTCTGGAGGCTCCTCCTGCCTGTGCCTGGGTTGTGCATACGCGCCCGTGCTCACTGCCGCCGGGGAAATGGAGCGAAAGCAATGGGGGAATCTGCTGAAACACGGCTTCTCCGTGAGCTGGGCTACCATAGATTTGGAGGGGAGGCTGAAAACTCAACAGCTCCATGCTTTCTATTTGGGCTAGGGATTTCTGAGATTCAGCCCTTTTATTTTCACGTAATTTGGATTTCAAAAGGCCTCTGCTGAGTGGTTTAGTTTTAGGTCTCCTAGAGATCTTTCCTAGGGGCACTACACACGACCTAGGAATGTGATGAGTGAACATTTGGACAGACTCTGAGCAGGGGTTGAGGAGCCTTCAGGAAAGGTGTTATGTGGGAGGGGGCTGCAGCAAGGTATACAACCTCCAGTCTCAGGAGCCCTTGAGGAAGCTGGCAGCCAGAGTGAGCTCCTTGAGTGTCTTTTTTGGAGAAACCAGCTTGTTCCTGGCCACTTTCCCAGATGCTCCTCAATAAAGCAGGAAATGGGAGTGTGAGCTGGACAGTACATAGCAGTAAGTTTGATCATTTTGAGCGTGCTCCAAAGTCCTGCCTGCAATGAGGTGTAATATTCTTCTGGTTGTCTACTTGTGTGCATCTGCATCAGAGATCATCTCTGGTAGGGATCTTTAGGTTATATCTCAACTCCCATTTACAGGCAGCTGTGAAAGCAGTCATAATCACAGAACGGGCCATGATTCACCTGCCTTCCACCTACAGGATACCTGATGGAGAACCTACCATGTGCCTGCAGATTTCTTTTGCTCCGTGCCTCAGCCCCAGAGCCTCCAGCAAGGGCTGCTCTCCAGACTCCCCTGGAGTGAGCCTGGCAGACCTCTGCAAGAAGGAGGATGAGCTGCCAACCCACTGGCAACCAACTTGGTGTGATTTAAATAACCGCGTCCAAAAAGCTGTGAATGAACAAAGCATTTGATGAGTAAAAGCAGAGATATCAGGGGGAGGCTGGCTGTCGCCAGAAGGGATGTTTGCTGAACTAACCTGCATGCTGGCATTTCAATGTGCTCATTTGAGAGGGAATGAATCATTTTGTTCATGTGTTTGATTTTGATGAACAATGGAATGGGGTTAAACACTTAATATGAAATACGGACTCCGATAATGATGACAGACTTTATAGAGGCCCATTTTGCATTACTTAAATATGTCTTTTAATACAATATAATTAGTATTCCAATGGATGAGTGAAAGCTGGAAGGCTTCCAGGTTGTTGTCATGCAATAGTTGTAGTTCGGTTATGTCTAATCAGGAAGAACAAATTTGAAACACACATTTTAATTGGAAAGTAAGGTGGCAGATCTTAGTGACCACTGCTACACTAACGATCTCTTAAATAATTCTAGAGCTAGCTGGACTGTCTGGAATTTTCCTTTTAGGATTTACCCATCAATAAAGTGAGATAAACATTTTATACTCTAGGAAGGTAAGAGTTGAGATTGCAGTTCTATTGTTATAAGACACATTTTAAGTGCTAAGGAGATGCCCTTCAGAAGGAACATATTTAAAAGTATTCCAGGAAGCCAGCCAATGTACACAACCATTTGCTGAAAGTACGTGAGAGAGTTATAAAAAAAATTCCTGGATGAAACATTAACAACACAATGTCTCAAAAGCAGAACTGCAAGAAATGCAAGAAGTTTAGCGAGCATCCTACTGAGATAAGGACAAACCGTGAGAATGCAGGACACAGAGCATCAGCTGCACGGCTGCACTTCCACGGAGGGTGCTAGAGGATGACATCAGAATGGAGACTGCTACAATGTGGAAAATATACAGACATGTTGCTGCTCACCAGTCGTTCACTGCACATTTTGTCAGTCCATGTTACCTGAAAGATCCTTCTATTTGCATTGCAAATGCCCCATTGCATTACTACTCCATGGTTTAATGCCTCTGGGCATGAATAACCTCCATTTTTTTCAACATTTGTGCCACTGACCTTGGTTGTTGGATGTTTCTTCTCCTCAGCTTTCAGCTGCTCAGTCTCATTCACTCCGTCCGCTCTGCTTCCCATTCTCCAGCACCTAATTCCCTTCTCTGTCCCTTCATATTTTTTCACTTGTGTAATGTCTTGCATCTCTTTCCTTGCAACCACAAGGAGCCATCCAATCTCTAGCAACTCACGGATGTAAATGTGTACAATGCATTAATTTTACCTTTATCGCTTAAATAACTTTTCCTACCCTGTGCCTTTGTCTTTTTCAAATCAAAACTACCATTAGGAATTGTGACAGTATATCTTTACAGTATCCATTGTAATAGGATGGTGCTGCCCTGTACTGTACATAGATATAGTGCCATAATAAAATAGCAATAGACACAAGTGAATGAGTAGCAGAAATAACAACATTGAATGAGGAAAACTCAATATCTGTTGGTGATGTCTGGAGAAAGATAGGAGAAAATTATTTTTTAGGTGTACAGATTTACTCTGGAGACTTAAAATGAGATGCTTACCTAGCACATTAGTAAAAGAACAGTAAATATTGCACCAGAAATAATGCAACAGATACAACTGACAAACCAGTCATTTAGAATTCACCACATTAATGCATTTCAGAGCAGCCCTGATCTAAAACCTGTTCCAATGTGAGCAGGTTGAGTATCATCCCACAAAAATTTTGCAAGTAAATCTGGTTTGCAAGCTAAGATTTCCTTGGACAGATATGACTTATATTCATGCCTCATTTTTAGGGGATCTTAAAGTTCTTAGACACACTGTTCCATTTTAAAGGTATTTTTCAGAGCAATCCAACATGTTACATGTCTTAATGCTCCATCTGGGACAGAGAAAAGCAGTGTTTTGCCTTTTCAAGAAATAAGAAAGAAAACTTTTCTCTTTTTTTTTAAAAAAGAGTAAGTTTGGACTTTTGGAAATTACCATTTGGTAGTATAGGACACATCATTAACTTACTCAAGCATACATAAAGTTTGATTATTTGTTATCTCTGTTTCTGAACCAAGTATTGCACCGTGGAGCTGACTTTGGTGTGACTGCTGTCTGCTGCTTGCTCATTCCCTAAACTACTCCTCTCATTTAAAAAATGCTTCTACATGGCTGTTCCCTGCTAGTGGTTTTGCATGGAGTTTTGCAGACACAACTCATTTTTCAGGTGAAAATAAATACCTAAGGCTTGTTATAATGCGCATCTGAAAGTACGTTCGTTCCAGCAAACTTAGGTAGCCACTGTCTCCTGTGATCTACCAAAGTTGTGATGCAGATGTTTTTAGTGACCATAATACCTATTCAAGACAATGAGCGATGATCATCTGAATGATCCTCTATGGAAAAAAGCTGCGTTTGTACAGATTTTGGTGAAGAGAGAATATCCATTCCTACTGGAGCCAACCTGGCTTTGAAATATGCTGAATCAATCATTTCAAACAATGCTGAGCAAGGTCTAATTGCAGCTTTGTAGAAACCTACTCCATCTACAAGGCTGAGGTCTCTGGAAATCTCACTGCAGACCACCAAGAGAAACAATATATTTTATTGGATAAAAGACTACATCAGACCTGGAAAATCTAGTCCAAATGGGAAGTCTTTCAACTATCACACACTGCAAAAGTGCAATTCACACTTTAAAAAAAAAAAAATTAGGCAGTATGACAAGTCCTGGATATTTTGAAGTGAGAGTTAATGCATGTGTGGAATAACTTCTTCATTTCACAGAAGAGCTCAGCAACACTGATGCACTTTAAGCTTGTGAGATCATGCAGGTGGAAGAAAAATCTCAAAGAAAAAGAATATCTGATATTTAGGATTTATAACTGGTGCAGATGGTTCAGATGGTTATAATTCACATTGTAATAACAAAATTGGCAACAGGCACCTTCCTGAAATCTGTTATCCAGATTTCCAAAGGGTGGATAAGGATATGATTCTAGCTAGAAAACATCTAGAGATTTCATTCTAGAATGAAAGAAAACTCGAAGGACCAAGTTTCTTCTTGGCAGATAGCAGAGTTCAAGAGTCCACTAGATAAAAATTCTACATTTCAAGCTGTCAGAAAAGATCAGCGCTGCAGCAGATACTTCACATCTGGAAAATGAGAGTCAATTCCATTCATTTCAAGGTTCTTGTTTGGTGTCATATGCTACCTTTATATCTCAAACTGCAAGAGTAAAAAATAATTATATTTTTTCATAACTCTATTAAATTGCATGTCTTTTTTATATCTTTCAGAGGATTTTTTATTAACAAGTTAGAAGGCAGCAACTTCCCAAAAAATGTTTAAACAGATAAATAAAATAATATAGTTATTCATCTTTGATATGTTAGTCAACTTTTTGGAAAGATTTCATATACCAAATATAAGCAGAACCTCTTTGAAATTGCATTGATTAATATGATCATGGCTTTCCTGGAGACATTACAGACATCGTAAATGTTTAGGCCCAATATGAAAGGAACTTACTAAACACTCTTCAGAGAACTTATGAGAAATAACAGTATAAGGAGAACCTTATTGCTTTTCAGAGTACACTGTTCTGGAAACCAGATGCAGTGATTCAAACTGGAATCTTAGGAGATTCTGTATTTGTGTCATTTGCACTGATTTGTTCTTCAACTCGGAAAATTATTCTGCACTGTTCATTTGAAGTTAGCCTAATCTCTGCATAAAACTTCATGAAAAAGTGATACAGTTCAGTCACACCAAACAAAATTATTACAAAGTCCTGTGTCTTGCCTTCTAACTTCATGTTAGCTGATAACCTTGTGAGTAAATTTTTCACAGACAAAAAAATCTACGTATTGATATATCCATGTCTATATATACTCAGCCAATATTTTTTTTCTCAGAATGACTCAAGGAGAATTTTTAGAAACTAAAATCAGGTCAGTTTTCCTGCAATTTATTGCAGAGGTTAGTGCAGCAGGGAAATCTTTTTATCTGTAGTCAAATACTGCTGTACTGGTGCTGAAGGCTTTCGGCCATTCTGGCGGTCACTCGTGATATGCAAACAGGAACTGCTATAGCGTTGCATGAGCAGTCATCTGGTCAAGCTAATAGCACAGGTGACTAAATGATTCATGTATAGAACAAAATATGTTTTGAATTTACATTTTTGGCAAACGATGTGTATTTGTAAATCCTTTGGTAAGTCTATACATATTGTAAACAGGCTGCCTAAGATTAACTGGGATATGCTTTAAAAAGTATTTAATAGAATTGTAATTAAATCAAGAGAAAGAGTTAGTAGATTTTTTGCCCAGATGAAGATTTTATTCTGCCTACATAAATTCTGTCTTTCGCTTTGTAGGCTGAAGTATTCCCATTCCCTGTAAGTATTACAGTACTATCTTTCCTAACAATTATCTCATTCTGCTTTCTCCTTTATTTTCCCAAGGGTTTTTTTTTTCCCCTTTAGCAAAGTCTAATTTGGCCAGATCCACCTACATATGCTCAGCTTTCAAATGATTCATTTCAGATGTTCCTTCTGCTTGCTTCTCGGCAGCATTTGTTTCCATCGTTCTCCATATGTCAACAGGTTATTTTGAAGCAGGCTCTCTTCCCATTTTGTCAGTAGGGTTAGCCGTGTTTTCCGTGTGGGGACAGTAGGTATAGAAAAGAGTGTACAAGCTTTTTTAGAGAATAAAAAAATCACTGAAGCTTTCATCTGTCATTGGTTCATAATTCTTGCATAAATAACAGATGAAAATCTTCCCTGTTTTTCCTGATACCTGACTGGTCATTCATTTGCACATTTTTTCTCGTTAGGCAACAAGATTGCCTTTGATTTCTTATGTTAATTTTGAGTCTGATGTTTTGTCAACTGTCGAGTCCAAGTAAAGGCACATGCTAATTATGTGGGGTTTTATTTCTGTGATTGTACAGATTTTTCCTGCAGATACTTTCCCCCTTCAGCATTATATACTCTCTCTGCAGTAATTAATCTTTCCCCATTTTTAGAGGGCTACTGTTCAACTTTTTCTTTTTTGACAACTGAAGAAAAGCATGCAGCTCCTATTTTCCATAGAGGTACTCCAAATATTTTTCTCTTACATATAGATCATTGTAATTTTTAAATATTTGTTCTTTCCAACATACCGCTTCCTCTCACCCAGCCTTTTAATGTCCCACGAGAAACACCGAGCAGGATGGGAGAAGCTCAGGGTCCATGGTATAGCCTTCTGCGCACTGACCTGCCGCATTTTTCACGTTAGACTGTTGGAGCTCTTCTGCATTAGCTAGTTTACAGAATTCCAGAAGAGCAGAGGTTGTTTGTGGAATTTCTCTCTCCTTTAACGTATCAGTTCATTCTCAGAATGGAAACCATTTGGTGTTTTTGAACATACAGAATTTTTATTTTAATTGGCAAATACTGCCCTTCAAAAAGGGCTGTAATTTGCATTGTTACAAACCTTTCACGCAAATGCAGTGTTGTTTCCAATTCAGTCACATTTCTTATTCAAATTCTAAGGCACACTTTAAAAAGGATCTGCTTTGCAGATAGTCCTGTTGGTAACAGGCTTTGAATCATGCCTAGCACAAACTTTGTGCAGACAGCCAGACAATAGAAGGTCCGTGTCCAACCTGACAAATGTTAGATGCAGATTTACATTGTCTGGCTTGTAGTTTAGGTCACGTCAGGGAAGTTCTGCTGTGATTTTACTCACCACAACTGATTATTAAAAATCACACCCCAAATCCAATGTTATTAATAATGCATCCAACAGGTGGCAGTTTATTTCATAAGTGCAAAATTTGCCTGAATGAGTGATGTATTGGATGTGATTTTTACAAAATGGATTTTTAACTCACATTATTTGGCTCTAAATTCAATCAAATCAAATGTAGTTTGAATCATAGTACAATGTAAAGGAAAATCATTTTTTGCCTCATGTTATATCTCCAGCTGAATCCCTGAGCCTTACCAAAAATGTCTATGTTTTATGTATTTAACAAGTTCATTGGAAGATGAGAAGTAGCATTATTCAGCAGGAAATCCTATACAAGTATAAGGTTATAGATATTTACATTGAATGTGTGAAAAACAGAACAAGATTTTTGAGTGGGTTTTATTAATTAAGCTAGTTGGGATTTGTAAATCTGGGATCTACATATACTGCCAACCATTCCTCTCTCTGAAAACGATCCTGAGCTGCTTTTGAGCTGTTTGCAGCAGCCTGTGAGGATGATCACTGGAGCTGGACTTCTGTGATCATTTCGGGTTAAAGCAACCCCCCGAAAGAATAACACGAAGGCACATTGCAGTAGGAGCAGTCAAGGGAGGGAGAGGTTTCTGAGCATCACACCTCCTGACTCTAGAGGAAGAAGTACTGTTACTTGTCTGTAATAGCAAATAGTTGTCCCCATCGCACCAGCTCTGCTGTGCTGCTTGTTTTACTGGTGAAATATCAGCAAGTTTATACCAGCTCTTGCACCTGATGACCCAGCACCGCTCAGCAGCCGAGGCGAGTGACTACTCCAGCATCTATCCACAGCACGGTCTGCATATGAATAACCTGCACAGATGCTTAGATTGCATTTTTCATCCCTTTATGCCTTAATGGGGAGGAGGAAGTACCGGTTGGCCGTCAGAAGCGGAGCCCCATGGAGCCCAACGGGGTTGCTCCTTTACAACCTGAATGCAGAATGCGGTTCCTTCCCGGTGCTGCCAGGGCGGTATCAAAGGAAACCCACACGTGATGGAAACTGTGCGCCGGTTCCACCTTCGGGTGATGCTGCAGCCCTGTAATGCTAATGAAAGGCCACCTATACTGTCAAAACATAATTAAAATGTAAACTAATCTCAGTACAGAAAGGAAAGTAGAGCATCTGCCTTTATCAGCCCCAGTCATGACTCACTGCTCTGTGGTGTAATAAGCCTGACTGAATACGCAGTTGGAGCTCAACCCATGCAAGTTCGCTCTAAATTAACAGTGACAGCAGCAGGAGAGACATATCTTGCAGGAGGAACTGGAAAGTTTCATTATCAGATACCTGACAAAGGCTACCTTAAGGAAATTTCAATTCATTTCTTGCTAAAATAGTAGCAGTAAATATGCGGAGCTAAAGATTTATACATCTGTAAGTATTACCACAAAGCCCCATAGAAAGTTTGATGTATGGTTAGCATATGCTGTATTGAATGGAAATATAGCTAAACTACGCTAAAGCTGGCATCGTATTTCTGGTGTTAAGCGAATTTAGCATGTAATACTATCTTGAATGAGGTTCAAACTGTAATGACTTGGATTTGTGTTTCGTATTGGGTCTGTGAAATAAATGGCACTATTTCTNTGTCCCCCCCCAGCAATATTAAAGTGCTTTTCAAGCATTACAGAGCGTTGTGGGAATACTGTCAATCTCTAATTTTACCCGTAATTTACAAAGCCTCTCCAGCTGCAGACAGGCAGCTGAAGGAATTCAGGAGACCGTGGGTGACATGCCGAGCTGCCCTTTGTAGTTAACCTGAGTCTGTCTGCGGCACTACCTACGTGAGTTATGTGTTGCTTTCATCTAAGCTGCTTACAACATGAAAATTGCTGCCTACAAAAGGGACAGCATTGGGCCCCGCATGCGTTACCATGCTGCTGGATTTAGAAATCTGACTATATGTTAAGGGTATATTTATCCTTACAGAGCACGATAACTGGCTAAGGAAATTAAATCACCAGCACATAAGCAACAAAACCAGATCTTGTTTCAAGGTGCTTCTTTATACTTTTAGTCCATAAAGCTGGTGATCTGACATAGTGATATAATGTCACCATTCATTACTTATCCTTTAGGTGCCTGTTGCAGAGCTGAGGCTTGGGTACAAGCAGCGCAGAGCCCAAGTTTGAAAAAAAACCCTAACTTCTGTTTGCACACCCAGACTTCTGCACAAAATCAGCCTACTTCTTGCTGTAATGTTTGCAGAAGGAATTTCCAATGGTTTCTGTTTCTTTATATGCAGTAGTTAGTACGTTACAGATAACATAAATGCACGCATTGCAGACTGCACCAGTATATGCCTAAAATGTGACTTTCAAGAAGATGAAGTATTTCAGGAAATCTAACGCTGGATCTATGCGAGGCCAAGCAAGATTCAGTCCAAAATTTTGTTCCACTGCTTATGTGCCAGATTTTCAACCTCATTTCATTTAGGTGGCAATTTTTTTGAACCTGAAAATTTAGAAAGCATGAATAACTACGTGAAACCTCCCACTATGGCGATGGTAGTTTATGCTAAAAAATATCCTACTCAACCTACAGCACTTCAGTGTCATCCGCAGATTCCCAAGAATGATCGACCCCAGTGAGTATATTAACAGAACATGTTGTCTTTTAAAGCTGATGGTGGTATTTTGTAAGCTTTGATTGTTTCAAACTGCCCCTCCTTTGAATGTGGTGAAAGTTTACAGGATACAATTAAAATTCTGGGTAGCTAATAATTATTTGTTGACTAATGAGTAAAGGCTGTTCCAAAGCACCAGATGATAGCAATCACATAATGAAGGAAGTGATGAAACCTTGAACTGCAGCTTAACAAGACAGAAGTTTTACTTTCAACTCTCCTACCATTCACTCCTGACAAGTATTAATTCTCGTTTTCTTCCCTGTGTTGCCATAACATATACCATAGTGCTGCATGACATTTTTCAAATAAAGAAGAAACTCTTTGGTATTCACTTTCTAAAAAAAAGAATTTTGTTTTTCTAAGCACTCCGTATTATTATGATTTCCATTCAAAACCACCACAAACCATTCATGTTTATAAAAAATACTTTTTTATCAGAAAACTAGTAACAAAAAAATTTTAACAAAAAGTAATTTTAGATAAGTATTCCTGAAATTCACCTAATACTAAGAATCTGTTTTGAATCTCATGAAGTAAACTCGAAAATTTCATTAAGAAGAATTTGGCTGTTGAATAACCTTGGATTTCTTCTACAACTCGTGTGCTGGATCCTTTGCTCTATGAGCACTATTAGGAGCTGTAGATGCACTGAGGTTTGCTTTCTGGTTGTTTTTTTCAGTATATTTTCTGGTTTCATTTTTGTATGAATTTGTAGGTTACCTTTTTTTTATATAGGCTCATGAAACGTGAGGTGTTTCGTTATTTTTTTCCTGGGTTTGGCTAGCTGTCTGGTGTACTGTCTGTAATTTCCTAGCAGAATTTACTGTGCTTTTTATATAAGACTACTTTTCTGTGTCTGTATTCTGTTTTGAAAATTCCCTTTTTTTTTTTTTTAAAAGGTGTTTGCACATTCATGCAGAAAAACACACACGTGCATTCTGACCTATAAGTTGTTTTTTGCTGCAATGATCCCGGAGCTGGAGTTCAGCTCTGTATGAAAATAAATGGGAATTCCAACTCTGAACATCTTCACAGTGTCAGTGTTTTACTCCCTCTCAAAGATGTCCAAAGGACAGTTTTATGTTATAATGCACAAGAAAACTGAAGAAGAATTTTCAGAGTCAGGGGATTAATTGTAAAGAACTGTTAAATCAGAAGTATAAACTGTTAAGGACAAAATGATGGACTCCAGTACAAAGGGAAAGTAGGTCTCCAGTAAATGCTAACTCAGGTTGGCCACCAAAACTTCTTACTATTAAAACAAAACACGGATGTGCTCTGCCCAAGGCATTTTTTCAATTACTCTTGCTTTGTCCTGGAATGCTCCGTCTCGTTAAGTGGCTGATCCCGATCACAGAGAATTGCATGCTACAGGATCAAAACCCACAAGAATCAACTTCTCTGACTTTCTTCCCTTACCAAAGCCATTTTTATGCAAGCTTATAAATATGCTCTTATCTAGAATCTAAAGTAAATTTAAGCCTTTTATTTCCCTATCCAGTGATCTCTGCTTAGCTAGCTCTCCAGATCCTGACAAATTTGAGGGTTTTTCATTTAATAATTTAGATAATTTCAGGTATTGTACATTATCTTTAAAAAAATGCAGGCACGTTCCAAAACTCCACTTGACTTAAGGTGACAGAACCTGGCTTTGTACAAAAGTGAGATTTTTCTTTTTGTTATTAGTACAAAAGGCATGAAGAAAGCATCTTATGAATTACAAGAAGATTAACTATGGTTGCTCTTTCAGTAAGACAATCTGAAAGTAAAGCACTGTTTGAAAGAGAATATTTTTCCACCAGAGAGTAAAATATCTTCAAGACTAAGTGATAAACTGTAAGCCAGATCCTAGTCCTTTTAATTCAATTGCATGAACAATCCAGTTCTCTGAAAAGATTATTTTACTATGAAAATGGGAAAAACAAGGGAAAAGCCTAAGGCTGCGCAAACATGAACTTTGTTTATTGCCAGATTTGACCAGTGCTGTCTGTAACACATTTTTGGTACCACTTTGCAGTACCAGCAAGAAACTCCCTACAGAGAAAGCCCCTTTCAAACAGACAACCCAGATGTTGAAGAAAGGTGGGCAAAGGGGGGGTCCGGAGGCCACGAGCGGGCGGCAGCAGTGAGGGGAGCCTGCTGCTGCAGCCCCTGCTCCTCCCAGCATCGCTTCTGCCTTCGGAGCTAGAGCCGCCCTGACACGGGACGGCACAGGAACCTCTGGGGGTGGTGCGCCCTCACAGGCGTGATAAATATAATAAACATCTACAAAGTACATAAAAACAACTACAGTTAAAGCATATCCAGTCAGTCCAGTATAAATCTGTGATAGGACACCATCCGTGCTTCTAAGAGGCAAAAATCCTCAGTGTTATAGTGATTTTTTTTTTCTAGCATTTAACAAGCCCATCCTCCTGGAAGGCACTTTTTGGCCCATGTGCCAACCAGAAAACACTTGTTTAGAATCTTTCTTAGTACAGGTGCAGCTTATCAGGGTAAATTGTTTATGTCTGTGCTACCTTCCTCAGTCTCACCAACAAACCAAGCTATCTTGCCACTGTTTGATGGGTATTTGCCAACACCCCAGCGTCTGCCTTTAGTTTTTTACTAGCTCAGATAAGCAATACACTCCTATTTACCAAACACAACCCCCCAGGCCCTTCTTGACAAGCACTGCCGTGCTAGCAAAAGCTCCTTCTGGTGTCGTGTAGCATTATCTCATTTTTATCTCCCTGTAGAAACCAGATGCATCTCTGCGTGATGTGCATCCGCAGCCACGGGATGGTGGAACTGTGACAGTGGATGGAGTTGCACCCACGTTGAGCAGTGGAAATGTGTTCAGCCGGTCATTGCTTAGCAGACCCCTTTGGGCTAGTGCCCCTAATGAACCCCCAGACCCCTTCTGCCTACAGTCCCCTGAGAAATTCCTGTTGACAGGGATTCTGAATAGCTGAGCTTCACGGCCTGCACGAGGAGCTTTAGGTAGCACAGATCACACTGGGCCGAACACGCTTGGAAATCAGGTATTTTATTTCTTTCTGCCGTGGCTTCGGCTCACTGCACAATTCCAGACTGAAGCCGAGTAACAATTTACAGTGAGTATGACAGCTGAGCCTCTGCTGTTTATAAATTTTCCACGAGTAAAATTAAAGTTCTTCTGACTTAAACTTCTTCAACTTTATTAAAAGACGGCATTTTAGAATTTCTTGGCTGTCTCCCAGTTTCCTGGCTTGAGTTCCCAGGCAGATTTGATGTTGTCAGCTGCTGCCCACAATTTTGAGTGAAAGGGGAAAAAGGAAGCTTTTTTTTCTCAGTGACTTGAAGGATCCCTTCTCTTCTGAGCTGTCTGATGCTTTTCTTACTGTCCTCTCTCTTCCTATGAACAAGGCTTCTTCTAACACCTTTTAGGACATTTTCCTCTTTTCTAGCACCAGAGTATCTGCTATTAATTTGCCACTCTCTATCAAAATTAGTTGTTCCTCTTTTGACACCAATGTCCTTTTAGTGGGTGATTTCTGATCCAGTCAGCATGCCGCTTTGAAATTTTTGGCAACTAAGATGTCAATTAACCATTCCAAGTTGGAGTCTCAAGGCTCCAGAAACTGTCAACGCCACACACCAATAATGGAGGCTTTCATGAAGTTTGCTTGCATTTGTTCACTCAGAACCCACAGAGTTCAGGTGAGTCCAAGCCAAAACCATATCCCTCCGCATAGCATCAGATGTGGTATGAGTCATTTTTTCCTCTACCTGCAGATGTGGGAGTGTCAAGTGCTGATTTACTGTAGGCCTGAGGAGCTTTTTCAGCTACCTCCCATTAGTACTAGCCACCACGCTGCACATTCAGATGTCCATGCAGCCATCCCTCTTAAACCAGTGCTGCATTCATCCATAGAGTATCCTAATATGAAGGTTAATGCATCTGTTCTTGTTTTTATCACGTCTCAACAAGAGTCTCCAAGTCTGAGGAATCATTGAGACCTTTGATTTCCAGTTCAGTAATCTGACCTAAATTCTTCTGTTGTGTTTCCTGGAAAAAACATACTTTTTGTAATACTTTGGCAGGTGTTCAACTCAGACCTCCTGGAGTGATTTCTGTGACCTTGATCATGCTTCTTCAGTCGATCTTACTGGGATGTAATATTTCATATTCATCTCTCAGCATATCTCACAGCATACCAGCAAAGAGACACTTATTTGGAGACCAGAGAACAGCACATTAGGATCATGAACTGTGAAGTCTCTCAAATTTGACTTCAGGAGGCAAAGAGATATATTCGAAAGACGTGGTAGTGCAAACAAATACAGTCTTACTGCAGTGGCTCGGTGGGCTTATTACCATGTTACATGCAGTATGAACACCCTGGGTCCTGCGATACAGATACCCCTTGGCAAGCCTTTCATCCCCTGCACAGCCAGGAGCTGTTACTGGCTCTGAAGTCCCCCCTTGGTCTCTGAGCGTGCCACTGAAGTACAAGCTTTCATGGAAGTTACAGAATTTGGCCTTTGGCTGTGCAAGGTGTTTTACAAGGGGTGAACACATTGAATGGCTATTAACTGTACCGAATTTTAAGCACATAATTTAGTTGTCTCCTAGGCTTCTCCTTTTACCAGCTGGAAGGATGAGGTCAAGGGCAATTCAGAATTGCTATGCTAGGCTTCCACGCTCTATATGAGCTAACTCTCTTCCCACTGGCTAGGGTTTGGGGAAATAAGGAGCCTGTCTTAAATAAGATAGGTGGTTTGTACATATCCTCTGACGAACGTACAACTAAATGTCACAAGACAAATTTCAACCAGATGCTTTCAAACTCAGTTGGAATTTAGCTTGAGAAAGGCTTCAAGAGATTGTCCTCTACCAGCTGAGGCAGTTGATACCCTAGGAGATGTATTTAGAACAGATAATTCCTCCATGTATTGCAGACAAGATCAATTAGTATAACATTTACCAGAAGAAAAAAAAAAAAAAAAAAGAAAAGAAAAGAAAATTGTTATAAACACTATGCATTCTCTTTTCATATAATTTTGTAATTATGTATTTCATCCTGGAATTGATTTTGTGTTGCATCTTCATTTTAGACTTGGAAGTGTTTTACCACTTCTTGTTGATTGGCAGGTGGATTTTTTTAATGAGAGAAAAGGCAAATTGTAAAATGAATAAGTTTTATATTTTCTTCATTAAAACAAAACAAAACAAAACAAAACAAAAAACAAAACAAAACAAAAAAAAACAATAGCATCAGAAAATCGTAAAGTAACCTGGATGGTCAGATACACCTCATAGGCTTCTATAAAAGCAGTCAGATCTGTGTGTAAATTACATTGTTGATCTTGGGTAAATAATTTTGTTGTTTTAGAATCTGTTACATGCTGTTGCCATGTAAATTATTTGGCTGGAACTACTGACAGTTTATCTAACTGGATTGCAAGTTGCTTATTAATGCAGTGTTGGAAAATCATGTGGAACTATCATTCTTCTGAGACCAAGTCAATATTTATCTACATTTAGAAGATGCAGCTGCCATGGTGATGGAAGGGCTATGCAGAGGCCAGGAATGCCTAATTCCCAGGTCCTCGCTGCAGGCATAAGGTGCTCACACCTCTCTGGCAGGTATATTCCCCATACGGCACCTTGAGAGTTTCCTTATATAGCACCTTGGCAGAACTCAAAGCTCCCCCAAGATGGCACCGCTCCCCGTGTGTGTGGTACCCTAAGTGCACCCTTTTGTTCCTGAACAGACTGGAAAGGTTTTTGTGCATAGCGAAGCAGACCATGGAGGATGGTATTCCTGCCCCTCAAATCTAATGGCCCACCTTAGTCCTCAAGACTTGACTTTGGCAGTCTCAGCTGTCCTCTTCAGAGCTCCTTCTTTCTCCCTCTGCTGACTTTCAAAGCAGATAAATTAAAAACATATTAAAAAATGTCAGAGCTCTTCCCCTTATGTCTTGCATGGAACTCCAAGTTGCCTGTGGCCAGTGTGAAATACTGTTATATACCCCACACCAACATGAGCACTGGGCTCTTCAGGAATACAGACTGTACCCTGCCCTCCTCCACCTGCTTGTCAGTCAGTGGAAAATAAGAGAAGAAAAAGGTAGAGGTGGAAAGAAAGAGGGGGGAAAATAACTGAGGCAGCAGTGAACCAAGAGGCCAGGACTCATGCTTGCACCTAAGGAAGACCACCACCACCACCACCACAGGTCACGTGTGAACGGCAGTGGCCATCAAAAGAGCCCCCTGCCATGCCTGAGGGTCAGCTTGCACTGCGCATCATCCTGTTTAACAAAACAAAGCAGATCGTGTCCCAAAGGTCTGACCCTGATAGGATTCTCTGGGACGTTAGAGTACATTGACTGGCTCCTTCTCAGAACAATAAGAGTGCTTGAAACAAGAATAAAATCTGTTATTTGCCGGTTGTGGCAGGTGTGTGTGTAACAGGACTACAGAAAACTGCCTCAGCTGATTGACAAGGCGTCATGTCTGCCCAAAATCAAGACAGAGCTGTGAGTGTGCAGCCTTCAGGGGGCTGCTGAGGCGTCTTTGCCTCATTATCTTCTGAGTTTTCAATCTGCCAGCCCTTTCCAGGGAACAACTGCACTGTGTTTGTATAGCTGCTGGAGCCGGGAGATGGAGAACATATGGGACACCGAAATGTGACTCGGGCGTCAAAGCAGTCCCAGTGGCAGCCTGATAAACCACAGCAGCAAACTTGGAAGATATACATGAAACCTGCACTGCTGCCATCACCCAGAGATGTGGTTACTGGAAGAGCTGGACGGTGAGGCAGGGAGCTAAGGTGAGGTTGATGGTAGGGGAAGGAAGTGGAGGAGGAGAGAAGTACTCTGATCCTTTGGCCCATGAGGTCTGAAATAGCCGTCTGAAATTATTCTCATGGGGGTTTTTTAGTCCAGCAAAAGAAAATGTCGGCAGTCAGGGTGCTTCTCTGACTGACCCGATGCTAAGCCATGCGGGAGATTAGGGGTGAGCAGAGACCAATGAGAGCAACCCAACAGCAGGGACTCTTCTCCGGCAGATGCCACGGGGTCCCTGTGGACAGAAATCTCAGTTCAGTCTCTGACTTCAGAGCAGACACTGCGCTGTGTCAGTCAGCCGTGTAAATCCATTGCATGGGGCACTCATTTGTTTTACAGTTATGGACCCACCTGTCATAACAAACTAATAGTCAAAATTCACTCTTTTTTTTTTTTTTTTCAATACTCTAGTCAGAGCTGGAATTTATCCTTTTAAGACCAAATTCAAATTATTCTCACTCCCCCCTTAAGGAATATGACAGCATTTGCTAGTTTTAAATAACAAAGAGATCAAACCCAAAATCTGACGAATGCCACACTAATCGTCCAAGTTTTGGGCTATCCACCTGCTCGAATGTCCCCAGGTAGATATGCATATACCCAAAGTACAGGGCGAGAGAAAAAAAAGAGCGAAGACAAAGATGAGCAAATAAAGGAAAGATGTGAAACCAGATAAACACCACAGGCAGGACTGAGGTGAGGACTGACCTATGCACTGAATAAAGCTTTATACCATGATTAATCCTGAAGATATTAGTACGCCCAATGGTGGAAAAAAAACGTATGTTACTGTGTGAGTAAGAAAATCCCAATTTGGCCAATACTCAAATGAGAATGAAAAGTTCTTATCAGCAAAAGAGATTAAAGATTTTTATTTTTTTTTTTGAGGCAGTCTTAGAGTACTTTTAACATTTATTTGTATCCAAAACAAAACTGTCATGAGCCTTAATATTTCCAGTGTTTTTACTGTTAAGGAATAAAGGTTTACAGCTTTCTAAAACCTGATACATAAACCACTGTGACTGTCAAGTACGATTTTCTTATAATACATCATCTGGTTCTTCAGAAGGAAGAAGACAATGGTTTGTATACAAAATAACCTCCACATTATTATGTTCTTGATCAGAAAAAGGAAAGAGTAATTTTAGATATCTCTGTATTTGGCAGCTTTGCAGGATCTAAAGTAGACTATAAACTACCTTGTTTGAATAGATCCATATCAGATCCATATGATATCCATATCATGTAATTACACTTCTCAAGGACAAACCCACCCAAATCAAAGCAGGGATGATCAAAAGTCATGCAACAGCTAGGCTCCCCCTGAAATTAAAAACATAGCAGTACCAAGAGCATTTCAATAAAGGAGGATGTGAAACAACCTGACTATCTTCTCCAGTTTCTTTCAGTTAGCTAAATGATTTAGGACAGATTCTTTCCAAGTCCAGAAAACACTCCAGGTACCTTCTATCTTTGAGCTAAGGAAGGATATACTAAGGTATTTTATATCCAAATGTACACAGTGTTGGCATATTGTAATTACAACAGCATTATCAGCTTTAAAAAGAAAAATTAAGATCTCCACTATTAACCAGGAACAGGTGGAAATGATGACATAGAAAAAAACCCTATTCAAATTCAAACTCGGCACTGGGATGTAAGACACAACTTTTTTAATCCTATCAATGCATTTGAGCTGCAAACATCTAACCTGTGATTAATCATCACATAATCCAAACTTTTTCTCTTTAATCCTCAAGTTAATGGAGAAAAAATAATCTGGATCAATAAAACTGTAACAGCTTGACAGATGCTGTAGATACACACTAAACTAACATGGCAGATCTACAGTAAATTGCAACACTTAATCTATCCATGTCATTTTCTCAGGAAGAACGTAAATTTGTGTAAATCATATGTTCTCTCCCACTCTAATGACTCCATCCTGCGAATACTTACAGACTTCAGTTTTCTTTCTCATGTGATCATTGGCAATGAGTAACAGGTCTTGGCCAGCCAAGTCAAAGTGTTTACAGAGTAAAGCAGAGGGCGGAATCCAGTCTACCTCCCCGATACTTTAGGCATGTTGTGTCAGGGTTATTGGAGGCAAGGAAAGGACTGATTCATTGCATCTAAATTTGCTTTATGCAAGGAGAGCACTTCAGAAAACATATCCCACTATCTTCAGCTTCTTCCATTTCTCCCTTCTTCAGAGTTGCTCATGAACTCCAAGGGAGATCTGGTCTTTCCAAGCTTTTATCTTCACATTGGGGTATGAGGAACCAGCAACAATTTCCAGGTGTCTCTGGCTTCCAAAAGCCAGTCTTCATCTCCTTCTTCAAAGGACCTTCATGAGAATGCCATAGTGAGATGCTGCAGCACGGTCCCTGGTGCAGGCTGGGGACTGGAGCCAGGCAATGGGCCCTGGGCTCTTCTTGAGGAGGGGAACCACACATGCCCACCCTCCTGGCAAATGCTCCCAATGCCAGAGCACAGGGTGCCCCAGGGGACCACCCAGCCCTCATGCTGTCCAGCAGGCAGGCACATTGCCTGGGGAAAAGCCCACGGGAGCCCACCACCGCCCGAGAGATGGCCGTTTTGAACCACGCTTCTCTATCACACGCACACTGGCAAGTAGTAGATGAGCTGGGAAGATCTGAAGAACATGGATGGGTAAAACATGACTGTCTCCCCAGTAAAATCTTCCAACTCCTCATCAGAAAGGGTCTGAGCCTGGGCATACAAGCTGGCAGGTCAAGCACTTGCTCAGGAGCTGAGGTAGGTGGGAGAGGCAGACCTATGTCAAAACTGTCTGGGGTGTGGGTTATGCAGCGGTAGTCTCATGTAAAACAGAAAAGCATCCCAGAGCTGGATTTGGAACACTAAACACCCCCACGTATGTCCTGACTTTTGTAACTACAATTCAACTTCTCTCTTGCCCCGGTATTCTGCTCCTCCTCCTCCTCCCCACGAGTCCAGCCCTGGTGACACCAGGGGAGCGCTGCACAGCGAGGGAGGCCAAAGGCTGTAATGAACAACTGTACTGAGCATCTGAGCAGAGAATTTTCTCTTGGTATTGGTGTCAGTCTATAGCACTCACAGCATTAATAAAGTTCTCTTTGAAGCAGGCCTCTTTACAGTCCATATTCAGGAAGAAAAGCTTGATTATTTTTTCCCCTACACTGTTTGTTTTCCTAGAAGTGTTAAAATCACCAAAGACACATTCCAACTTCTCTTGGGATGCAACTATCAAAAATTAGTGATGCTACTTATTATTGCCACCATAAAGAACACAGAATTTCAACAGTATCCGGTTAGATTATTTTCTCATCTCTCTTTTACTACAGAAGCTCTGTTTTGAATATTGCTGAATATTTCACTTCAGCCACTCTATAAATTAGTCTCATCTGAATAAGTGTCAGCCCTTCCTAAAAATATAGCTTTCACTGCATTTGTATTTGTATCACAGCTATTGTTTATGTCAGTGTAAATGTTTTGTTTTTCTTCATTTAGCCCTTGCATTTTCAGTTGCTACAGAAAGAAATTTATGGCTGAATCAGCAAAATTTTTAGAAGAGTTTCAGTCTGTTTAGGCATGGTCTGTGGGAAGAGCAACTGGAGGCGCGTTGCCTGCCCACTTATTTGAGATGTTTTCTTCTGTTGAGATAGGTATGCTGCAATGGTGGCCGCCCAAAAAGGTGTGACACCTTAAGAGCTGAGGAAGTTGTGGAAAGCAAAGGAACAGCAGTGTTTTCTTCTAACAAGAAGAAGTATCTTCCGTACTCCACCTCCAGGAAGGGGGAAGCATGGGAAAGGAGGAGCGGAGTGGTTTTGGCTAATGTGAGGGCAAGTCTGCAACTTTGTCCCTCTGTGAAATGGAGCTAATATGCAAAAGGGAGCCTCCTTGCTTTGCTCACTGTTGCCAGCTCTTGTGGCTTTATGTGGGACCTGTGTTTAGCTGTTTTCCTTGGAGCTTCAACTCCTTGGGGTATGTGTGGGTGAGGCTTTCACCTTCTACCTGTAGAGTAAAGCTACAAGCTTTCTTGGTAGGGAAGAGAAGCGAGAAACAAGACCCAAGTGTACCCTAATAGCTAAAGAGCCCAGAGGCAAATAAAACATGAACAAGTACTTTCACGAATATCACGATCCCTATGCCAGTTGCAGGAATTTTGAACTAGACTGGTGATTTTTAGCTTGTGGCTTATAGTGCTCCTTATTAATGTCCTAGTTAATCAGCTTTTAAAAACATCTTTAATTTTATGGTATTTTTCTTCCAAGTCTCCCCAGCCTCCAAGTATATCATGTTGGACTGAGCTGTGTGAGACTCTGATACTAATCTCAAAAAAACATTGTAGAGATTAACAAGTTCACCTGTATAAACACCTACAAATAAAAAGTGTTATAAAAATGCCAATTATAGTGGTCACCATTAAGGTATATAAAATTTTGCCTTCTGCCTGATTAGAGTTACCATGGTATTATCTATGCTAAGGTACCATGGCAACTTTTAATACTTGCAAATGGTAATTATATACATTAATGTTGACCACTGCGTTACTAACTGAATCACAGAGGTTTGTAAGGACAGAAGCAACTTCAAAAGGATAAGAAATAATGTATGAGAGCTGAAGCTATTAAAGAAAAGATAGCAAATCTATAAGAGTGAAAATACTAGATGGCCTCTAACATCTTGGATTCTGCTTACTTCTGTATACCATGCATAGGAGCTACTGAAATAAGAACTAACAAACACATCAATGTCTTTCACTAAACTATCAGAAAGTAAATCTCCCCTCCTACATCCCCAGAAATGTGTCCTGTGTCTTCACTTAACACTTAAAGATATATATCTAAAGAGCGGGGTTAGAAAGGAAGGCCAAGTCTTTCTGAAGAATGTTCAAGATGAATGGCAATGAAGGTTGTTCAGAAATTTTGTTCATGTTGGAGACGTGCCATCTGCACTCATTGCTAATATTTGAAAAATTAATTGTACTTGCCAAAAGACCCTTTCAAGACAGATGCTTCAATTCCTTTTAAAAATGCGAGTTCAAAATATATTTCATCAGTTACTTTATTTTGAAACATTACAAACTCTATCCAAGATCAAATTCATGACACAGTCACACAAGCTGATATTTAAGATCAGGTTTTGGGCCTTTATTTATTTTGATAAGAATAGGCTGTTTCTCCATCACTAACACTTAAGAAAAAAGAAAATAAAAATGAAAAAGATGATCTGTGTCTTTTTTAAAGGGGGAAAAACCTTTCTTAGAAAGAGGGCAGGCCTTCAGCAAATACTGGGGATCAAAAAGACCTTTTACTTCCCGTTAATTCTACGTCAGCTCCTGCATGGCTGGAGCATCATAACGCACTGTTGCTGTAGGTCTCACCAGAGGAAAGCAGGACCAGGGATCAGTGCCCAGAGGTGAGGGAGAGGCTCAGAAGCTGATACAGCTGAGATCTGAAGAAGGTAAGGACAGCGGCTGTACCTGCCCCCCGGTGGGATGTGCTGTGGTAGCAATCAAAAGAAAGCAATGAAAAACTGGGTGATCCAGTTTTGTACTGCTGATCCTGTTCTGTGTCGCTAAGCTTAGCATTAATATTTATTTTATTTTGTGCCTCTCTTACAAGTGTTATTAAAAAAGCTTTATGGGGTTACACAATACATGATTAGAATTTCCCCTACCTGTGGAGTTAAATAAATTCTGTTCCACTTTTTAAAGATAAAGCATGATGTATAATATATGACTGGGAATCAATGGCCATATCTTCTGTACACACAGAGCTGGACATGGGCCAGATATTCCAGACACAAGTCTGGTTCCCAGAGAGTATTTGCCTTAAGGAGTGGCAAAAACTGAATAATTTTTATAACCACCCAGTATCTTTGTTACCTCTCTCCTGAGTGTGTTTCTGCTCTGAGGTCTCTCTTATCACTTTTCAGATCAAATTTTCTTCAGCTATTTCCTGACATCCACTTTGGGTACCTGATTTTTTTATTGCCATTCTTTGGACATTGAGATAAATGGTTTAATAGTCATTAAACAACGCTGCAGCCAGTGTGGCACTAAAGATAGTTTGATACATGCTGCTTTAGAAACTGCCTCCCACAAAGTGCACTGCGGGCACAGCTGATGTGAGTGTAAGAGTGCAGATATGCAGAAAAGCCAATTAATTTTGTCTCAGCTAATATAATATATGTACTGGGGACTGTTTAATTCAGGTAAATTAGGCAGCTCCTATATTTTAAGATATATCCACTGACCTGAAATCAGGATATCTTGAACCATTAGTGATAAAAGATTGGTATGGGACAGCAAGGAGGTAACAACAGCATCAGCATCTGGGTAACAGGAAAGTTCTATAAAAATTAAGTTCATGCAAAAGTAGTTAAGAAAAACCTATCCTGCCTAGGAGGCAGGTCTTGCTGGCGAGACTCTGCAAAGAGCAGGTGAGACAAGAGCAAGCTAGTACTGCTAGAGTCCTGCAGTCTTCATGGTACAGCTTGAAGACTGACATTAGGTATGAGCTAAATATTGGAACAAGCTCAATTTTAGTGATATATCCAGCAGAATCTGATGGGTGATGGGTGTTAAACCTAGCAGGAAAGAAAGCTATAAGATCCAATGTCTGGAAGCTGAATGTTGACAAAATTCAGTCTAGAAATAAGACTCTGAACTTTAGCTGCCCGAGTGATTAACTACTAAAATAATGTGTGCAAGGACGAGCTAATTCCTGCAGACAAAGACCATCCATTTTCCTGAATGACAGATCTTCAAAGAGGAGTTCTGAGCACAGTGCAGAAATTAGTGAGTACGTTTTTCTGGCAAGTGTCATGTGTCACGGAAAAGGTCATACCAGCCCATCAGCACCACACCTTCAGGTGTTCGGATCCTCTTCATTTGCCTTATAATTGGGTGTACTCCCAAGGTCTGCATGGCTGCTGAAAGGCCACAGGCAACACCGTTGTTCTTCGGGAGATGATCTCATTGCAAACTTGAAACTCAGGTCGGATGAATTGAAAGCTTTCACATGGTTTTGAACCAGCACAGGGCTACCTTCAAACTGACCAGAATTGCTCATCTAGATTTTAAAAATATGTAGGTTCCTCTTCTTTGAAACAAAATCCTCTGGTTATGGCTTCCTATAGTCCTTTTTGGCACTGCCAAAAATCTAGGTTTGGGCAAAAATAGTCAAAATGAAACTAGTAGAGTGTAGTTTATGACAGAAATCTCCAGTACTGATAAGTTACGAACCGCTGGTATTTTCTCCTTCTAGAAGGAGAACGTTTATCCTCAGTTTATCCTTCTTCAGGAATGATCTCAGGCACGTATCTGAGCGTATCAGAAGATGCATTCCAGTGAATGTTTAAGTCACATTTTACAGATGTTGCTGAACTGGGTCAAGAAAAGAGAAAACTTTTGGCCACTGTTCTTCCTCCAATCTCTTATCTTCCAAGATGGGCTAACTGCTCCCCTCTACAGAAATTTCAGAAAATGGCAGGAATTCATTTCTTCAGTGTTTTCAGACCACACAGCAAAGTCCATGTACTTTCCCCAATACATCTTCCAAAGGTGAAGAAACAGCTAGAATAAGCAGTTTCACTGAGTCCCCCAAGCTCATCAAGCTGTTTTTCTTTTGCCTGCAGAGTATCTTCAGTGACTCAGGGCCTTTTGCATTGTGTCTTTCTGAAGCTACAGACTATCTGAACTTTCACCAGGTTTCATTTTGTGTATATGGATTTGGTAGGGTCCAAGATTCAAAATGAATCAGAAAAATTGAATCAGAAATTTGGGATGAACTACCAATGGCCAGTATCAAAAAAAAAAAAAAAAAAAAAAAAAAAAAAATCAGGTTTACAATGAAAGAAGAGAGAAAGAGCCAACAATTATACATAAACATACATCATCCTTACCCAGATTCTTGATTTTTCAGCCTGTGCACAGCATCACTTTCAAATAATTAATGAGCACGTCTCCCTGAGACCTCAAAGCATGTGTAGATTTTTTTTTTTTAATCTGTATCTAATCTATTTTTCCACAACAGCTTTGAGGTAGATTCCTGTAGTTTATGCTAGGAATTTTAACCTCACCAAAAGGTTTGTGTAGGCCACAGTCAGACAAAAGATCACAAAGCTCTCTTATTGCAAAGCGATAACGCTCAAGAGATTGTATTATGTGTCTGTCTCTCCCAGTAAGCTGAAGCATCAGATTCTTGCATCTATGGATTAACTTTCAGTCAGCATAGATAAAAGACTGTTGGTGGTGTTATTTTTGCTAAATCCTCTCCCACTGGGGATTTTTTTGTCATTTTCTGTGGCTAAGCAGTACACACGCGGGAAGGTAAGAATGCTGATGTGTGTGAAAAAAAGTACAGCGGTTACCTTTTCCTAGTCAGAGCACAAAACACTCCTGCAGCAGTAACAGAGATCATGGCAAGGACACTCTGCCAAGCACTGCTTATCCATCGCTGATGGAAGCCCACCACCTTCAGAGCTTTTGGAAAAAATGCATTTCATTAAAGCCTCTGCCAAGCCTTAGCAGTTATGCCAGACTTTGTCCAACGATGATGATTAAGAGCTTCCCCCTTTGGAAAAAGCACAGCAGTTTGGGAAATGGGATATCTGAGGGGAGGAGTGTGAGTTTCTGACCTGAGCACCAGTGGTAATGCCTGGTCCAGGAGGCAGGTCCCACTAGCTGCAGCTGCTGGTAGCAGCAACGCAGCTGTCCAGGGTGGGCATCCCTGTCCCCACACAGCTTTGGTGGGTGACAGAGAGGGTTCTGTGGGGTGGGCAATGCCAGCTCTCACCTGCCCCCTCCGAGGAGGCAGCAACTCGTCCGAAGCCCTGCAGCAGAGCCAGGCAATTAGAGCAGGGTAACTCCTATGCTGTCTTTCCAAAAGCTCTCCAAAAGCAGTGGTAAGTTGCAGGAGGCTAACAGGAAAAAAAATTTCACTGTCTTTTCCAGTGCAAGATCTACAGGGTGTCAAACAAAACTAAAGAACCAGGTAAAGCTAGGCGGTAAATTCAAATTGAACAAAAGGCGATAGTGCTCATTCACTTACGATCACAGGCCATTGCAGATGATAGCGGCTTACACAAGCTCACAAAGAAATTGGATTAATTCATGGATGAAAAATCCATCTTGCACTATTAGACAGAAAGAAACTACTGCTGGCTCAGGAAGCACCTGCACCACAAATCACTGAAGCTGCAAGACTGGGCCAGGGTAGTTTCATTATATACTTGCCCTGTTTAATGCTTTTTCTTAAGCATCTTCTATTAGGCAGTCTTGGATACAGGATTCTGGACCTTTGATCTGATCCAGTTTATGGTTATTCTTGTAGTCCCATAACCTTCAGAGAATCTTGGCCAAAGCTATGATGCTTGAGTTAAATTTATAATTTGTATAAGTGAGTGTGATCTACTGCAATAAGTACATAATTGAAGGCAGGGACATACTTTATTATTATTATTATTGATATGTCAAAAGTAACTGAAATCATCCTATACAAGTTGTTTTCCACTTTTCACTTGGCTTCACTTAATTTCTTTTACTAACCTGCCCACATGCTCAGCTTTCTTATTGCCTCATTGTAGTATGAAGCAGGTCTGTGAAATAACTGGTGGAACAGAGCCAGGGGGTGGGAGGTTTGCATCCAAAGTTTGTAGTTTGATTCTTATCCCTTTCACCAGAAAAAAAAAAAATCCTAATCTGAGTTTTAATGCCTCCATTGGCTGGCTTGGGTTTGGTGGAATTATTTGCAGCCTATGTGTAAGTATTCCTAAAACCCCAGTCTGTCAGATAAAATATGAAATAATAAACCTATGTGCTTTACAGCCACGGGGATGCCTGGGGCTCCTGAGATCTGGAGCCAGGTACCCAACTCTGCCACTGGTCCAATAGGTCACCTTGCCATGCTGCTCCTCTTCCTCGCTCACACCTAGATTTCAGTACCTGAGAGACGGTGTGCTCATTGTGTCTATACTTACTCCCCACGCAGACCACATCTCTGTTACTATACCGAACACAGGCAGGGCAGAGGCTGAGGCAGGGCAGTGCAGTGATTCCCAGGAGAGGGACCCCCGCCAGTTTTGGCCAAAGCTGTGCTGGGGACACGGGTAGGGACTGCACCCAGTTGGCAGCTTGCGTGTGCACACCCACTTTGGGAGGGGGACAGACTGGGGTAAGAGAGTTTTCCATGCTGACACAAGACTCATTTGAGTCACCGGTTTCGATGCAGTCTTTGAGTCTAGATGCAATTACTGCTTGCGAAACAAAAGATGGGCTGAGAACCCACTGAAGGCAAAAGGGGTCTTCCCTTTCATATTGACGGGGCTTGGACCAAGCCTGCTGTGCCCAGTCAGGTTGGTGTTTGGACCTACAGAAATCCTAAAGGAACACAAAAAAATGTCTGTCAGTTCTGTGAGGAGCAAAGGCACTTAAATGAAGCATATAGGAGTACCTGTCATTTTAACAAATGATTTGTGCTCTACTGACCCAGAGATGCCAAAAATCAATGAAATTTAAGGGAAGTAACTTTTAGGATGGAAAAAGTGGGAGTTTAAAGTGATTACTCATTTCTGGATCTGTTTTCCTTATCAGGGGAATGCAGTGCTGGAGTTGATAACGCGGCAGTTTACAACACTCGAAGGCACCAACTGCACTAGTCGCTCTTCCCTAATGCTCATAAGCAACAGCCCTACAAGCTGCAGCTGACACTAATGACTTTCATACACCAGAACCATATGAAAGTCTTACAGCCATTGCGATTTGTCTGTTGTATCATGTTACGACAGCATTGCTGTACCAGTATTCCAGTACAATATTAATGTGATGCAGATGTATTAAGCTATTACATCCCTGTTTCTACTGAAGTATATTAGCAGAAGAGACATGTGGATACAGTTGTAGTCAGGTCTTCAAAGAATCCCTGAATGGTCCAAACACTTTCAATTCCCAGAAACATTCAGCTTGTAAGCTATTGACTGAAAATGTCTAGACCATCCAAAATAACTTTTGGCAGGCGAACTGAAAAGGATCCAAACTCCTCTTTGAAGTATGCCTGTATCTTATATAGACACATAAAATGTCAAGTAACAGGTAACAAATTTTTGAATAACAGTAGATTGCAAATAGCGTTACACCAAATATCCTAACTCCATGGCCTTCAGAAATTGTCTCCAGGCAAAATGAAAGCATAGGAAAATATTTTGTAGTGCTCTTTTCCCTCTTTCTTTCAATATATTCTCTTTCTAGTATTTAAAGTAGATATTCTGATATTGGGATAGGGTTCAAATGAGGAGGGGAGGCTTTATTTTCAGTATAACTCTGGGTAAGTACTATCTACTTCAGAGGGCACTATGGGGCTTAATTAATGTTTACAGGGCCTCAGGAGTCTTACCCACATTAAAGGTATAATAAGAACTATTCCTAATTAACTTCCTACTAAAAAGCAGAGTTTCATGAAGTTTTAAAGCAGAACAGTGGGTGAATTTGTAAACTCCATTTATTTGAATCCCTGGAGTAGGAAAAGTTAGTGGGGAAAGTGGTAAAAATCTTCAATTAATTTTCCTCAACCTATGGGATTTAATTAAGATGTTAGCAAAAACCTGCAAGTTTCCTGTGGGTATTTCTTATTTAATTTTCAGTTTCATGAAGACAGATCTTGCAGCTTAGAACAGATCTTGCAAGCCATAAAGAGACTAATTCCAAAATAGATGTTAGTTTATTAAAATCAAACTGGGTATGGATCAAATTATCTAGACAAAATTCAACAGTTATATGCAGCACTTTATACCATTTGCATTCTGTAGTTTCCTTGCTTTGAATTTCTTTTAAAAGAAATATGTCTTTTTGTAAAGACACATTTCTTTAAAAAGATATGTCTTACTGACATAATTCAGCACCATGTAGAGACAGTGAGCTACCCGTGAAAGAGCTAACTCGAGTATTGGAAGCTATGTATCTCTGCTAGCTCAGAATTACATCTGACTTAATTAGTCCTGGGGAGAAGAGGAATATATTAGCTTCAGTGGAGTGCAATACAACATAGTGATACCCAAGCTACCTTCTCTAGACATACCTTCTGGGGATATATTTCCAGTAGAGAAGTAGGAAACTATTAAAAGGACCCACAGCATGGCATGCAATGCACCACACCAAAGAAGAGCTCTTGCCTTTGCCCTCAGGGTGCATCTACACTCACAAGTAGGAGAAGACCCACTTCGATGTGCAGAACTATAGCCCATGACCAGACGTCCTCAAGATTTTGTATTAACGTACCACCAATCCTGGCTTTACCTCTATCCATCAAACAAACCACTGTGGAGAAATGTGAGAGCTGCAAAAGTCCCATTTCCAGGTCACCACCTGGCATGTGGAGGCAAAAGGTTGTAGTTTAGAAGGCATCAGAGTTGATGAGCTCCATCCGTGTGAGGAAACAGCAATGGAATCTTTGAAGATAAAAAAAATGGGGTTAGAAAGAAAGAAATTACATCCTTGTCTTGGAGACTGTGGGTGAGCTTTAGAAACTAAAGTACTTGTCTCAAGACCCTATCAGGACAGGCAGGCGTCTAGGTGCAATTCTGGGGGTGAGTCCTGGCTCTCGGCCGCTCTTGTTCCCTCTCTTCACTTGCCTGGCTTTCTGGCTTCTCGGCTTCTCCACAAAGTCACTTATTGCTCAGTACTTGTCACCAGGCTCTGCCACCTCGCTGAGCCTAAAGACATCTTCTGCCTTCGAGGAAAATGTCAGCAGTGTCCAACATCACTGGCACCCCCCACACCTAGAGGAGCCTGGTGAATGGGACTTGAAGCTTCATGGTGATAAGACTTCAGGCTCCCTGCCAGCAACCTGCTTAATTTAGACACATGAATACACCTACGGCAGTAAATGCTTAAGGCTAAGATTTTTCTCAGTAGGTTTGAAGGAATTAAACACCCAACTCCTATAGACTTTCTCAGTCTAAGTGCTTTTCTGGATTGGGGCCAGAGCACTAATCAACTTGCAGTCCTGAGCTCGTAATGAGGAACTTAAATCCCAACTGCTCCAGTGTTGTGCTTGCCTTCTCATTTGACTTTGGCCAAGACTGTGCAATAGCATCTCTGGTTTTGGAATACTAAGGCTTCACAAGTGTTATTTTACATCTTTTTGGACAAGGTTTTTGTCTGATGTGCAGCACAGCCTGCAAAAATATATCCTCTAACATGTAGAATTCCAAAAAGTGTAGTAATATCTAACACGACATCTGTCTAGCATTAAATCTGAAGAATTGGAACCATTTGTTTGATGAGCCATGTAGCACAGACAAAAATTCATTCTTAGAATATCAATGGGGAACTTCTTTTTTCATTTTAATGAAATGTGAGATGATTTCAACCAAAAATTATGTCTACCAGCACACATAAGCCTCCAGGCAGCTCATAAAATGCTTATAAAAATAAAGCATAGTCTCATTAGAAGACTTTGGGGGTAAAATGCAAATAGCCTAAGATTTATATGCTGTTTAGCAATATACAGGTGCTCCCGATGAAAAGAACCAACAGAAATCTTGAGGGCATTTATGCAGACTACGTACTTCCTGCCACACAATACGTTGTTTGTCCTCGTATTTTATTCACAAATAATTTGAGACCACAAATAATGTGAGAGTTTGCTATAGAAATCACTAGGGAAGGGCAAAGTAGTCTCTCAGAGGTGCTAGATGCAGATTTCTAGAGGCTGTCCTCTATAAGTGATATCTGTAAGGACCCTCCATGCCAATGCAGCAAAACTGATCTCTATGAAATCATACCAGCTTGGATGGGATTCAACGAAGTAGATGATTTGGGCAAAAAAATTACTGAGAAAAAGAAGTACAACAAACACAGGAGAAGACGCCAGTACCGCAGGCTGTTGTCAGACTTGACAGAGTTTTTACAGAGGTCGGGGCAAGCTGGCTGTGGGTAGCGGTACGTCTGAGGGAGACGGAGCATCCCGTAATGCATCCAGGCTGCTGGGAGATAGGAATATGACAGATGGGAGCAGATGAAATTTGCCCACAAAATGGTAGTATTGACAGGTTGAAGTGTCAGTATTTTCTCCTCCATAAAACACTTAAAATCCATACCCACAACCTTTAGGTGCAAAGCTTAAAGGAAATTAATGGTGCTGTTTTACTGCAATCATTGCATTATACCGATCACGGGAGGCTCTTTGGCTAGATGTAAAACTTCAAAACCAAGTTCTCCTTTGAACATTCACTGCGATTTGTCTCTGTATTTTCCTGTTAGTGTCAAATATAGTATGATCTTTCTCGCTTCTCTCAGCTGGCTCAAAGCATAACTCCGTGTTCAGCTGACCAGCTGTCACATATCAACAGTTTCCATTCCTGTTAATTGATCATCAGTTCTTTTGTTTATTCTATTAACAAAATAAACACCACTTGAACAGTAAAGATGCATTTTTATTAGTGTCTCAGGAAAAAAAAGTCTTTATTTCAGACAGCAACGAACCCAGGGCTATTTGTTTCTCAGTGTTTCAGTACATGTTTGTTGTTCAGTACATATTTAAACATCTTGCTTATGTCTCCCATTATAACTGGGAAACTAAAACATGTCTGTTAGAAAGCAAATAATGCTTATTTATGACCCACCTCTAGTTTTTTTTACTCCCATTGTTCTCATTTTATTTAGTACAATTAAAATACAAAGGACAATGACTATCCATAGCTTTCGGCACATTACCAATTATTTAAAATATAAGTGCAACACAACAGAGCTCACGCAAAACAAAATTAAATTAGCCAGCTAGTAATTCAAAGCAGTAAAATATATCCTGTCCCACTCATTCCCTCAATTCTTCTCAAAAAGCCTTAGGAAACAGACAGTCTTTGTAGTATGCTTTAAAGGTCAAATTATTGTGTTTGAAATTTTTCCCCTCTTTTAAACTGACAAGACTCATGCTTGCATCCCTCTGGTGACACCACGGTTGGTTATGTCAGCAAAATCTGAAAGAAACAGTAAGGCAGAACTTAACAATACCTTAACATCCAGCCAAGAAACCAACCAGCAGCCAAAAATCATGGGACACAGATTACAGAAATATAGTTTGCTTACAGAAATATAGTTACACAAGCTGAGTCAGTTGATTGCTGGCTCAGCACAACTGGGCACAAAAATGATGGAGTCCAGGTAAGGCTCATTTCGTAGAAATAAATTTGTATAGTGATTAGGGGTATAAGATTTTTAATATTTTTTTTTTTTTTTTTTTTAGTTTGGCCACTGAAGTAAAGGAAATTAAAGACAGCCCCCAAAATTTGACAGTACAGACTTCGGAACTAAACCAAAACTCTTTGGTTTTCACTTCGAACACCATCAACCAAAAATAAAAAAGTGTCGTAAGGCTTCATTTCAGTATAAAGTTGTTTCACATCAATTAAAAAGTGTTTCAACTTCATCTGAATCATCTTTATGAAAAGGAAAGCTGTGGGTGAGACTGAGGGAGCCTACACAGCCGTGATGGAGGAGGCGAGGCAGCAGCCTCCTTCTCCCTTGCTGTGTCCTCCTTGTGCATGGGGGATGGGAACCACCTTCCCAGTAGCACACACAGCTCCCAAACCAGGGGGGAATGCTCATGCTGGTCCTGATGTCACGATTTCATTTTGTGTGAAACAACTTAAAAAGCCACCAGCACAAGGCCAGGACTCCGGACAGTGAATACCCAAAGGCCACAAGCTCTGGAGCCACCCTCTCGACCAGTGCTTGTGAAAAGATGCAGTAGCAAGAGAAGAGATCTGCTGGGAGCCCCTTCCCGGCTGCTGCTAGAGATTTTGATTGCGTACATACCCTGAAAACTCATTCTCTGGGGATGTGTTGTTGGACTAGTTTTTGTTCCTGTCACTTTGAAGCAACCTGTGTGCTACGGGTGGTACGCACTGTAGAAATCCCTGCCCCAGAGCATGGTGGTGCAGTCGATTCCAGGGCTGGTGGGAC
The DNA here is from genome assembly GCA_013400195.1 of Aramus guarauna. NCBI lineage: Eukaryota > Metazoa > Chordata > Aves > Gruiformes > Aramidae > Aramus > Aramus guarauna. Next base: position 696,884 of record VXBL01005735.1, on the reverse strand, counting down.
CGACACGTTCAAATCTCCTCAGGCTGATGATAGAGCAGAAGCTGAGTTTTGCACAATGTTTGGTGAACATTCGAATCGCTATGTGACTGGGGAGGCCGTCCTCTCCACAAGCTCACACCTAGCCCTGAGGAAATAAATGTATATGCATCTACCCCTGAGGACACAAAAAAAAAAAACCAACAAAAACCCAAACAGATTAAACAGCTCTGCAGATGTGGATTGAATTCAAGGATATTTTCAGGCCAATAAAAATTGTGGTTTTCAGTGAATAATCTATTTGTTGGAAATAAATGGCCTAACCCTAATGGAGAGCCAGCTCTTTTTCTGCTGCTGGAATAAAAAATTCCCCTTTTTCCCTGGGGCAGCAATCACACCCACATGCTTCCAGGCTTCCTTCCTGAATTACCTCCTCAGACAGCGTCCATCTCTGATGAGAGGGGCCACACCTGAGAGTGCTATCTGTAAATACGCCAAGGAACACCCACTCCCCTGACCACAAAGTGCCTCTTGTTGCACTCTGATCCCAAATAAGTGACCTGCCACGGTCTGGGCCAGCTTCAGCTTACAACCCATGCTGCCCATAATGCTTCTGGACCAAACTCATGGGGCTAAAAGAAACCATGATCTCCTGGAAGCATCTCTTGCAGGAGAAACATGGAAAAGCTATCATGGCCACTTCTGCATGCTTATTTTTTAAGATTAGGGAAAGCAGCTCCAGAGGCTCTACTTGCATTCTGCCTGTCTAAAGTCTGCTTAAGGCTTCCTTACTAGGTGTCCTTTTTCTTCAGCTTTTTGCCTCACAAAATGTGCAGCTACTCCACTGCAAACGGGGATTCCAAGAATTAATAAATGTGCATGTACCCTTTCCTATCCCCCAAAGATATTTCAAGAACAGTGTTTTATTCGCAAAACTGTGAGATCTTCAGGGAAAGCAAATCAGAATTGCAGAAACAGAGTAAAGCCAGTGGACGCATTTTTTCAGAAAATCTCCTTTTTCATGCTACTGAGATGTCAGATTAGCAAAATGTATTCTCTTTGATAATAGCTGAGAAACCAGGGACCAGATTCAGTTCTCAGGGCTGTGGGTGTAAATCACAGCGAACTTCAGTGGAGGTGGATCCATAACATCAGAACCTCGTCCTCTCATGGCAAGTCAGTGCTACCGTGTCATCCAGAACAGGTATAAGTGATTTTTGCTGCACATCACTCAGCATATGAATTTTCAGTGGGGAGGGAAAGAGTTTAGCTCTTCTCTGAAGTCAGTTTATATTCATTGCTCTCTTAATTAAAGCAGGGTGTTATTTTCCCAGACTGAAGTGGATTAGAAATACAATGGCTTCAGTGAAAGCTGAGAATAACTTCTCTGTGATGCATTAGTAGGATGACAGAGGAATGAAAGGTTTAGTAGGCCTGCTTCTCAGAATTTGTTTACACATCCAAGAATAAAATGTTAAAAAATATTTAAAAGTCTATTGCCCAATAGAAATTTATGTTCCCGAAAGCATTTTCACCACAATGATGGTTAACCAAACATTATATGACTTCCCACTCTTGGATGCAGAAAAGAAGCAAAAATTCTGTAAGTTCTCAATGTGGACATTTACTGTAAGGTTTGGAAGGGATTTTTTTGTTATTATTTTTTATTGCAGCACAAAGAATAGTATAGAAATGGTACTTTTTTTTCCCCACAGAAACTAGCACTCTCTGGGCTTCATACTCAGTTTAATAGTATCTATAGCAGTACCTATAGCAATACAGAGCCAAACTTAAGACAACTTAGTGTAAAAAAAAAGTCAATTAAATGTTTAATTTGGCACTTGTACCTAAATTAAATGTCATGGCTATGCTTCAGTGGAGTATATACAGGAATTGGCTCAGAATAGCTTCTGTTAAAAAGCCACCTTTGCCAGGTTTAGTGACTCAATATTACTTATTTCCTGGCTAAGATTAACTTCTGATTTTATGGATATTTTTTGTTTCTCTACTGTAATCAGCACAGATAAACAATTTCAAGGATACAATCCTTAGACCCTCCTCAGGCAAAATGACCAGTTAAGAAAACAGACATTTTGCTGCAGTGAGGACTGAGTCCATGCTGACATAGCTCTGGCACAAGGAATAGGGTTTAAAATAATGGATAACTGTATTCAGGAAAATAGACTGGTAATTAAGGACATCCAACCTTGTAATATTTTATTTCTATACATCACGAAATAGTCCTCTACTTTCAGTAAAGGATTTGGGCAACACTAGTGAGCTGCAAAAAGATTAATACTAATCAATCGTCTCTTGTGCAAACTTAGATGCGTTTCCATGCCAGTGTTTTCTGATGGCCAGGAAATAGATTCTGCAGGACAGCTTCCTTTTGCTGACCAGCAGGAAATAATATACTATTTTTATTACTGCTGTGTTAAGATTTGACTGAGGGACTCTAAGAAGGAGGCCAGATAAGAAGGATCTTTTTTTCCCTTCTTTCCAATATCTTTATTGCCAACTTTACCGTGATGTGACTAAAACCTCATTTTAATTACTCGTGAAAAAGATCACTATGGCTACAATTACAGGCAGTTTCATGCTGAACGCAGATTTGTTTGACAATCAAAGTTAGATCAGCTGCCTGAGGAAATTTTCCACTATATTATTTGTAACAGCTTCAAGTTCTGCCTGTTAGTGCCTTCACTTGTAAGGAGCCTTATTATCCTTATCCCTGGATGTACACAGAAAGAAAAGCATTTATTACAAGTTATCTGGTTGATTCTCATTTTTTAAAAAGTGAATAGTTAAATACTTAAAAAGTCTCAGATGTTGAACTGCTATTCCTACAGTAAAGAGCTCTTACTCCACGACCAACAGTATGAAATAGCCACGTCAGTCCTTTTTTCCCTAGTGACGTGATGACATGCATTAAAGCACGTAACATAGAGAAAACTGAGTGGATGTCCACTCATTATGAATTGAGAGCAGATTTGAATTTGCTTGTACAGATATTTCTGTCTGGCGTAAATTTATTTTCAACATAAGGCCTCAGCTTTCCTCCTTACCCATGCTCTTCTCTCCTCGTGCGGTAGATTACATCTCCATTTCACGTGCAATGGTCACATGAGGTGATCTAGCCTTCCCGACAAAGAGAAAAAGCCTTCTTTCACATATCCATAGCTCTTCTTCCTTCTCTAAACTAGGTAGACCTTTGCTCACATAGCCTTGGGCTTTTCCTTAGCTGGGCCAAGGAAGGGATGGAGTACTGCCATACTCTCCTAGTCTTCACACAGAATTCAGACTGCCAAATGGTGTCATATACCTCAAGACTTTTTCTTCTGCTGCTTACTCTGCACATCCAGACTTTAATCCCTTAATTGTCCAGCTCCTGACAGACCATGATCCAGACAAATGGTTACCTCCTCTGTGCCTTCCTGATCTCCGGTGGGCCTTTCCCACAGCACCCTCCCAGACAGCTTCCTCAGCTCTGCTTGGGAAGAAGTCACATCACATCACATATTTTCCAAGCTCAGTTCTGTCTCCAGCTGAGGAAGGAACTTGTCTTAGAAAATCCTCATTGCCTTTCCTAGCAGGGCTTGCATTCCTCGAGTTGCTTCTTCAGGAATAACCAACCACTGGCTCCTTAGTGGGTGCCATTGCTAGCATCAACCTCTGCCAGGACAGTGCATCTACAAGGTGCCCTCACAACCATGAGAACCATCTCAGTAAGGAAATTTCAAAGTACTCTATTCAAAAGCTTTTTTTAGTACACATTGTAATTCATTTCAATACGTATTAGACTTTCAGAAAAACTTGCAGTGAGGTTCATCTCTTCTAGTTGAGGAGTTTGAAAGTTAGATGAGTGGTTTGGATCAGGACAAGGCTTCTATCCCTACGCTTCCTTGATAGTCATTGAGAGAAACATGTACCTCCTGATGGAGAACCACTGCATGTGAAGAGAGGAGTCTAAAACTGGTCTCACAAATTGCCTTCTCTCCATATGCCATCTAAGGAGCCAAAGGTGACTGGAACAGATCTTGCAGAATAGCTTAGAAATACCCTTAGTTTGTTGAGAGGAATCCTTTGTGATTTTCGTACATCATCACAGAAAACAGACATGGGAGTAACCGGTGAGTCAGGTTAAGGATAGGTGTAAGTGCAGCTGTGCCAGAGTGGGCTTGCGTGCTACGCATTTCTGGAAGCGAGCCTGGCAGCAGCCCCAGGGACAGGGTGGCATCCTGAGTGGCTGTGGCTGGCCGAGGAAGGCTGAGCGGTGAGCCCGTGTCAGCCCTCTGCAGAGCCCAACTCTGCACAGACACACAGTGAGACGAGCTGTGTCCCCTTCCTTTAGAGTTAATCTCTACATCCCTATGGAAATCAGATATTTAAATATAAAATTTTCTACTAGTTGAGGGCCTGGCCAGAAATGTACTTCTAGGCATGAATGTAATGAGAAGCAGCACCACCTCTCATTAATCTATCGATATCCCATGTTTACGGCTGCAGTGTTCACAAGCCTACCTGACATTGCTGTCAGCAGCAAATCTCTGCACATTGCATTTTTTCACCTGCCTTAGTGAGGGGGAGCACTGGTAATTGCCCATTTGCTGAGAAGAAACCAAAGTCTAGAGAAAGAGAAGATAGGGGACTAAGATTACACTGGAAATTTACACAGGCTCCGCCCACTTTTAAAATTGACTAAAATAAGGAAATGTTTAAAGAATTGTCATTTCTAAATTGCCATCACATCCAGAATATCCATATACAAAATCCTAACATTCTGTAACAGTCTGATTTTTACATTTTCCTATTTCTGCCTCATAAAAGTCTGTACTATAAAAAACAGTGGTGTGTTCTTAACAGTAGACATAGTTTCAGTCTTTGGATCTGTATTAATCCTTCAAGTTTCTCTCTCACGGTTTATTATGTCATCCAGATTTCACTCTGAACCATCTACTCTTTTCCATATGTTCTTAGCAGGAAATGTGCATGAATTTAGAAACACAGCAAGACATACGATATTCAATAATAAGAACATTTTGAAGAGACACAAAAGAAAAGATTCAAATGAAAGTTCTAGCTGGCTTCCAGCCTCACTCAGTCAAACAAGATATCCAATATTCCTTAATTTGAAACTTTTAGTTACGGTAAAGAGTGTTTTACTTTTCATTTATTTAGCTACATCTGAGATTTTACTGTGGATACAGACTTAGAGGGTGTTGCTTTATGTTTACTGACATCTAAGTTCTGTTTTAATATCTAGAATCATGTGAGGTTTTTCTTAAGTTTTATGCAGACAAAAGTAAACAAGGCTTTAAAGACAAGTCTTTGTATTTTGAGTTTCAGTAAATATAGAGGTATGTGAGATGCCACAACTTGTTTTATGAATTACATTGCAGATGTTATGTATATATCAAATAACATGATGTAACTGTCTAAAAAACCTAAATGTTATACACATGTCATATCAACAAGAAAACTGCAAGTGATATACAGGTAATTGTCTGAACCCAGAAAAGTGATTCCCAGATATTTTTCCCATTAAGAACTAAATAAGCTGCCACAGACCTTGAGCATTCCTCCCCTGTGACCCTGCATGTAGGAAGATGATGGAAGAATAAGAAAATAGGAGCTTGCTACTGTAGAAAAAGGAAAGGAAACCCCAGTCTCCAGAGCCTTGTCTGTCCATGAAGCAGGAGTGAAGGCAATAGAGAGGGGAATGGGAAAAGCAGAAAGGACAGATCATGGGAGTTATACAAGCCAGAATTGCACCCCGAGTCAATCAGGGATGTTCACTAAGTCTGTTTAGTTCCATAAAGCTTGGTAAAAAGACAGGTTATTTGATATCCATAAGAAAAAAATGGCAATCTTTACAACAGGAAGTCACTTTTTTTTAGGGGAAAAAATTGGGGGTTTTCTATTTTGTTTTAGTTTTTTTACTTGCATGCAATGTTTTATTTTATACCCTTCTTTTCTAGGATGACCGATGTGTAGTATTAAACCCCTCCAAAAATGTCACTTCGGGGAGATAGTGTTAGCAGTGACTTTCTGTCTTTTCTTGGTGGTGGTGGTGGGTCTCCAAGCAGGCAACCAGTTGCCCACTGAACGGGACAATTTGTTCCAGGGTGTCCATAAGATCCACAGGCTGGAGGGAGCAGGGAGACTGGGGCAGGAGGCAGAGATGGATCTTCTGCATTCATCTCCACTATCTCAGAGAAATAAGGTGGGATTTGTTTCTGTTGCATCATATAAGGATTTATTTTGGGCATTAATGGTGCTACAGCCCTCCAGTTAGTAGGGCCTGATGTTAGACTGGATGTTGGTATCAGTGTCAGGCTGCGCACCCCATGTCCACTGCCCAGTTCTGGCCCTGTCCCATCCCTGCCCTCTGCCCCACACGTTATCGTTGGTATGAGATCCACAGGTCTGCCTCCCCACAGGACAGAAAATAGCCAAAGCTGAACACTTTTAGAGCCTGCTAGGACCTCTGAGGCAAAACTTAACTACTTCAGTTGGAGGAAGTTAAATCTAAAATTATTTACAGAAAATTATTTAAATCATTAAAGCAGTTAAAATTATTCACAGAAGGGGCAAAGTTTTTGTTTCAAGACATAGACAGACAATATTTATGATCAAGATCAGCAGTTATCAAACTGTCTTCTGCAGATGGTCCTTTGTGGGGCATGAGTCAGTGTCAGACAACCGATCCACAGTACCCTGGCACCATCATACTGCTGCAATGTCATGAGCCACATTCTGGGTGCTCCCTCAGAGATTTTAAAAAGGTTTTTCCATCACCTTTCTTTCCTGACTTGAAACTGGTTTGAGCCTTAAAAGGATGAGTCTATGTTAGCAGCGAATCAGAATCATATTCACTATTCCACTCAGCAAGATATTTCTTTTTTTTTTTCTCTCTTATTAAATAAGCCTTATATTCCAGAGAAGGTGGATCTCAAGTACATGCCTGTACAAAAACACGGTGTGAGCTCAAGCTGAAAGCTCCTGCACTGTAAAGATTTTTGGACTGTGGTATGTAGAAAATTCTAATTTTTTTCTAATGATATTTTTTGGTATTGTAATTGTGTAGTCTATGTGTACCAGGTCTGTAATTTTAAGCTACCCATAGGCAAACATGGCAAGTCAGTACACGTATAAATCAATGGCTGTGACAGGTGTGGGCCACTGTAACAAATCTTCTATACTTTAAATTAGTCATAAATACATGCCTTTCACTAAGCAGTCTCTCACTCTCATAAAAAATAAGGTGACCATAGAAATCAGTTGCGATTTAATTTGGTGTCTTAAAATGAAAGACATATGTGGACCCAGCTTCCATTAGTGAATTCACCAAATAGCCCACATTTTTTTAATTGTTACTAAAAGAAGAAAAGGTTTGCATCTCGGGGATGCAACCTCCATTGTTAAATTTTTTGTTCGATTAGTTTTATTTTTCTTTTCCTTTGCACATGGAGAATTTAAAGTTCAAATATTGCTCTGCATATGTCCTGGCAAGGCTGCCAAACAGCAAACAACCCCAAGTTCGGCCAGTGCTCCATTCCTCCGTTCCTCAGGGAGTTCCTGTTTCATGTGTTTTTCATTTTAAGTTCTGCCTCCTTGAATGCTATTTCCTCTCTTTCGGTTTTCACCAAGGTCAAAGAAATCTTTAGCAAATAAAAAATGTGAACATCCAGTCATCTACTGGAAATGTGCCCGTCCAGTGTCTAAATAATAAGTTAATAGGTTCATGGAGCAGTCCTACATACACTAAGCAGAGCGCAGCAGCAATCTTCATCAGCACTTAATCGCAGCTAACTAGAGAGTACTTATCAAATGAGGGGTCTTTTTTCTTGATTATGAACTGCAGAGAAATCAGTTCAGCAGAAATCCAGATTCTGGCAAACAAGACTCTCCCAAGCCCATGGGATATGGAACAGGACAGACCTTCCCCATTGGCCTTCACCAGTTTATGGGTTGAAGCTACAGAGGCCCCTGTGCAGAGCAAAATTGGTGGTAAGCAGTTGGAAAGCCCAGCTACTGAAAATATGTCTCATATTTTGATAATACTACATGAGAATCATAGGGATTAAGATTCTGTAGAACATATTCAGCATGTTTGGGGGGATATCTGATGAAAACTACTTATAAAAAGAAAAAATGTGATTTAATAATAAAATTCACTTAGTGCAGCCAGATGTGTTGTTGAAGTTGCCTAAAAACCAAGAGACTCACCAGCTAACAGGATTTGTTAGAGGTGATGATTCGGGATACATTATTAATGGGAGTCATTTGCCTCTGCAGAGAAAAATATGTATTTGGGGATTGAGCTAGTCAAGTGATTAACAGCTATTGATATTACAAATTTGTGCTTACTTTTTCATCAAAAGTAGAATTCAAGCTCAAGCTAGCCTTTGGGTGATTCTACCAAGCTGAGTGTCTGAGCTCTGCGTGAGCTATATAGGAAGTGAGATCCAGAGGAGCTCTCTTGGACTGCTGCCTCCAGTCTCCCACAGCTGCCTTGCAGTACCAGTTTCCATAAACTGATAAGGTTCTGTCTTAGCAGCGTATCTGGGTCGATGGATGGCTGTTCCAGAAGTGTATGGCTCTTCTGGTTAGAAACTTCCTAATTTCCAGTTGAGGGAATCTGTCACAAAATGACACTGGTACTTATCTTTGCTGGAGGTTCCCCACCCGATACATTCGAGGACCACATTTGTATTCTCCACAGGCACATCACATATTGTGTCATCTGGTGATCAAATAGTCCATTCCCAGGTCTGTTTTCAATGCTTCCTGCATGGGGAAAAATTATGAGTCCTAAAGTGCCTGACCTCACCTTTTGGGTTATTCAAAATCATCCCATTTCTATTATTCCAGTACTGAAGCTTATCCAATTCTTCCTGTATACTGTCCTCCTCCACATTCACACTACATATTGCATTATCAGAAAATTTCATGAGCACAGTACTACTTTTTCTGCCAAAGTTGTTAAAAATGTTAAATAGGATCAGTCCCTAGATACATCTTGGAAGAACTCCACTAGTAACTTCCTTTCAGTTTGGTATTTCTCCTTTCAACATGATCTTTCATTTTTTTCCACCTCACATTTCTTCTGCTAATCCAAATTTTCTCCAGCTTAACGAGCAATTTCCTATGCAGCATTGTGTCAAAAGCTTTCTTGGTAACTGAGTTGCAGCTCATTCTCTAACTAATAAAAATAATTTGTCAGGTTATTCAGACATGATCTACTCTTGCTAAAGTGACTGACATTTCACTTCCATCTTCCTTATCTGTTTTTTCTCCAATGTACATTTTGAAATTTCACATATTCTTGAAGCCAGACCTGTGGTTGCCCAGAATTTTCCTCTTTTTTACTTGTTAGATCTAATGCTTGCTTTTTCAAGGAAGAGCTATCATCTCTGATAAACATGTTCAAAATCTTTGTTGCAGTTTCTTAAACCAGTCCTTTCATAGTTCTTCTAGGATGTGCCTCCACTGCAGGCTGACTCAGTCACATTAATCTCTTTAGAGTGTGGCGTCCACCTTAGATGTGGTTAATTCTATTTCCATTCTCATATTCCCATTAGCAACACAGCCTTGTTTAACATCATCATCTCTGTTGAAAACTGAGCCAAAGTATTCATCTTGGGGCCATATCTGTATTATCCTTAACCTCATCACCATCTTTGCTGTGCAGTGGCTATAAATCATCGTTTTGTTTGTGTGGCTAAAATAATCTCTATTTGATTTAGCTGTGTTTGAAAAATACAACTTAGTTTGTCTTTTGGCAATTCTCATTTTATCCATACGCTTCCTGACCTCTAAGACTTAATCGCGTTAGCTGAACATTACTCTGTTTTTCCATTCTTCATAGGATGTCTACTCATTCTGAATAGGTTATTTCTGTGCTGGGTAATCACCCGGCTAGGTCTAGATCCCTGCCCTTCATTTCAGTAGAGGCCCCAGAGAAACATTGCACCTTTGTCATTCAGAATCTCCAGCTCTCTTTTACATTCAAGTCCATGAGTTTCCCAGTTAAGTGAACAGCATTTTTGAAACTGAAAATGGTAGCTTCACTTTGAAGTAGAACTACCTGGTTTTCTCTTTACATTTAGTTTAAAATTAATCAGCCCAAGGTCTCTTGATCCAAGGTTTCTGGTACAACCAGTTCTTCTCTGATGTCCAAAGTAATAATCCAAACTGCATCTCACCGAGTGATCTGTATCTGGTTTAAAGTTCATTTGGTGAAAAAGACTGTCAGCTATCTGGGATATTAAAAGACTGCAATAGTAACGCAGTTCTTGGTCATATTTCTGACTCTAATGGAAATGCAGAGATTTCTATCCAGAATCTGAGTTGGTATAAATCTGTGTTGCTCTGCTGAAACTAGTCAAGCTACATAAATTTAAGCAGACTCTTTGTCATGACAAACCAGACCAGACACATGACAAGCACAGCACACTTTGGTTTAAACTACAGAGCTTGCTGAACTGCCTCATTCTCTGCAAGCTTTCACATCCCAGAAAGACTTTTTATGGCACCATTTAAAAGTCTTATCCCCTACAGCATCAAATGAGGACACTCCTATCACTCCTACTGCCATTGAAAAAGCATCTCACGTAATTTATTGTCTTTCATTTGCTTGCAAAAAAGCAAGGAAGTTTCATTAAGTAGGTGGGAGAAGCTGAAGGCCGTTTTCACACTCACATGTTTTCTCTTTGTTGCTGTTTGTACAGGTGCAGTGAAAAAGACTCAGAGGGCGTATTCATAAAGACGGGACTTAAGAAATGCCACTTTAAATTGTTTGAAATCAAAGGTTTTGGTAGCTCATAAACAGGGAGCTATTTTTTCCTTAGGACTGCAAATCTAAATATAAGGAGCCACCCTCATGTACAAATACATTCAACGTACACAGGTAACTACCATTAACATAGCCTGCTCTCGTGGATGATGAGAACAGGCCCTTTTCATTTATATTCACTGAGAATTTCAATACCAAAAAAAAAAAAAAGAAAAGAAAAAATAAAAGATTCTCATAATCAACCAGCACATTTGTAAATTGAAATAAAAGTATCCAATGAGGATGTCAGGAAGGCTGTACTCCATCCAAACTGACCAGTTTAATGCTTGCTGTAAGCGTACTTCCAGACTAGCATCTGGAAGTCTTAAATGAACAGAGATAGACATAGACACCCTTACACTCTGGGAAATAATTAAAGTTGGAATAAGAAAACGTTTGTGGACCAGATCATCAGCTGGTAAAAATCAGCACAGCTCTAGTCATTCCAAAAAAGCAATGCCAGTTTATGCTAGAGTTAAAGAGCTGGCTGGCTCCTGTAGCTTTCCTTTGTGATTAATTTCAGTGCAATCATTTGCTGGAACATGCTTTTGGACCAAGCTTCCTGAAGCATTACTTTTACAAATCTCTTGCGTGCTCTTGGACTCCTGCCTGTAGCACACCCTTCTCTATTAGGGCTGCTTTTCTCCAACAGAAAGCTCAAGGTTTGGGATTTTGTTTGAAACTTTGTATTAAAAACAAAACAAAAAAGAAAATTTTGTTCAACAGTTACTTTATGCATATCACTCTTGACCTTCCTCTCTGAATTGATGGCACATGACTTTTTTGTTCTTTGCTGCTCTTTGCTTAGACTATCCTTAGGATGGCCAATGTTGGTATTTTCCACTCCTTGCATACCCCAAGCTCCCACTGAATTTAAGAGGGGAAAGCCAACCTTGTGGCAGTGCAGAAGTGGACTTGGGGCTGCTGTGAGGTGACTCCAGCTGCCGGTGTGGTTTCGCCCTGGCTGGCACCCACTCGCATGAGACTCTGGAAACGCCATGGCACCTGAGGAGCCACCATGGCACAGGCCAGCAAAGCCAGCCCTCCTTCACCCTCCTTTTTGCAAACCACCCTAGGAGGTCCCCAGAACTGGAGTCTTTTGCCAGGAGAGGGTATGCAGGTGGCCCTGATAACTCTCCACTGGTGTCTTGGATCTGCCAAATTTCCCTCCCTGTATGCAGTTCTCCCAATGAGCTCCCTCCCGCTGGGAATTCAAGCACCACACCTGGCCTCCTGCCTGCCCTGGCAAACCCAGCAGCATCCAACTTGGGGTATCACAGATGGAGAGAGAAGCCACATCACTGTCCTGTGGCTGGAGAAGTGTTGCCATGAGATGCTGTGCACTCAAAGCCCTCTTGCTGGAGCACACAGCTCCACCTCGCAGCCTTGTGCCCAAGGCACTCTGTGGCAGGATGCAGCCAGCCCCTCTCCCAGAGAAGACAATTCCTGAGAAGCTGGTCCAAGGGCATGATTCACAGCCATCATGCAACTCCCCAGCCACTCCATGCAGCCATGGCTGGCACATTTTCTTTTCCATGTATTGACCACAGAAAAAAAGGGCAAATTATTTAAAATATCATCACCTCTTCATTCATACATTGCAGTTAAGCACACTTTGAAAAGACATTGACATTTGTGAGTTACCTTATCACAGTCTGTGCTACCTTTCCCCTTCTTGCCCAGCTCTCTCCTCTCTGCCTCCCCAGTGACAGCCAGAACCCGTGAACACAACAAGAAATGTAGGGAACCTATCTATACAAGGTCATGACTTATTTCAAGGCCATGGTAGCTTTTAAAATATTCCCCAGTATTGTCCCTCAGGTGTGGACAGCATTGGTCCCGCAGGAAGGAGAGCTCACAAAAGAGTTCAGGACTGCAGCCTGCTGTTAGATGGCAGCAGCTCAGTTCTCCTTGGTCACCCACAGACAGCTCATATTCTCCATTACAGGGGATAAGTACAAGGCTAAGCAGCCTTGCAAGTGTTCAAAGACACCTGGGACTTGCTGAGAGCCCTTAAGAGCTGGAACAGACTCATTGCCTGCAGGGCACTGGACTAAGTGCAGATATGTGCAGTCTCCTCCTGCTTATGAGAAACTGAGCTGCTGCGATGTTGGGGGGCTGCACGTAAAGAAATGAGCCAAAAGGGGACTTCAGCACACATCACCTACCAGCAGCACGAGACCACCACGATGTTCAGCACTCAGAAAGATACACAAGATTTTCCTTTCAGTGTTATCCATGCTCCCTCTGTGGCAGCAACTTTCAGAATCCCTTTTTCTGAGTGCTTTGGTTTGGGTTTCCAGGTCCTGATTTGCAGAAGTATTCTCATATGGTTTTGAAATCTCCATCCTTGGAGATACTCCAGATTTGACTAGATATGACCCTGAGAGACCTGATCTGATTTCAAAGTTGGGTATAACTTCAAAATTGGCCCTGCTTTGAGCAGGGGGTGGATCAGATGGTGTCTTCTAACCAGAATTATTCTGAGACTGCAGCTGCCACTGCAGTCATTAGGAGCTCTGCCTTGAACTGACATGTGCTCCAAAAAATTGGAGATTTTCTGCTCAGCACCCAAAATTATTTGGAACTTTTGAGAAGATTACATTCAAACACTGAATCTATAAAATGGAGCAAATAATGCCAACACAGCTCACAGGTAGGGGTTAAAGATCGCTTATGAATTGCTCAGATATTGTTTTTATAAGCATTAGAAAAGACTCTGAGGAAATCAGCAAGTTACTACTCAGACCAGGGCTTGGATAATGTAAAGGGACAGAACTCTTCATGGAATCGTGAAGCTTAAAATGCAAGGCTGAAAACTCATTCATTAAGCACTGTCTGTTCTGTGAATCTCCTTTGAAGCATGGCTTCTGTGCAGAAGGTAGTACGTCTGTGTAATTAAAAAATGTAGGAAGCTTTATTTTTTTATTTTGCACTTATTAGCATCAATCTTTTGAAAATTAAGATTCAGCAGGCCATGCCAATTGACCAGATATAATTTTATACCAATATTGAAACATCCATTTTTTGGTATTGCCCTGTTGGTCAAAGTTAAGCTTTAAGGTTATGAAAATGGAGGTCTGGAAGCTTACAATTACAGCAGATGCCTTGAGTCTGAGTCAGAGTCAGTGACTAGTATTGACAGGATACTCTGAAAGCAGAAGAAAATGCTATGGTGGATATACACACATGTATCTGAGTGAAATCTACTTCACTCAGCAATTAATCAGATTAAGAGGTCTATTGAAGTAACTGAGATTTCATCTAACACATTTCTCATGGGTAACTAGTAACTGTGATAGCAGAAACAAGCCTTCAAGATTAAAAATAGAAAGCATTCCTATTACAAGTTTTGCTCGAAGCTCAGAAATGAAAATGCTGTGAGAACAAGGGGATGGGAGCCTAATGAAAACATCTCTCTTTGCCCCTCTCTCTGCAATGTCATGCTGAGAAACAGCATTTACTTTCTCCGACGCACAGAAATCTTTCTGCCTGACAGATAGAACAGGAGATAAAAAGGATACAAAGCATCTGGCTTTCCAATACGTACGTGGGATGATGATTTAAATTACAAAGTTGGAAGAATTTGGCCCTTAGGAAACTTGAACCTTGCCCATTTTTTTTTCTCAATAATAAGTTTAGAAAACATGAAAAAAGAAATATTCTCCCCTGTAACGCAGCGTATAAACAACATCTGCATTTTCGAATGAGTTCAAAACACCTTCAGAATGAATGGGTTTTCTCTTTGGCCAGGGAAGAAACACTTCCAGCATGCTCCAGCGGAGGGAAAGTCTCGCAGAGATTGAGCCGTCTGGTTCCATTGCAAGGTTGCTGGCAGAGACCCCGCGGCGGGATTGACGATGCATTAATTACCAGGCCCATGGGCCCTCCGACCCTGCTCCACCATGAGACGTACTGGCAACGGATCTGAGGAACGCTGGCATTATCTCAGTCCCGAAGACCTGAAGGCAAGTTGTCACCTGAACTGCCGGTAAAGTGAAACATTTCACTGCGCTAATGAAATACACATTTCTTTGGCATTCAGACTGTCTGGGAGATTGTTTAATGTCTTACAAACTTCATTGCTAAGATCTGACTTTAACAAACATGATTACAGAAAAGACAGACTTTCTGAAGCTTTTTGGTTTGCTGATATTCAGAATAATATTTTAATAATAGAGATATATTATCAAATAAGGATTTTGCTCCTTATTAGTTGAAAATTGGCCTCATTCTTTTTTAAGCCTCTTCAGCAGGAGAAAGTAGCATCAATATAAAAGTGTTACAGCACACAGTCCAAAGTAGGGCTGGGCCCGCAGAAAGTTGTGCGCCACATTAATTTTCCTGGCTTCTGGGGTAAAGAGAGAACAGTGCATTACAGTTATATCAGCTGGCATTTTTTAGCAACTAGTCCTTTCAGATGCTTTATTTCAGCTGTCTTAATTTGAATTGCACTACACCAGCTTGCAGAAATTTGGAGGACCAGCGTGATCAATTCCATGCAAATTCTTTAAGACTGCCTCGGTTTGCACGCGAAAAAGTTAAGGACTCACTCATTTCACTGTGATCACTAATTGACTCATTCCTGTCTCGCTTGATTGCATTGCCATTTTAGCTCAAAATCAGACGTAATAGCTAAGACTATGGGAGCCATCAAATGACTTTTCTACCAGCATCGGTTCCTTTGGTTATCAACCCTGACTATAAAACAGTGACAGGCAGAGCCATGGGACTGTATTCTGCTATTCTTTATGAACAAGAATTGCTACTGAATTTGGTATCCTCTCACTATTAACACTAGAATAAGAGATCAGGTACCTGAAGTCCAAAGAAATATCATTTGTGAACAATAAGCAACAGTAAAAGGAAAACTTTTAGCTCAGTCTACATATAATCCTTTAATCCAGGTGGCATTTAAACCAATACTTGGCCTTGACAATTATTCCTACAGAGTGACTGTGCAAGCATTAGAGATTTTAACGATGTTTATATAAACAACAAGAAATGCAAGATAAAGAACTTGATAATTACGTATCAGTTTTAAAGATATAAGTGAATTGTTTAAGTTTTTCAAATCAAAGTCGTAATGGATTGCAGCTTTATATGTAGTCAAAATAAAGGTTTGTGGAATAGGATTTTTTTTTTTTTATGGCTTGTAGATCTATTTTTAAATATTTTTAAAAATAAAGCATCCCATGATTAGCCCTTTCAATTACTGCATCGCATAGTGTTTTTTACAGACTCTAATTATATCTTAGATTAAAATTCAAAACACCTGCTCTTGTGGATCACACTAATTTCAGCCTTGAGTATTTTGATACAAAGAACTATAATCAGTGAGAACCAAATGATTTCCTATTCTCTGTACCACACCTTCTCAGCTGAGTACAGCTAGAGATCTCCATTTCCTTCTAATTTTTTGTGTTATGATTATTACATCTTTTATTTAAAGATGTCTTTTTAACGCTGAAAAGTGTAGTATTTTAACTTTTACTTAAATCAGATGGAACGTTTAAGGCAGATATTAGCTTTTAAAATAACAGTCATTTTGATTTTATATAGCAGATGAACAGTGTAGCTTTCTTCTGCTAGTTTCCCTTTTCATTTCAGTGTAGCTAATATAAATACTTTGTTCCTGGCTTTTAAGAAAACTGTTCTTTAAAAACCCTGTAATTTGAGTTCAGGGATTTAAATGGGAACACATACTTACTTGAAAGAGAGTTTTTGATGTGCTTGGTTCTCTGTTATTATTCATGCACTTCTCTGCGCTTTAGGGGTGTGATCCAAAGTCCACGGAGTCAATGGGAAGACAGGCAGATTTCACTGGACTTTGGGTCACACTCTAAATATTTTATGAAGAAAAAGGAGATAGTTAAATTGTCCATGTAGAGTCTAGCGCGGTAAAATAAGGGTATAATTAGCAAGACGCGAAAGATGTGCTGAAATCCCTATGTATTTACTTTTTGGTGAGCATGAGATGGCATCTGACTCATTGCACAGTTACACCTGTTTTAACCCAATAGGACAACAATAATGGCCTATTTTATGACGAAGACCCACGGTAGGGCACTGAATCAGCCCTGTCACAGTCCTGCGAGGCCCTCCAGAGAAATTCAGTCACTCTGAATTGTAGGCAATAATCTACTTTCAAATATCTCTGTCCACTGCAGCTGTGGGGGTGGCCTGGCAGTTCTGCACCACACTGTGCTTAACTTGCCACTCTGCTCTCTTGCAATGGGCAGGTTTCTGAAGGCCCGTGAAAAGCCACCTGGATCTTGCTCCGGAGTATATTAATGAAATGAAAATAGATTTTACGGCAAGTCACATTAGAGTTAGAATAATCTTTTTAGAAATTCAACATTTTTATACCCTATATTCCTCACTGTGATTAATTAGCTGTGAATGTATTTACTGATGTTTTTCCTTCCCTTTTTCATGTCCTGTATTAGAGAGGTAGGAAAGGTAAGTTCTTTGCAGAAAAATTCAAGTGCTCCACATGATAAAATGGCATGTGCCGCTGGCATGCGCCAAACTCTCCTAGTTTTCCCTAAACAATCTAAGAAACTTGGGCCTGAGTGTTGTACCGTGAGCTTTCCATCACCTGTGGACAACTGTTCTTGTTCAAAATAAATGATAACATGTGCCAGAGATATCTACCAACATCTCACAGACAAGCCTAGTCTAACCCTATGCCTAGATTAACCCTATGCACTGGTCTTTTCTGCTTCCAATGTTTCCCAGTAGTTTCTTGCCCTATTTTCAGCTCTCTTAGATGCACAATAGCCAGCTCAGGTCTGTGACTGCTGCGGGAGAAGGAGACCTTCCCTGGACGAGCGAGCAGCATGCAGGAGCCATGCAGAGGCACCGAGATGGCTCTGTGGCATCGGCCCCACGTTCCCCTGGCTCAGGGAGCACCTCACTGCCCCGCCAAGGCTGCACAGTGCTGTGCCCCAGTTAATAAGCTGGTTTTATGAAGGGTAAATTTGGGTGAAGGATCGGTTTTGTTTTGTGTTGTCCAAAGTTTCCAGTTTTGCAGGTATCTCAGGATGATTGAAGATGGCTGTGTACCTTCCTGCCAGTCTGTGGACTGCTGTCAAGCAGAGCCCAGCAACCACCAGCACCAAGAAAGCCTCGTACCCATAAGGAGAAAAGCAATTAACACCCGTGGCACGAAGAACAGAACAAGTGATGCAAGTTTTGTGCAGAGGAGCCAGGGCCTTTGTTCACACCTCTCTCCGTGGTAGATGCATGAAACTCAGTGTCTGCCTAAAGGAGCTGAAGGGCTGAGTCAACCCTGCTGAGATTTAAGCCAGTGGTTCCAGAGAGTCTAGGTGTTTCAAATGTGGTGCTCACACTGCTAAACTACCTCTTCAGCTTTATTCAGCTGCTGCTACTGCTATCAAAATAAACCACATGTTGCAAATCTATTTATTATGGGTTTATGCTTCATTTGATGTGAAAGTCTTTTTAAAAGCAAGACAAAACCTGGTGGTAATCAAGCTGCCTTAATTTTTTAGCTACACAGCATGTGCATTATCTGCTTTTGCTTTCAAAAACCCAACTTTCTTCCATAGTAGAAATTAAAATGCAACTGATGTTTTTAATTTGAAATTTACTGCCGCTGTGAAAGTCTGCCTACCACCTAGTAAGTGAAAACATTAGTAAGTTAAAAAGATAACAACATAGATATTATTCAAAGGAATAAATAAATCAAAGCTGTGCGCAAGCAGTAAGTGTCTTCTGTCTGACAGCAGTCTTCAGAGAGCAATACTATGGCATTTTCCAGAATTAAATTGCATTATTATAAGAGCTTTAAATTAAGCTCCTAACCATGACCTTTAAACACGGTGATTGCCATTATGCCTGCTGAGGAGGTTGTGGAGGGTTTGGAAACCCTGTGCAAGATTGATGGGTTTTAATACGTAATCAAGTATAGGTTCATTTAGCACAGCTGTTGAACAGAGGGTCTAACACTGAGTTATCACAGGGAGTGCCCCCTCTTCTCTTCCAGACAAATCAGTGTTAGCAGTGGGAGGCAGGGCTTGTTATTGCTAGGGAAAACAACATGGTGTCTTCCTGATGGGGCTGGAAGAGGACGTGGAGTTTAACAGCCATGCATCTCCTTTAGAGAGTGACCAGGAATAAAATGTTCCCCCAGTGCTTGAGCAAAACCACACATTGACAAAAAAAAGCAAGCAATGTATAGTTTTTGTCTGAAAATATTTCTATGGGTACAACCCAAAAGCAAACTATCCCAAAGACAGTTAAAGATAATAAGTCAAAAATGCAGTGGAAGTATGTTAACACAGACCAGGTAAAACCTCATACACGGCATACTTAAAAAAAACATACATGTTAAAAAATCAGCAAATTCTTTAAACAAGTGCACAGAGGTTTAAAAAAAATATTTTCTCACTATTCATAGCATTCGGTTAAAACCACTGAACAAATTTGGTTCTCTAAGGTACTTACTGACATGTATATACTTATTATACCTTATATCTTACACTGTGTCCTGGTTTCAGCTGAGATAGAGTTAATTTTCTTTCCAGTAGATGCTACAGTGCTGTGGTTTGGATTTAGTGTGAGAATAATGTTGATAACACACTGATATTTTCAGTTATTGCTAGGTAGTTGTAGTGTTTACACCAAATCAAGGACTTTTCAGCTTCTCATGCTCTGCCAGGTGCCCAAGAAGCTGGGAGAGCACAGCCAGGATAGCTGACCCAGACTGGCCAAAGGGATATTCCCGACCATGTAACATCATGCTCTGTATATAACGGGGGAAGCTAGCCAGGAGGCAAAATTACTGCTCAGAAACAGACTGGGCATTGGATTGGGGTTTTTTCCTTCCACATGTGGTAAGCAATTGCATTTCTTCATCACTTGTTGTTGTGGTTGCTGTTACTATTGTTGCTGTTGTTACTATTGTTATTACTATTATTATCTCTTGCTTTGTTACCCTATTAAACTGTCTTTATCTCAACCCACGAGGTTTTTTTTCATTCTCCTCCCCATCCCCTTGGGAGTGGGAGGGATGAGTGAGCGGCTGCGTGGTGCAGGGCAAAACCACGAGACACTGTCATGTACCAATCTAATGTGTTTTATAATTATCTTCAAGTGTGAAAAAATGAAACATTTTGGAGAAATACTGTATGTACTGTATGGTTATGAAGTGCCAGTTCTGCAAATGTACTAATAAAACCTCTCCTGAAGCCTCTGAATTCTCATCACAGAAACCAAGGCTTGGGGTTGGCGCAGGAAACAGAGACCTCAGAGTGGCTGACTTGTCTCATGAAAGTCCCACCTCTCCTTGCACGCCAAACAGGACAGTCAGCATCCTGACTCAGCTGACTCTCCAAAGCAAGGTCAGAATAAGTCAAGGCCCAAATAAAGTATTTTGTACTACTCAAGCAAAGCAAGCAGCATGGACTGTAGGACCTCCTTCTGGCATGCAGAAGGCTGACATTTCTCTGGAGTATCCACCTCTCCAGGGATGCTGCCACTCGTTCTTCTTTGCAGGAACTGCAGATGCAGGCTCAGCCCCAGGAGCTCATGCCTGGAGACTTCCCACCGGTGTCCTGCCGGTGCCCTCAACCAGCCCCAGGTTCAGAAAGACCCAGTCCCTGCTATCAGGTCCACTCATCAAACACAAGTGTAGCCTGACCCCACAATTTACTAAATACACCAAAAACTCCTCTGATACTTCCCACAAATATTTGTTGTGTCAAGGGCTGTAATTTAGGCAGCCAAGATGCAGTCTGGCAGCTGATTTGGTGGACGTGTGACAGGTTTTCAAATGGCTTAACCAGCATAAATGTACTGCACTGATAATATTCTGCTGTACTATGTCAATAATATTTATTTTACATTTTTTATTAGTTCAATTTCTTGTCAGTCAATCAAGTAAAAGTAGGCAAAGCCTGAAGCATCATTTTCATATTTTAACACTATATAAGGCAAAAAATTCCAAGATGTTCACTGAATTTTTTGAACTAAAAAAAGTCTAAGCTCCAGATTCACATGGCCTACCATCCCACGTAAGCTCTCCTTCCTACTTATCCAAGCAGTTTTGAAGGCTGAAACCCAGCCGGTAAAAAAATGTGGAATTTAGACTCTGTGAATCTGGACTTCTATGAAGATTACAGAAATGGGAACTAAAAATCTTGACAGGTTAAGTTATATTTGTCAAGGGACTTAAACTGTCCAACCACATTGATCATTTATACTATAGGATTATGATTTTTTCAGGATTTTTCATTTCTAACCAGCATTCATTTTCTGTAAGAGGCATCACTATTTAAATATACAACTGGCTGCATGTATTTTGTCTTCTAGTTTCTCAAAATTGTGTGAAAAAGTAAGATTTTTCTGTAAGAAGTCACTATAGTGTTGGTTACAACACGTAAAATAAACCTGTCCCAGTCTCGACTGCTCTCATTCTTTTCCTCTTGTATTCTGCATGATCTGACAGAGTTCTCGGGGTCTCTGACCGTGTGGGACAACTTCTAGGAAACTTAGACATATGTCTTTCTACCTAATCCACTGACCTCTTTTGGCTGGAGAAGCATGAATTTGCCTTTCTAAGGGTGTTCTGCTGGAAGACGTCTGCACAGATTCTTCACTTCTCATTCCCCCATAGCCAACATTTTGTCACAGTATTTTTATCATTTCAATAGTGCTGCAAATTGAGACATTAAACCCTGAAGTCTGTTTAGCTGCATATCTAAGGCAAGCTCAAAGAAGAGCACTACAATCTTCTCTCTCCGCACTTCTGCATTTCACAACAGCTTGCTTTATGTGCAACCGTGTGTTACTTGTCTCTTGGGCTTTGTAGGTGAAGGTGGAATACATGCCCCTTCAATCACTGGACTCACATGCCCCTTCAGTCACTGGACTCTGTTCTTAATTTCTCTGATGAAACAAAGTTATCCTAGCAGTAGATTTAACACTAATACAGAACTGCTTTTTTCTTTGCGTGGGATGCAAGATTTTCTCTCTTGATATCACAACCACAATGCAGTTTGCTTTCTTGATCTGATGAAGTTTGTCTTCCACTTACATTGGGAGGAGGGAAAAAGTGCGTAAAAACGCATCACTCTTCCAAATCCAAAAACTTGTTCCTTTGTCCAGCTTAGGTCATAGGGAAAAAATGTTTGGTGGTTTTAGTCACCTTTCCAGAGAAAACAAGCATGCACTTGTATAGCAGAAGTAGTACTTGATATGCATTGCTATTAGTCATGGTACAAAGCAGCTTTGCAGACACTCATATCCAAGTCAGCTATCCAGGTGTTTCTTCTTGTAGACATCTGATTAAACTGAATGATTTATGGTTATCTGCTGTGGAAATCTGCATTGTATTCTCATTGTCTGCTTTCTTCACGCTCTTTTGTTGGTGCCTCTTTCTGCACTTGCCATCACAATAGTGTACTTACAACAAGTTGATGTGCCATCTTGTTTTAGGATCCTGTCTATTCTCATTTGGTTATCAATTAGCTATTATCAAGTAATCAACAGGAAGCTCTCTGGGGAGAAAAGATATCCTCCAGATGAGACTTTCAGCTGGAAGTCATAAATTTGTTAGATCCTAAGTGTCTATAAAACTTGCAATGTTCCACAGAGAGTTATCTGAAATACAGTTTATGAGTCTGCTGAGGGTGGATCCTGGAGATCCAGCTGCTGCTTTTGTTTCAGAGGATTCAGCAACCAGCTTTGTGGGACAGTATGTATGTGAAGCCTAGCAGCTGAATATCTTCCACTGTCCTTTGGTGTAGCTGCCAGCATCTGAGACACATCCATGTGGACAGTGAGAGTGAGATTGGAGGGCTCTGGGGCACTTTGTAGATTCTTGGACCTTATGCACCTGGTTTAGCACCTTCCAGGGTGATGTCTGCAGGCCCTCCACTTTTCCCATGTGAATAGCCTAGAACTTGTAGCTACAAGTGTCCAGAAGTGTGTCTATCTCATTGGAGACCTTAAGAAAGCACGTGAAGTCCCAGAACTGAATGCATCCTGCAGCATTTGTTGTTGACAATCTGGTGTAGGAGTTGCCAAATCTTTAGGGCCTGCAAGAAGGGATCCAATGACCTATTGCCCCACCTCCCAATGTCACATGTATTATCAGCATGCCCAGATCTACTTTGTTACATCTCACTTAGATTTGTAAGCATTAGAAGTTACTAACCTCTTTCTTTTACGGGGAAAAAAACCAAGAGGCACTTCTAGTAAAAGAAAGTTGGTTTAGGAAGTAATTTGGGGGTTTGTATGAAATATAACGTTGAGTTTTGAGAAATTTTATCACTTTCCTGTGTGTTATATCCTTACATTAATTTCACAAGACAAAAATTATCATTCTCCCATTGACAGTGAAGTTTTAAAGTGTATGGCATAAGACTTCATAGTCTGGATTTTGGATGCTTGAAGCTATATAGGTGCAAAAAGTGATTAGACACATCCATGGAAGTAAAAACTCTCAAGAGCTGCTCATACAAAACTACCACATCTTCCTGGTAAAGTACCAGCCCGTTGGCTGCTGGAAGATGACAACGTACTAGGGAAAAATATCACTATAGACTTGCTGGGTTTGTCTACCTTTTCTCTAAGCATCTGCCACTAGAAACTATCTCAGATGGGACACTGTTATGGATGGACCTTTGGTCTAGGTTGGTAAAACTGCTCTTAAATCCGTGTGACTCTCCAATCCTTTACTCTGATGTCATGCTGAGGTACCACCACTGTATAACTATTAATTCAGTGCATTTACAGTGTCATAAAGGTGACCTAGTGAAGTGCAGAGTTAAGCTTGATGATGGCAGAACAGTAACTTTCTGAGCTGAATTTGAAGAATGACTGAGCATGCTTTCACATGGCAAATTTACAGGCCATACCTGTTCATTTGTGTGCTACCCCTCCTTCAGGGCAATACAAACTCTTCTTTGTAACTGCAGGAGTTCTTTAAGAATTTCCCTATGAAACAGCACTCATTTTTTGGTCAATGAGCTGCAGATTATTTATTACTTACTTAAGAATAATTACCCCTGAAGACAGTTAAATGTTTCAAGCCTAAAAAGCAAAGCAAATGTAGGTTGAAAGCCATTATGTACAGATACAAAAGACTTTTTGTCAGTAAACTTTTCATACAGTCATCCAAAATAAATTCTATGGGTTCTCCGCAGAGACCTCGATCTGTGCAAATAACTTTATTGGGCTATTCTACTCTCAGTGTTTTGGTAAGGAACAGTTTTGGGCAGATCTGTATTCAGGAGATATTTTGTTCCAGAGACACAGCTTGAAATTGTGTCCCCAACTCCTGTCTTGTGTGAAATCACTACCTGGAGAAAAGGAACATCACTGGCGTTGGATAACCCAGCTTGGAGGGGTGCCAGGCCTCAGGCTCCTCCATGCCAGCGGCCGGGCTCCACGGCAGCCAGGGCTTGCAAAGGCTGTTCTCCCTCCAGAAGTGCCAGAATGGATCAGCACGCTGGCTCCAGCCAGGAAGGGACTCAAAGTAACTGTTGTTTTTTCTCCCCTAGGAGCATTTGCAGAGGAACGCCTCAGACGTTCCCAAGAACGGCCAGCCTCATGCTGGGAGGGACTGGAGAATATCCATTTGCTAAATGTTCTATAAAGGGCAAAATTCTTCAGCCATTTTTTCGATAAATCCCACTCTGCTTCTGAAAGAATACTTACAGACAGTATCTCCTGAGCATCCTGCAAGTGACTGACACAGATACACATGGATTTTGTTTATTCTTGTCTGCCTTGGTTTTAAATTTTATACATGTCCTCTAGGCATGACTTTGATGTTGATTTTTCTAGGGAAAAAACCTGAATACGTAAACAAGAGAGTCATACATACATAAAGTAGTAAAGCATAAATCAAAGTCAGCCCCTTTTTTTTTTTTTTGGATGCCAGATACATAAAGAAACAAGATTCTGTTTCAATGGCTGTCTTGCTTTAGTTCTTGTCTATTTCAATTTAAGGGGCTTTTATTACTGCATCATGACCCTCCTCAGGAATTTAGTTACATTGTGAAATTTTATAACTCTAAAGACAGAAAGCTAAGAGCTGTGAAAGAGTTTCACAGCATCAAAATTTCATCTTTTCCCCATGTGTATATTAAAATAAGAGAGAGGTCATTTCTCTATCTGATGTGATGCACTGGTCTCAGGGTCTCAGAGAAGTTTACTGCGTCACCTGCTAGCATGACAAATCCAGTTCTCCAGCTTTTCCTGAGCTGTGCTCACACAGGACTGAAGCAAGATTCTGGGTGGGAAGCCACTTGCTGATGTTTTTAATGGCCATGCATACATTTTGCCTCCCTTGCTGATCTCTGGGCACTAGGTGGGTGGCACATCAACTTACAGGGTTCTTGCCAAAGAGCAGCCAAAAGCACTTTCCCTGGGGAAGTCTGATCCCTGAAGTGCTGTCAGGGGCAGGGACACCTGTACAGACCTCTTGAGCAAGTGCTGTTTACACCAGTGAGGTCTGCCTGGGCACATCAGTTGCACATCCGATTTTTCCAGGAATCCAGAATGTGTTACCCGTGCACATAATTCTCATGTTTGGTCAGTCCTTGCCCCTATCCTTCCCCGTAACTTCTCTCCAACCATAAAATGGCTCTGGATGGTTCCTGAAGTGCTGTGGCTTGCTTGTTGACTTCTCTTTGAAAAAGGACCGCCAGATTTCTTTGAAATACTGAGCACTATGAAGATAAGATATATAAAGGCAAAATTCAGCCCCAAAGGTCCACTCTGTCAGTCTTCTTTCTTCAGCCTCACCTATGAAACCTAGGCAAATATAACTGCTAGACTCAACTGAGTTCAAACCACGTTTGTCTCAGATGCATCAAATCAATTCAGAAACCAAGCTATAGCCCGGGATCACATGGTAAGGTGTTATTTTTCTGCTTTTAAATGTCCAGAATTTCTTAGATTAATTATTTCCTGCATTTGATTTCTGGTGTTCGGTAGCTAACATGAGACCTCTGACTGGGGAAACATCACACTGCAAAGGCTCAGCTGAAATAGCTCCCTGCCCACATATCTTTCTACAGCACTTAAAAAATATGCATTTCCTGCACATACTATAATTATGGTCTGTCATTCTCTCTCCTGTTGCTATTAAAATACTCATTATCTACTACAAAATTCTTCTATTATGCTATCCCTTTTATTACTTCAAGAGGCAAATAGAGACATTTTAGTTGATGCAGTTCTAAAAAGGGAAATTCTGTGATTGCTTCACCATGACAATGGGGCATAATCATCGATGAAGCAACAACTTCACTGTGGATCACTGCAACTGCTGAAGGATTTGAGACTGGCTTGCAGCCACAGACAACATCCATGGGATTGCCTGCACCTCACTGAGCTGCACCAGCAGAGGCTAAACTTGAGTCCTATTCAAAAGATGTTGGAAGGATTAATAGTCCTTGGTGTCAAGCAGGGAACAAGAACTGCAGAAGTGGGGAGGCAGAAGCTTCTTTGGCTATTGATAGTTTGTTAGATAGGTAAACGTTCCCCCCAAAATGTGGCTCATCCAGAGCAAAAAGAGATCGGCTTCTGTCTCAGGATCATGCCTTACTCTCAGAGAGGACATCTTGGATTCTCAGTCCGAAGTTTAACCCCGTCCTGCCTCTCTGAGTCGGCACTTACAGTTTTACACCTGATGAAGCAAAAGGAAAGATGCAATGTCACTGTTTGCAGTGACATTGGACCTACGTTGAGTACCTGAGCAGCATGTTCCAGACACAGCTGTAAATGCCCCAAAAGGTTGAAAAATTATTTTTGAAATACTACTTGACTCAAATGGCTTCTGAAGGGGAAAGGACTTCTCAGAGAAAATATGGTTTTCAGAAGAACTTCTGAGGCATCATGTTCCTGCTTATGGATATCTTCAAATTAAACCTTCACTGGTTCAAATCTGATCTAGGAAGTGCAAATTAGGCTGCAATAGACTGATAGGGATATCCCCCGGGGGGGGGAATAAAAAAAAAATCTGATCAAATATATTTTGTATAGAGATATATAAAGCTCAGATATGCACTATTACTAGATATTAGAAAATAACCTGGCATGACCTAGACCTACAATAATGGGGCAGCTATAATTTCCATTTCAGCTAAGTCAAAGTATGTTAATGTACAAGCTTAAATTTAAATTTTTATATATAAACTGAACTTGCTTTGACTTTTCCCAGAGGACATGTGCAATGCAGTTTAAACTTTTTATTTACCTCTAAACAGGATCAAACATGCAAGGAATATTAACATGTTTAAAGTGCACAGTTAGGCAGAAACACACTTCCTATTTGAGCAAAGAGTTGTATAATTGTCTGTGGCTTCCACAAAAAGGTGTCATTATACTGGAAGTGAGGTAACATGAGGAACATAGTTTCATCTATGAAATACTTTAATCTGAAGAAAGACTCTGGTGGTAACAGGCCCACAAATCAAGATAAAAGTTCAAAGATGTATATGTGAGGTACCAAACCCTTAACTGCACAGTCGAATGTGCATGTAGACAGTGTTTCTTTCAAATGATTTCACAGTTATGATAATTTTATATAAGTCAACTTATATATAAGCTCCTGTAAACAGTGGTTTACTGCACATACACTGATTAAAATAACGTTGTTTGCCTAGGAAGTACCACAGAGTGCACAGAATTAATTCTGAGAAAGATATTAGCAATGCACAGCAAATGAGTACTCTAGTTCATTACTAATTCTCTTTTCCTTTTCTTTGAACTTTGTCAGCCCTGAGATTTCTCCTCAATCATGAGGCACCTCTATCCTCACCAGGCTTTGTTTCAAACTATATAGAAAAGATTTAAGTTATATGGTCTCATAGGATCACTAGCTATAGTCTCCTGCATCGGATCCTCTTCCTTCTGTGGTCTGTTGACCATGGTTGCGGAAGCACTGCCTTGTGTCCAACTTGAGTATAGTTATCCATTGCTAAAAGCGCATCATTCTCCTTACCCTGAGATGTGGCAGCCCCAACCATGCTTTTAAAATAGGCTTTGAAAAATGGAAATGTCAGTGGTTGTTGGTGTGAAACAGAGCTGCTTGGAAATCAAAGAGAAAAGAATAGGGGAAAAAAAATTTCAAAACATAAATAAGGAGACAAGAGGCAACTTGAGATAACACAAACATCTC
Source organism: Aramus guarauna (assembly GCA_013400195.1). Taxonomy (NCBI): domain Eukaryota; kingdom Metazoa; phylum Chordata; class Aves; order Gruiformes; family Aramidae; genus Aramus; species Aramus guarauna. Next base: position 668,910 of record VXBL01005735.1, on the reverse strand, counting down.
CCAGAGATGGGATTCCATCCTCAGGAAAGACCTCAGGAGCCAAACTCCAACTGACTGGGAGCTGTAAATTATTAACACATTTGTCTCAGAAGCATATCCATGCACTGTTATGACAAATCTGTGCCCGTGGTCTGTTCCTGGCATTCAGTGCTTAGTAGTTTCTACATAGCTGTCTAACATGAATATATATGAGCAACATCAATCATATCAAATTATAAAGCCGTATCTTCCTGTATAAGAGGGTGGTTTGTTGTGTTGGGTTTTTTTTTATTTTATTTTATTCACAAGACAATATGAAAGCATGTCTAATTAAATGTTCTCCACTTTTCCTCTCTCAGAACCCAAAGAGTTTTTTAATCGTGGGGGACATTCGTTTCTGCTGAAGACTGCATGACTTGAAACTTTGCCTAATACACATCAAATGCTAAAACCAGACGTTTTTAATTACTAGCACAAAGTCTGTAGAGATACGTTTTGTAATGAGGAATGTGGTTAAACAGCAAAGTGGTCCCATTTGCCTTTGCAACAGACTGTTAACATTTCATTTTGACCTATCCTTATACTACAGTTCTGTTTTCTTTCTAAAAAGTTGCAGACGTTGTTGCTAAGTCAGGTAAAAACAAATGAACAATTTCTGGCCTGCCAATACAATGCTGAAGCCAGTGGACTTCTGCCTACTCATATCCGCCCAAGATATTTCACAAACACATTTAAATGCCATTAAGATAATGGCACGTACCAACAAAAACAAAAAAAAATATTCTACTAATGCTCTATCTTAAACATAGTGGGAAAGAGCAATGTACATTTAAAAAGAGCTTTTCTTTTGTCTGCATAGCTGCATATCAATAATTCACATATAATACCATGTTTTCCCTTGTAGTGGTAGTGTTTAACAATGATGGTATAAAACAAATAACAGACAAATTATTTTAAAAGTTTCGTAAAAGCCTGCTTAAAGTCAGATAGTTTTATAATTATGCTGAATCAAATTCACCTCACCAAGCTTCCATCTTATATAGAAGGCTTTGTGTACCTTTATTTAAGTACTAATTTTGTTTTAGAGCAGGGGAAGAGAAGGAAGGCAAAGAGGACCTACATGAGCCCCTGCTGTACATCCGTGGAGGAACATTGCTAATCTCCTTCCAAAATATGCGTTTCAGTCAGATGCATTTCTCTGCAAAGGTGTATTTTTCTCTCTGCTGTTTATAAAAGGAGTGGAGAGACATTAATTGTGATTTAGAAATCTAATTTTTAGACATCCACATTTGAATTAGACCAGCTCCTGCCTATGGGAGCGTGGCACAGACAGCAGTCATTGAAAAGTGCTGTTGGCTCTGCTAGAGCCCATCTGGCAGAGGTCGCCAAGAAAGGTGATACTGAAAATATTTAGCTCCTCTAAGTGGGACATAAATTGCTGTGAGCCCAGCTGTACCTTATATCATCTAGAAAAACATGGCAGTATATAACAGAACTTTTATGTTCTCACGATTTAATGTATCTCAGATTTAGATCACTGGCTAAGCTAACTACATGGGTTTAAGCAGAACTTTACCAAGCTGCTTTTTTTTTTTTTTTCCTGGAGCTATGTCTGAGAAAGAAAGACCAGATAGTGAAAATGGGCACGATTATCTCTTTGAGTGAAAAGTCTGAAAGTAATGAAAATATAGGAGTTGGAGGAAAATACAGGAACTTTGGTTTTATTTTGCCTACATCTTACCTTACGGTATGTTTCAAAGGGCTAACGGCAGAGGATAAAAATGTCTGAACATCATTGTAACATTCAGAGACTATTAAGTGAGGGAAAAAAGAGCTGAAACTCTGAAGAGAAAAATTCAATAAAACTCAGTTCCTCAAAGCAGTGGTCTCCAAAGGTTCTCAAAAGGAACATCCTTTCTACTTCTATAATCTGGCACCTACAAATGCAAGATGGGACAAGGCACCATTCTGAAAATCTTGCTGTTTCCAGTACAATGGGCATTTTTTTTTCTCAGAGTTATAAACCCTGAAGGAGGTACCAAATTGAAAACAGAGCTATTGTCAGACAACAGTGCTTCCTGCTCTATGAGAAACATGGTTGCAGATGTCTGCAAGCAAAAGTTTCAAACCTGACAGCTTTGCAAATCAGACTGTTTTGTTAATGTGCTGCAGCTTTGAGTGTTTCTGAGGTGTGCTCCTGATGGTCTCAGTGAAATGGGCTAGCGCTCTACAACTCCCAGCAGTCACGCGACATCAGCTGATTACAGTTTTTTTAAAGAAAAGAGAAAGAACGTAAACTATTCATATATATATATGATATATAAAACTGTACTTTTATGCCTAATAAATCCATACCACGATACATACTTTTTGTCTGCATATGAGAATAAAATGCACACACACACATATACATATACTGTATGTGTGTGTATATCCATACATATATTTTCATACCCATCCACCTGTGAACGCACAAATATCTCCAGGTAATACCCAACAATAAGTAGATTTTTCTCCTCAGGAAGGGAAGTGGGCTAAAGTTGCCTTTATTCCACATTGCCATTGATTTTACAAGGGAGGCACAGTGCTGAGCAGCTGTGTAAAAGTCTAAAAGAAAGACAAAGACAGGCTGTTTATGTGAAGTAGCAACAAAATATTTCCAAAGCCAGTGTCAGCAGTGGATGGTGACCTGTTGGGGTCACACCATGGCAGTGACTGAGGACAGTGGTGCCCTGGTTAGAGACATCAGCCACGTTCCGTGACTTCACTGTCCCCTCCACTACCAGAGCTCCCGGGAGGCCATCACGGGTGTGAGCACTGGTACGGGCTGTCCAGCTCCTCACCTGGCTTCTGGTCCCACCACCACCAGCCAGTCCTCTTTCAAACCAGAGTGAGAGCAGGTTTCCCCAGAGCTGGTCAGAAACCTGCTCACAGGTGTCCCCCAGAGCTGGTCTCCAGTCCACACTGCAATGAAGCTGCTGGGCTTTGGGCTCCAGGGGAATCCAGCTACCCCGCCTTGGAAAAATGCGACTATTGTGTCTGTGCACAGCAGCACAAAACATCCGGAGCAGAGCAGGGGTACTGCACTTCCAGATTTAGGGAGGAAAACTGTCCCTCTTCCTCTTGTCAGGGGAGGCCAGCAGCAGGTGAGGAGCCAGTGGGACCCACAGGTAAAAGTCAGGAGGCCGCTGTGCCTGCCCCCCTTGTCCCCACAAAGGATTCCAGCTGCCTTCATTGAGGTGCTCTTCACTAGAGTCACAGACAGGGCTGCTGCAAAACATGCAGGTAGATGTTTTGTTAGGATTAGTAACTGAACAGATTTTGACTGATGATCTCAGATGCCAAAATAGAGACACAGATGTCAGGGCAGGAGCCCTCACCCTGAGTGGTGCACTCCATGGAGGCCCTTGGGCTTCCCTCCAACACCCATTTCATGGCAGCTGCACATGAAAGCAGGTTCCTGACTTTTCTCTGCAAACAGGCTAGTTTCATTTCTTCAGCCTAAAGCAATAGTACTAGCCAGTTCTGGTGAAGATGGCCTCAAGCCAGCTCTGTGGCTCCTTTCTGATATTACTGCTGGAGAGTCCGATAGTGATAAGAACGTGGTCCTTGCAGAGGCTGCCAAGGCTCCCATATCTTTGAGTCCTCATGGCACTGCCTCTGTCTCCCCACTCTGGCTATTTGGCAGTTCATGTGAGCATGAAGGCTCATATCAGCAGCCATGTTCCCCAGAAACCTATTTTCATAGTGCACGGCTGTGATTGGGCATGTGTCGTGGCCTCTTGGGACTCCTCACATCCATATCTGATGTGGTTTGGGTATCTGGAGGTTGTAGGAACTGTGGTCTGGCCTGTACTGTCTTTCAGTCCACAACCAGAGGGACTAGGACAACAGAACAAAACCCTGACCATGCTCTCATGACAGTGTACATACAGGAGCTGGAAGGTGCTCACATACAGTTAGACACCCTGGAAATATAAAGAAGCGATTCATAGAAAATACAGACAGCATTTCAGACTGTGAAGTAAAATGTTTAAGCCAATGTAAGAAGTCTGTCTGGGGATATATGTGTCTCAGTTCATCCTCCCTGACATGCTGGCAGCTGCCCAATGTGCATTCTTTCTATCAAGGACAACTTTGATAAAGAAAAAATAATTGTTCCATGGTATTTGATGACCTTGCTTATTATTTTCCATTAGGAATAATGTCATGTGCCTCATCTGGGGTGACAATAAGGACTGCAGACCTGTGAACTACGGGCCAGCAGTGTCAGGGAGTGTAGGCACAGGTAGCAGAAGTGGTATGGGCACCGCACTGACCTGATGGCCACCAGCACCAGCAGCAGGGCACAGCAGATCGGGCTGGCGTGATTGTACAAAAATACAGAACCAAGTGGAAAGGAAACAGCACAGGTTCACCTAAGGGTTTGGAAAAGAGAGTCTATAATAGGGGTAGTTCTGGTGATTGTGGGTTGGGAACCCCATTAAGCTTTCATCTAATCCTGATCGTATAGATCTTGTCACTTGTGTTCTACATCCTATGCACTATAATCTGAACTTCCTGTGTCATGTAACGCATTCTTTACCAAGTAAAATAACACTGTAATTGTTCTGCTCTTAGTTTGTGGTTTTCATTTTAACACTCTGACTACCATAATAAACAACCATAAAATGTTCTCACTCCCACTTCACACATAGCACGCCTTTGCCTGCCAAAGCAACAGCAGCCCAAGGGTTAATTTTTTTACATTCTATACATATGCATGCAGCGAAATGTATCCTAGGGCTATGATTCATTTGGGGAGTTCATAGGGATAGAAAGGCTCTTGAATTCTAGCAGTTAAGCCTTGTTTGGGGCTTGCATATTTAACTGGTGAGTCTTTGTATTAAAGTGCGTTTTACGTTGCTTTTGAATAAAGCAGAGCATCCCTGCAAGAAATACACAAACCACATGTTTTATTTTTGAAATAACTTGTCTAGTCTTGCAACTTTTATCTGGGCAAAACTTCTTGACATGCATAAGAGGGTGAATTTCCTAATGCAATTCGCACTATTAGGGTCATTCTAACAAGGGAACAAATATATTTATTGAGGGCCAGACCCTTATATCCTTTCTTTGATTACTTTCTCACCATAATCAAAGGAATAAGAACTTGTTTTCTGACATCAACCATCAGCTGATGCTGTTGTTAATTAATTCTGGTTTCTAAAATACTCAGAGCCTGTGGATGATGAAGTTTAGACTTTTGGAACCACTGCCCATTGCCACGGTGAAAGACACAGTCTCTCACCAGCCCTTCTGGTCCCACACCTGAATTTCACCTAAAGTGCAGCTCTCTGCCTCCCAGCCTGCTGAGATGCATGCAGCAGGGGAGAGGCTGCCGAAGGTGCCTGTCAGGTCAGCCTCCCTTCTTCTGCCGAAATTCTCCCCACTTGCCAAAGACAGAATGTCACACTGTTCTCAAGCAGTTGTAGATGTGAAAAGTGTGAAAGCCAAGACTTCGCTTCAGCTCCAGCAGCAGCTTTTGTAACTGGCATAGCTTTAGTAGATTCAAAGCAAGCTTGAAGAAAAGTTCATGTCTTACAGTGCCAGAAAGTGTCTGGGAATTTGCTTTGAGCTCCGGTAGACTTTTAAAGAAAATCACTGGACCTGGCAAGGGCTACCTTTGCCTAATGGGCTGTCAGTGAGCTTTAGCATCTCAAAATCATTCATCTTCCTCACCTGCAGAAAAAATCCAGCCCAACTCTGGCCCACCTACCCCTGAGCATGAGATGGAAATGATCCATTTCTCTGTCCTGCTGCCTCTGAAAATCCTGTCCATGTCACGCCGGTGTTGGGGGTTTCAGTGAGGTGAGGACAGGAAGAACAAAAAGTGTGGGCTGCGGACTCGGGGCTGCCACAGGAACTAACCCCAGTGTACAGCACAGAGGAGAGTGTACACTTACTGGTTCCATTTGTCCAGGAATCCCTATGCCTGAATGATTGATAGGATGCTATGACACACACATAGGGATTGTGGCTCGAGGAGACCAGGAGAAAGAAGAAATATTTGTTTTAATTATGTGGACGTAAAGGACATCTAACTCCTCCCAGCTGCGTTAAATTGCTGTTCTCTGCTCCAGTCACTCCTGGCTTGAAAGACAAAGCAATGGAAGCTGTGAAGCTTCCTTTGGGTTGGGACATCCTCTGTCCCAGTTTGCTGCAGGCCAAGGATTCTTGGCTCACTGGCCAGTCCTGGGAGATATATCCTACACAGGACTGCTGTCCTCCATGGGCTGCTGAATTACTACCCCAGTCACCAGGACCTGCCCTGAGAAACGTGCCTGTTACTCTGGAGCCTCAAGAGCATCCCAGGACCCCAGTGTTCAGCATTGTCACATACAAAGAAATGGAGTTGTTGGCCAAGACACTGGCCATTAGCTCTCCCCAGAGGGAGACAAAAACAAATAACAGTGTGCTTTTACAATATCCACAACAGACATCATAACCGTAAAGCTGGGTAAGAAAAATCACATAACATTGATGACCCAAGAACAAATCCAGAGGGTCCCTCTCCCTCCTGGCACCCAGCTGAGGTGCTGTGGGTGCCCACCCACCCCAGGACCCTTAATAAAAACCTGCCAGACTGTAATCGAGTGTTGAATACAACAGTGTCTCCCAGTGTCTCCGTCCACAGCCTTTATAACCTGACATGGGCCCAAAGCATATTTCTGCATGGAGTTATTACTAAAGTGCAGTCCCTCAGCCAAAATATACCTATATGAAGTCAGGGAGTTTATAAAACCCTCTCTGGTGGTTGAAACACTTTTCTGCAACTCCTTTAATTTGCATGTTTTTAATTAAAGGCATTTTTCTACAGATTTCTGAGGCAGAACCAAATATTCATCTTTTGACTTCACGACCACTATCTCAAACCTATTTTCTGTGGGTCTGGAAAGACTAATTTGTCCAAGAACATATGGCACATTAATCCCATCAGCTTTCATTCAACCTGAAGAACGTGTTCTAGTTGCTTTTCAGAATGGCTTTGGCAGTGCCAAAATATTTGAAACACTTAAGCAGAAACTCTACTCCTAGTTTCTGTCTCATTATTTGGAATGTTTCAGCATCAGTTTGTTTTGAGCTCGGGTTTGTAACAAGGTGTTCTTTAGAAATACTTATTTTTAAAGGCAAACAAATATTTTGAATGCTTGTAAGGAGGTTTTTTCTTTGATATCCACCCATCACTGAGGAAGGTGACTTGCAAAATCAGAACACAGGCTGTTCACAAACTGTTGTCAATCCATTGATTGTGAGTTATTTGTAAAAAAAAAAAAAATTCTCCTCATAATTTTCAATTGTGGTATTTTGGGTACTGCTTTTAACCAGAGTTGCTAGAGTTTTTTCCAGACAGGAAATAGATTTTCAGAATCAATGGCCTTCAGTGTTTCACAAAAAGTGGCTTATCATCAAAAATATTTACAAAATAATACCAAGATATTTTCTAATTTACACTTTAAAGGAAAAATGTGGGAGGGAAGGAATACAGTTATTACTTTTGTGAAAAGATCTACAGTTAGAAAACTAATTTTGTGTTGTGTTGTGTTGTGTTGTGTTGATTTTTCCTGTAAGTTAAATCTAGACTATTCTTGGAAAGCAGAATCAAGCAATGCATCACACACACTATAGCAGAATCTAGCTGTGCCTTGGATGGCAGCTCGTTGTTTGGGAACTTCCATTTTGAGAAGGAAAACATTCTGAGAAGGTAGGAAAGCCCATGAGTAACTAATAAAAATGAGCCAACACCTGGATGCAATGATATGCTTGATGGAGATTATCCATCATGCTCTTTTTGCTGCCCAGTGAGAAACACTCCCACATACCATTTCAGTAGCTGAATCCCACAAATGAAAGGTTGCAAATTATGTTGCATATTAAAAGATTCAGCTAGAAACATTGACATAATACGCCATTGTGTTACTTCCAGAAATCAGGTAAAACCTACAAAGATTCTGAATCAAAATGTGGGTTTGATGTTGCATTACGAGCCACCTCAATCTTCTTCTTGTCATGTCTGAAAACTCCTTTGTATGGCTGGAAATTCAAAGGAATGCTAAAGATTTTGGTGTTGATATGGAGAGAACAGTGTTCTCTTCATGTAAAAGCCTATGAATTTGAGAAATACTTTAATATCTTAAAAGACAAATGGAGGAGGCAGTAATGTAAAGCGAGAGTGAACCATGATAGCATTTTGCTATGCACAGAGGAGGGTGAGATTTTCAGAAAATGTACTTTATTTGGTCTGATTTAAAATAAATCAGTAAGAGGGGAAAAAAAAAATCACCTACCTCTTCCAGCAGAATGCAATGGTTGATCATATGTGTACCAGGCAGTGCAATATGTTCTCACCTTTATTAACCACCGGAGAGTTTCTTTGCAAAATACATATATATAAATGGGTTTTATTTGATTGGTATGAGCACAAAAAGCATACATAGATGTAAAGAAGCATTTTTTCCCCTCACCTTTTTTTAAAGACACTTTGTTCTCTTAGACTATCTCTACTATTCCTTTCTAATGCTTGACAAAGTAAATATGCTGGTGGTTCTTTTGGCTTCCAGATTATGTATTCAGCTGCATTACAGTCTAATGCAGTTGGATTTAGAAGCCACCCCCCTCTCCATACCAGACATGCTCACTGTCGCAGTAGGACCTTGCCCTTAAATTGTTTATAATCTACATTAAGAAAACAGACTGGGGAAAAGCAAAAACACAAAAGGGAGAAAGGGCTTCAGTCTTGTTGTCATGGTGTGTGGGAGAGCTGGGGCCACCTCACCTCACCCCCTGCCCAATGCCTAGTTATGAGGCAGAGGGCCTTGATGCTCGAGGATTTGCAGCACTTTACTAACCCTGAAGAATGAGAAATACCCCCCGGAGACCTATAAAGTGATGGGTCTTCTTCCATTGAAATCACTGAGTTCCCACTACCTTCAAGGGGAATGGGGCCTCCACCCAAAGAATATCAGATTTGGTCAGCAACCACGGCTTGCAACCTCCCTGCGTTTGTGGATCTCCAAGGGACACGCTAGCTTCCTTTTAAATATGCATCAGAGCTATATACAGACCTTGCAAGACTGTTTTGCATCCTCTCCTTTTGTGGACGCCTGGGAAACAGTCCACATCTCTGGGGAATCTGCTGGCAACTAGTGGAAAACCGCTCTTCTCATGGTACGGTGTCAGCTGGCATAGCTGTGATCAAGATCATCCATCTTATCCAGCAACATAATATCAGCAAGTCCCTGCTCCAGACATGCCTAATAACAGCAGGCTGGTTTTGTCAGGTTGTTTCTACTGTTGGAAATGTGGTGGTGCAGCTTCCTCAGTGCAGGCTGTTGGTAAGGCTCGCACCTTCACCCTGAGCCTTCCTTCTGCTCACAGAGCCTCTGCAGCACAGATAAACATCATGAAAGAAGTAAGGTCTGACCACCAAAAAAAGCAACATGCAGTGCTAGATATTAACCATAGAGCTATGAAACGATCCTCATCTGTTATCCAGTTGTAACAGACCATCAGAGCATGCAGCAGTTTAAAAACAAGGTAAGAGCTAATAACAGGGAGTGACAGGATACTGTGGAAGAGAGGAGACCATTTCCCACCCAGAACCTGGGACCTGGTAGCAATGTGATGTGTTGCTCATTTGCTTTCTGGAGTTGGGGAAAGATGGGAGAAGGGACTCTTTCCCAGCTTAGAAATGTCATCTGCCAGGTGGTGACAGACAGCAAGAGTGAGGTAAGGGAAGAAAGGGGGTTCTTTCTCTTTCAGGAACTGTACCAATTTTGGTGTCATTTGTGATCCAGTGTTGTCTGTGACTGTCAAGAAAAAACACAATAAATAAATCAGCAGAGCCCTGTGAGCAGTCTCTCCAGTTCCAGATGTTCTTGACACCTCAGCTGGACACGTATTTTGCTGTTCCATGTTGCAAATATGCCTCGTGTGCTTGGGGCCAAGAAGCCACAAAACTGCTAAGAGATTTGTTCAAAATATCAATTACAAGAAGAGACACCAAACCAAAGTTCAGAGTTCATTTCCAAAAGCACAGTCTAAATGAAATCCTTCTGCAGACATTCATGATATTTATTAGCTGCTATTTTCCAACCTATTTCGGAAGGTAATTATGTGGATAACCTGCCACGCGCCCCATTTTTTTGCAGAGGTGATGTACATTGCAAGCCTTAAGCATTCCCGAAGACCAACTCAGAAAGCAAACTCCACCATCAGAGCACTGCCCTCAAGCTTGACTGGACTGACAGAAACAAGCCAGGGTTGAAAAGGCCAGAAATGTCTCCCGAGGCTCCGAGAGGGAGTGTGGGGAGTGTCGGCAGCTCAGCGTTCCCTGCAGCCCCCGGAGCCCGCGGCCGGCGAGCCGTGCCAACTCGGTGGGAGTGAACAAAAGGGAAGTAGGATCCAGGGAGCAGACAATTTCCACAACATGTTCCCTGCCTAAACCAGGGGTGATAATTGTGCCAGAAAATGAAAATAATAAGAAGAAATCTTTGATTTCTGTTGTTTCGGAGCTGATTCCGGCAATGGAGCCAGTGGAAGGAAAATAGCTATTGAATGCATAGTTTCAATAGTGGCTTACTCCTTGTTGTGAAGGGCTCGAAACTTGTTGTGAAAGCCCCGCGGGTCCCCAGCCCTGAGAGATGCAGACCAGATGTTAGAGGGCCTTCCTGAGAAAGCCAGTCCCTGCTGCAGACAACTGGCGAGGATGGCAGGGAGCAGCCGGACCCTGCCTGCCGCGGCTGGCGTGGCAGGAGGATTTTCTTCACCGAACATTTTTCCATTTTAAAATACTTTCCTCACCCAAATGAGTTGTACAGAGAAATGAAGTTTCTGCGACTTCTGTAAGTTATTCTAAATGTCAGAAATGTGATCCAAATGTTGTGGTGCTAATTGCCTGTAACCCCTAAGGGAAATGAGCTTTCTCATTTAAATGTGCTTTCTCCCAGGCTAACAACATGGCCTTTCAAGTCACAGGAAAATACACACCCCTCACAGGAGTCTGACCCCTCAGATGATATTCAGGCATCTCCCCACCACAGGCACCCATGAGAGATGTGAGTATCCAGGAGTGGGTTTGGACGACTTTAGCCTGTGTCTGGTAGCATTTCATGTTCGCAATATTTATTTCAACGGGGAAGAAAAAACAGTCTCCATGTTATATCAAATTGAACTCCCAAGTGCATTTCTTTGCCTGAGTTATTAACCCCTAGTAATGAAGGTTTGAAATTGAGATATTAACTGCTGGAGGGGCAAATGAAGTTGCTTTAATAAGGCTAATTAGCTGGCACCTGCAGCGGGGATGGATGTGTCTGCAAGCCGCCGGCAGCCGGGCTCGGGGGCCAGTCCCTGACTCCTTGCAGCTTATCAGTGTCAGGCAGCAACTCCTGCAGCGGGGATCACCCCAGGACCACAGCCAGGACCTCAAAGAGACGTTTATCCAAAGGCAAGGCCACCACACGCCAAGACACAAGCACAGCCCGGCGTCCTCAGCCCTGCTGTGGCTTTTGTCTTCTGGCTTCGATGGGAGGCTGCTGAAGGCCAGCACCGCAGCAGCACAGCAGCAGCATGCTGCCTACAGCAGCCGCGCTTGTGATAGCTCGTGCATGCACTGAAGCTGTTGTCTTAGCCAGACATTATCAGCCTGATTTGCATATTAATTGTAGGTCCATTTACAGTCCTTTTTATCTCCCCACTCTCCTCTTTTTTTTTTTTTTTTTTCTAGAGCTCAGAAATATTTCAATCCTTGAATTGTCAGGTTTAAGATATCAGGAGAGAAATAGAAAGGAAAAAAGAGGCTAAGGCTTTTCATTCCAATTTTTGAGTTGACTGACAGGTTAAGAAGCTTGAGAGTTTCTTTAACAAAAGCATCTGCATAAGACTTACACCCTTCCTCCTATCCTTTTGTGCTGTTTTGCTTTTTACCAACTGACGGGTTAATCCAAGCATAAACAATTGCATTATAATCCTCAAAATTATTTTCCATATAGTTGATATTTTTCTGTAAAGAGTCTCATAAAAAGTGAATCCGTAAGAAGTCTCTGAATAATTAAAACAGTTTAATTGACTTAGAGGTACCAAGCCACCTCCATAAAATAGACTCAAATGGCCTAATTACTAGTACACCATACGGAGGAAAAGCAGAGGTGTGGTGCAGTCTGTTGATGGATCAATTAGCACACAAGGCAGAGGATTGTGTTATCATCGCTGTTACCATCAAAACAAAATCTTATTTTGAATGTGGCTGTAATATCACACAAATGATCTTGGTTTTTTCCATTTGGGTAGCACCTCCTTCAAAACTAAGATCTCAAAACACTTTGAAAACATTGAATTAAACTATCTCTGCCTCTGCTTTATTCCTCACAGGTTAGGAAGGTGCAAATGACAACCTGGTTTACCTGCCATGTAAAAGTAAATAATTTCTAGAGCAACCAGTTTCTTTATACTCCACTGAAAACTCCCAGCACCGAGTAATGGCAAAACTGCTGAGAGTGAAGAAGCCATCTCTGTACAAACTGGTACAAACTGGTGAAGGGCTTTTGCCTTCACAGTGTAGGATGGAGACCATCAGGTGTCTACTTATCTTCAGGAGTTTAGCAAGGCATTGGTAAATTGCATTGCGGTTCAGATCTCTCCACTGCTTTTATCAGTATAATACACATTGCATTCTGGGGGGAAGGGTTAGTAGTTTGAATTCTTTTGCCCCCGAATATGATGTAATGAATTACAGCAAGCAGTTCATGCTGTTACAGTTAAGAGGAGCTACCACTGGTAGCCTTTCATCTTAGGCTTGGATCAAGCACCTATAAAATTTCTGGGAAGGATTCCTGGGAAAAAGTATATTGCTAAAATTTAAAATTAACTGGTTGTAGTTTAAATAAGAGAGGCAAAATGTCACACTTTGAGAAGAAATTTTAAAAAATGAACTTAATTTTAAGAATTGATATTTCACAATTTACCAATGCAGGAGCACAGGCTACCTCTGCATCGGGGTGCAGCTCTTCCTCTCAGCAGCTCCTGCCCTAACTGGCTAATGTGATAACTGTAGGTCCGCTGCATCATTCACATAAATCTCTTCTATCAGACTTGTAGGTTTCTAGGCTTTATGAGGCATCCTAATGCCTGAGCATTGGACGAGTCCACCCTCCACTGTTATACTGTGATGGGGCCATTCTGTCTGGGGAGCTGCCACCTTTCCTTCCACATACATGCTTCACCGGTGCAGGAGAAGGCTTGGTTTCTGGTGCGGTCTCTGTGAAGGTGAAACATACCATCATACCCGAATACACTGTTTTCAAGGGGGCATATCTGTGTACAAGAGTCAACTTTTGACAAGGTCACTGTTCCTGATTTCTTTCTTTACTCTCCTAATAGAAATACCACATTTAATTTAATACTCTGACATCTATTCCATTCTTTGATCAGTCTGCTTTTCATGTTTTCACTCATTTTCTGCTGCTATGTAATGTGGGAAAATGTGTCTTGTGCACAGTTACTGGTTTGCTCCTCCAAGTTTCATCTGACATGCATTTTAGCAGATAGAGATGCTGCTTTCCAGCTTTCTTACGCAGAGCACAATCTAAATCTTTCCTTGCAACATTGCAGTCACATAAAGTTACCCATTCCTGAAAATTTAAACAGATATTTAAACCAACCCTATAAGGACACTTTACCCCTGGAAGGACTTTAGATCATTATCATTTAGCTGTTTCCACTGCTGTCTCTTCATAATAATCTTTTATGCTTTTGAAGGCAAATTTCAGACAAAACAGCTGTTTACTGAGTCCAAGATATTTAAATGTGACTAAGAAGTCTGGGCAACTCTATCTGTGGGGCTCCTCTAGTTGTTTGGAAGCAACATAGATTAGAAAGCCAGACTCTTTATAGTTGTCTCAAAATGTGTAAAAGCTGGGCAAAACTCGAAACACTCAAAATCAAACATTTCTGCTGAAAAGCTAGGTCTAGCATTTTATATTCTTCTGGAAAGACTTAGGCAGGAATCAGTATGTCTCAAGGAGATGTAAGAATATGCATGGCATCAGGTTTCACCCACCATACAAAGCAAGGCTTCCAGGAAGCTGCCTGATGCTGAGGCTGTGAACAGGAGCACCCTCTCTTCCCGAAGGGACAACCCCACGCATTTGAGTTGTGAAGGAAGGCTGCTTTCTCTGGGTGCTTTTAGAGGTGCAATAAATTATTGCAATGGAGTGTAATTGCTAAGTCCCAGAAAATTACTGTCATAAAGTTTAAGAGTAACCTAAAGATGACTGATAGCTCCCATTGTACTCAGGGAAATTGAGTTGTCTGAGGCTTTGGGGGTGCCTCCTACAACAATAATCTTCCAGTGGCAAATTGTTTACTGTTGGACTGACTCTCTTTATACGGTGGGCACAATGCGGTAAAAGCAATCTCACTCCTCTTGGACTGGATCCCTGCCCAACCTCCTCCTCCTCCCACCATCCATGTGCCCAGTCACATCCCCTCACAGGAACGCTGCATAATACTAAAACATTATGGGAACCATATGTCTAGAAAATGAAGTGGGCTTGCAAGATGAGATGGTCTCTACTCAGAGTTTGGTTTTATTTAAAAATGCCTGAAGCCCAGCAATACTTCTACGAATTCTACTGAGAAAGTGCTGGCCAGGGTGGGAGTTGGACTTATGGAAAGATATAACTCCTTGACTGCACATCCAGTCAAGGGGTGGGAGCTGCAGTTACGTGACCATGTCCACATAGGCCTTACAGCCATATGACAAAGTGCACGCATATCATGTCACATTTTACTTGTGCTGTGTTAGATGTCCCTCAAGTACTATTTCTCTTCTTGTCTTTTCTCATATGGCACTTGGACAATAAGGCATCATTATTTTAACCCATTGACTCTTTCCTGGATAACCTTTTTGAAAACTCAAACATCTTTATTTTCTGTGAAGGGAAAAACACTGCTTACCCTATACATATGCCCAAGAGACACTCAGTAAGCCTATCTATAGACTTCCAGCACTGTGGGCAATAGCTGCCCATTAACACCGTCATTTGTGATCAAGGATCACTGGAGGTGTCAAGGAGCTAGGAGCCTCAAGCTCAATTCACCTTTGGTGTCTCAATAGTATTTTTCAGCATACATCATTTGGTACTGCTCTACCTATAGAAAACCTATCCTTCAGAAAGAGGAAAGCAAATCATCACTAAATAATTTCTTCTCTGTAGGACAGCAGCTATAAAACTGAAACTGCAGGGAATTATATCTACCCTTTGAAGCTCCTACTACATCAGAAATGCTGCAACTGTAAGACAACATGCATTATTTGGACATAATGCCACCCACTCAAATCCATCCAGAAATGCTAACGGATTATCTGTATCAAGCAGACCTCATCTCATACCAGGTATTGCTGGTCCACACCACTCTAACTTAAGCTGTACTGAATGTCATCCATCCTCCCCCAGCTGGTATAAAGCCAACATAAACTCCATGAAAGCTCTGTATGGTGTGTTCTGGATAATTTGACAGAAATGTGATCATGTGCCCATTCTTGAGCTAGATCAAATTTGTACTTCTGGGAGATCAGTCAGCACATAGGCCTCCAAATAATGGCTGCAGAGCTGCAGCGTGAGCACGAGCATCACATAGGTTCCTGTGACCGAGGCCACCAGGGCTTGGACAGCATCCAACAAGCTCCCCAAACTCCCAGGCCATCAAATCGGCTACTCTTGGTTTTCTTACATATTATTTTTCTGCCATGTTCAGACCCATCTCAAATGAGATCAACACCATCCCATACCGTGCTGCTTTCCTCCAAATATTCTTCTTTGCCATGGAGCATTTGCAACGGTCTGTGCCATCCAAACTGCCAGCCCCCAGCCCTCTAAAGTCACTGCACTCGTGTACAGCAGGAGAGTGTTCATCAGTAACAGATTAGTTAAAGCAGAAGGGTGAAGCCTAGAATTTGATTTATTCAACATTTGAATGCCATCACCCTCTCAACATGCCTTTTTATGGTTTGCAGCAGTAGCTTCTGTGGTCTCTGCTGCGTAGATGAGTTTAGCAAGGTTACAGCTGTGATCTTTAGGAAGTATTTTTCTTTTTTGGGGCTAGGATAGCATCCTAAATGAACAAAGCTGCCTTCACATGAAACTATAGTTTTATGTCCGCTTTGGTTGCAGCTGATATCAACTACCAGACAGTACAGACTTTATTATTTCAGGAAAGCAGTAATGTTTAACTCCTTGTGCCCGGTCTTGAAACTTCTTGCAGATGCTGACTTCAAAAAAGGTAGACAGAGATAATTAGTAACCTTGTTGATGCCGTTTAGATTTCTATATACTTTCTCACTGAAATGTTTTAAAATACATAGATTTTGCTCAACGGTACAAGGTTTGTAGAACATTCTTTTCTTTTTCTGAGTTTTCCTTTTGAGTTACACCTTCAGAGTGAAATACCATATGGCAGACACACACACACTTCTTAGCAGAGTAATGAAGTCCCACAGAAATTACATACTCTTTCCCCTGGGGAATAGTTCTGCCTGTACTTCACATAGCCAATTTTATACAGCTCTTTCCCAGTAAGACAACTGACAAATTTTACTTTAAGGGATGATTTCTACTGATACTTGTACCAGAGCAGACCTAGAGCAATTTTCTTGAAGGCACTGAAGTTACTTAAGATATGCTGGCATAACAAGGCTCTGAATGTGATCTATATATTGTTAGTTGGTGCTTGTAGTAGGAGACCTGAAAAACACGGTTACCAAAATGTCACTTACCCTGAATTTATTATCTGTGTTTACACCATCAGCACTCACAGCATCAGCAAAGAATAACAGCATTAAAGGACAACTATGTTAGACGTAATTTTTCCAAATCTACGATCACTGTGTAACTGAGATACTGGGGACAAATTGCGAGATCTTCAGCCATTATTAGATCTTTACTTTGGAAACCTCACTACTGAGGTAAATACAGGTTTTCATGGAGCAAAGCATGAAGCAAGAATTAAAAAGCATGTTTCTTTTGAAAGCATTTAATTTCTGAAATCATCATAAATGCATAGCTTAGGCAGTCTTCCATAATGTTACTTTATTTTTCAAAGAATAAACAAAATTACCATTTTGTTTTTCTGCATGGAAGATGCTTTTTTAATTCCAGATGTAGGAGACATCTAAGACATGAATACAAGCTAAATTTCAACTATAATAGACTCTGCATGTTGCCACTTCAATGACCTTTTAATCCCTTGGAGTTTAACCATTTCCTAATGTCTCCTAACAGCCATTTTCTTGTTGGGAAAGCCCTTTCTAACTGATAACATCTAAACAAGCTCATACCTTAATTAGAAGAATTCTCCTATAAATATTTATGTTGCTGTGATTAGGCCATTTACTGAATCCAGCTACCCTTTATGAGTTAAAATAGAGTGCCTTGTTTTGAGAAGCCTGGGGCATGACATAGTTTATACTAGGGGACTTTAAGTTGTAATTCATCTAATCAAGTGCCTGACCTCTTGCCTCCAAAGTAGCCAGTAGTTGTTGGAGGGAAATAACCTTCTGCTGAGCATAGCATCCCTTCAGTCTGCATTTTTGTATGTTGGAAATAAATGGGATACATATCCAAGCACTTATTTAACTACAGAATAGCCTCATGCAGTCCCTTTTTTGCTTCAACAGCCCACATGTGAAAAATCTGAACGAGAAAGGGGGTAATCTCTCTTTTTCAGAAGGAAATATGAAAAGTTACAGGATTACCAAAGGAAGACTTCTACCCAAAGCATATTGCTGCTGCCTAATGAGACTCCCACGCCACATTGGTGCTGGGGAGCACTGCAGTTGTTGTGGGTTGCCGCCAGGCAGCCTGCCGTGCATGGAGTTAGGTACCCAGTGTGATGTCTCCCATTAAGACGGTGATGAGAGATTTAGGCAGCCTGTTCCCAGGGGCTGCTCTCTGGCTCCTGAGGTGTAGGAAGCACTGAAATGGGGCAGTGCATATAGTGTGTGTTTCCCCCCTTTAGCTGAATATGGAGCCACAAGACGTACTGCCCTGGAGAGAAGGCAGTCTGAATTGCTCTCTTTTAGATGCCTGAAGTTGTTTGAGTGCTTGGACTGGGCTGCTGAATGCAGCCTTTGGGCAACCTGCATATGTCCATACAAACAAATTTAACCATGCCTGGGAGCTGGAGGACAACTGTCACAGTGCTGAACTGCTAATATTCCTCCCCAGCACATTTTTGGCTGTCTCACTCTGTCATGTGATTCCCAGGCGCAATTTGGCAACAAAATTTTCCAAGGCTGGTTCCTGGGAGGAAGCTTGTGCATGGTCACTCCAGTTTGGTGGCTGAGGAGTCTCATAGCACAGACAAGGCCGCTCCTGGCCAGCTGGCTGACATGTGTGAGAGCACTGCTGGGCTTGTTTAATTTACTAGCGTTGATGTCATTTCTGACATCTAATGTGCTAATTCCATGTGCAGATAAAGATCCAAGATTGCTTCAAGAGTTCCAACTCCTTCAGCATCAAATGGGAGAAAATGTGGCTTTATAAGGGTTTTTAAAACAAATTCTCCCTTTATTTGTCAAAATGTTGTTTCCTTCAAGAAGAGTTGCCTTCACTAATTCCCAGACAGCTGAGCCTCACTTGGAGTAACATGTTTAAAATGACACAGCTCCTCATTTTTCTGCCTTCCACCACTTATGCTATCCTCATTTGTAAAGATGCAATTCTAGAGTTAATTCATCCATACTTCAAAGTCAAAATCCCTTTCATACCTTTTCCAGCTGCAGATTCCCATCTTTCTGTTTCCGTCTCTGGGATACAATTAACTCACATTTAAAGTAAGAAAAGTCTCTCTCCTCTACATGTTGCCTTTGCCGCTGCAGTAACTCAAACCAATTTCCATTATTTTTTATCTACGTTTTTTCATTTTGCTTAAGAACACACTTACCTTATTCATTGATTTGGGCACTTTACAACAACAAATTTACTTTGAAGCAGTTAACAAGTAAGGAAGTTTGAAAATACAGGAAATACTAAAACAAATGCTGTCTTCATGTATTATCTACATCTTGGATACTCTATTTCCCCTCTTTACACAAAAAAAAAAAAAAGGCAAACAAGCAAGGTCATTTTCTGTGGCTTCACTGTTTATTCTTTATTGTAAATAGAGTCCAATTTCAGTTACATATTCTTGAAAGACAGAATGTACTTATATTTTAGTAGTACAATTTATTATCCTAGTTTGGATAACAACTTTTGATGTAACTATGGTTAATGTTTTAGTTAGTGTCAACTCTAGACTTCCTAAATTTGTTTCATGATCACCATATCATGATACTGACCTTGAAATAATAAGATTAGAAAAATAATCATTTTAAGTCATCTTATGTGTAGTCTGGTTTCTGAAACATTAGGGGTCACATTTTTTAGATTTTTCTCTCCAACCACACCAGGAACTTTCTCTAAAAAAAAAAAAAATTAAAACAAAGCTGAGATACTGTCCTTATTGGAAGAAGTACCACAAAGTGATGCCTGAAGAGCAACAAAACCGATCATGAGAGTCATGTTTAAAATCACAGAGGCTGGCTGCATTGCCTTTCCAGAGTAGTGAGCCTTACTGACGGCTTGCAAATCGTAAGCATGCACCAACTGAAGTTTTCTTGATTTTTCAGTGATACTAAGTATCAAAAGCTCTCCTTGACAACAGTTATCCAATGCATCTAAAAATAAAGCTATTTTAAGTAGGTAAGCTGGGCACCATAACCCTTGCATGAAGGCCTCTTAGGAAGGTAGAAGTGCTCTGAGTAATATCTTTTTTAAGGCAGGACTGCAAATGAGGTGAATACAAGTTATGTGAATTCTTCCTCTTGTATGTTTTTTGTTTGCACTGTACTAGGTATTCATTTTTAGTAGCTAAATCACTTCCAAAATTTCTTTTCATTTCAAAGAATGCTTCCTGTCCCTAACAGGATTTGCCAAATTTATTCTGTCCTCTCCAGAAAAATTCTGAGCTCTGATCATGGATAAATAAAATAATCTGTTGTGGAATTCACAAGTCAGACCAGTTTGTTATTTGTTATTCTCTCCTGAATGCTGTTGCCATCTACTTAGCTCAACTCATCTGTGGTACCACTGATGACTGCATGAGAAGCTTGGAATTAGGAGGTACAAAGTGGACTTGAAAGCCTTTTACCCCTATAACATTTCAACCTTCCTCAACCAAACTTATTTTCTCTCTGCTTCTCTCAAGTTGCTTACCACTCAGCCAGCCCAGTTTCCACCTCATACTTCACAGGACTGTCTGCATCACCCAGCAAACCATCAGCTCCCACTGCCCCAGCTTACTCTGAGAAATGACCTGTTGCCCATCAGTAGCAGATTCCTGTGACTCACTTTTCCATCCATCAATAAGAAATGAAAATGAGTAAACTGATGTTAACCAGACAAAAACTATTTTCAGTCTTATTAAAGGAGACTTATTTTTTGTAAGAGTATGAACATGCCAAGAGATTGAATAAGACCGAATATCTACCATATAGGCTGGTTGTTCAATTATTTCTGATAACAGCTGAGGCAATGAGGAGAAACCTCCACTAGCAATTTTCAGCAACAGGTCATTTCACTGAAATGGCCAGCAATTATTTCTCTGGCTGAAAAAAAGAGAGAAACTTAGTATACTTGAGCTAAGGTGAGGGTATAATGGAGTCTTAGAACAGAGATGGATGAAGAGAGCATATGTGAAAAGATCGGGTTTGGCAGGATGCTGTGGGAATGCGAGCAGAGGTTCCAGCAGTCAATTTGGCAAAGGAGATAGAAGCATAGAGGCTTGCCTGAACCTCACCTTAATTGTGACAGCCTCTGGGGCTGGTTGAAATCAACTACAAAATCTTAGAGAAAGTGGTCCTTCAAAATCGAAGCATTTCAGCATTTCCAGTCAGGCCAAAAAAAACCCCTGTCAAGATTACCAAAATTCCACATAATATTTTATCCCTTCTGTACACATAAAAAGGAAGAAGCATGGAGGGCCACAAAAATATCCTATGTGCTGCTTAAAGAATTTCAAAGCTGCTGTTTGTCAGATCAAGGATGCTTTGGATCCGACTCACAGCCTCTGATTTGGGATATAATCAGAGCTTGGGTTATGTCTGACTTTATCTAGCATCACCTTGCACTGAAACGTTCTACTGAGGTTTTTTGTGGGCTACCTGTCTGCTCGAGGGCTAAATGCATTTGTCTGATAAACGAAACCCCAGTGTCATCCTCTTTGATGAGCCCTGACTATGAGCCACGCTCATGGATCTCAGCAAGGCCCCAGGCAGGACCTTGTAGCATCAGCTCACCAGCTGCACATTAAGACACACTGGTAGCCTAATTCAGATCCTGCGTAACCCAGCAGGAGACCAGTTTATGAGGACTTGGTGTCTGCTGAATTGGGTGTTCACGCACCTGGAAATCAATCACAAAGGACACAAATCTTATCTTTATCCTCTACGGTAAAGCTCCTTTAACTGGCCATGGCCTAAGCAGATGTCCATTCTGTATACCTCAGTAGCAGTCCCACACTAACCAAGAGGCAGGTCTTTAGTTCTTTCATGTGTTAAGGGGACCGATTTGTGATTTTCCCCTTAGCCATCTTAGCACATATCATGTGCCATCTTCTCTGCAGAGCAGAAAAAGGGAATGCCATCACTGAGATCAGCCCATTGAAAACATTGAATCATCTCCGTGACATTTCACATTTCCATGCCTCTGAATTGTCACTAAATTTAAGCTCCAACTGTCCCAAACTCCTCTGGTACAAAAGCACTGCAACAGATCACATCTGTTAATCACCAGAGACTCTGACATTTTAAGAGCAAATTATTCACCCTCCCCATATGTAACAACTAACCTTGGTGAGAATATCTCGGCTGACCATTTGAGACTACATGCACACAGGGGTCGTCCCAGAAGGTTTGGATGATGATGCTTAGCAATAAGGACTTGTTTTCCCCAATTAATTTTTTTTCTGGTGATAAGTATGAATTATCCCCCCAAAGGGGCTGGCTCCTTTTCAGTGATACAACTATAAAAAGAACGAAACAGGTGCAGAGGACCATGCTCCAGATTTGGGAGTGACAGCCATGAAGGCTAACAGCAGGAAATGAAAGGCAATATTCCTGCTGTATATTTTTTGGTTGCCAAGGCTGACATGAGAGTGTCGTTATGTGGAGAAAGAATTGAGATTTGCTACTTGGAAGGTCCTTGCCCCATTTCATTTTCCTTTGTGAAACATGCAGCAGAGGTCAGAGTACTTTTCCTCACAATTTCTTTTACAGTCATCTATGGACCAATGTCTCTAAGCTCAGCTTACTTTTTATCAATAAGGGGCATTTTTTCCTATTTCTATTGTGCTGCAAGCCTCTGTGGTTCACCATGAATGGTTTAGTGCTGAGATTTCTGGCTGATCTGCCTCAGGTTTCCACAGTTCTTCCCTGGAAACAGCCATGGAAAGAGTCCAGCAGGCAAATTGTGTAGACATCATGAATTCATTATTCTTCTCTTGCTGTTAGGGCTATTTATCCCCCTGGCCTCCTGCAGGTGAGGAACTCTCAGTAGCTATCTCAGCCATGGCCAGGATCTCCTCTGCTGTCACCTGGGTGTTTGCTGGATAGCAGAGGAGCGGGTGCTCAGTCATCCTTGAGGAGGGAGACTGAAGTGCTACAGACTGACTGCCACACCAGGACCTTCTCATCTGTTGCATGTCCTGCACAGCACTTCCAACGGCAAGGGGAAGCAGGTGGAAGAAGAACAGCAAATGAAGCCTTGCTGAAACTACAACTGCCACCATTCCCTGCATGGCTCTCTCACTTCCCTGTGAGACTTGGAAGCAGCAAACCAGGAGGGAAAACTGGCAGAGTATTCTCCACAAAAATCTCTGCTCGTGCCTTGCTGTGCAGTGAAATTGCTGCTTTCCATGAAAGTAACAAACGGCAACTGTATCGCCTCTTGCTTGCAGTCCTGCTTTCTGCAACTTGCTCTCACTGCTGATAGCCAAAGTCCACAGCCCTCAACAGCTCTGCCCACAGACCCATATTTCCTCCATTCTCCCGCTGTACTGTGAGGGTTCCTTTCCTCTGGCAGACCCCCACATTCCAGGCTTAAAGAAGCTAATATAGTGTTTCCCTCAGAAACGTTGGTGAAAACTTAACCTGATGAATGAAGGAAACCTGCAAGGGGAAAAAAAAAAAATGCTGAGAATTCATCTTGGTGATCTTGGTGCTGGGAACAAGCATGTACATCTATTTGCAGAGATTTCAGCCATGGGAACGAGGGGAGGTAGCCAGGATCGCTGTGCAGTCTCTAGGCTCAGCAGGTCTGTGCTTGGCCATAAAGTGCTCCTTGTTTCCTGCCGTCAGATGACCAGGAGGCTGGCTGGAGGGCACCTGGCCGGCACATGGAAAATGGATGCAGAGCTGTTGATGTAGCGAATCCAAAGATGCTGCAAATAGCCACTGGCTGCTCGCAGCTGCCTGTACCAATTCTCAGAGGGTTCACCTCTTGTCCCTCCTGGCCTGGCTGCAGACCTGGGTAGCTTCAGGGACCCAGCGGTGCTCGGCTGTGTGCCTCATTTGGCTGCCTCGCTCCTCCTGCTCCTGCATGCTGGCAGTTTGCAGCACCTCTTTGAAAGCTGCCAGCCTCCTTTCCCTCTTCCCTGTTTATACTGGATCACATTCACCATCCTCTTGGCTCTGGTGTGCAGTCATGTCACGGACAGTCTGGATTCACCCACAAGTGCAGCAACTCCGAGTACTGGGAAAAGAAAGTGTTGCCTGTTTCCTTCACTCGCAGAGGGGCAGGAGCTTCTCTTCCTGACTTTTAAGGGTTGCCATCATGAGCCCCTTTCTCCCAGCATGACTCCACCTTCCTGCTCATCATGTAGGGATGTCTCTGACGCAGGAGGGGAGAGGAAACTTTGGTTTTAATTGGCATTCAAGAGAAGGACACATGGTGAAGGAGGAGAAGGTTGTGTGTTCATGATGGTAGGAGCTGTGTCTGCAGGACTTGGGGAGTTTATGGAGGGTGAGTAGGACACACAAGCAAATCTAAATGAAGGACTTCTGTTCCAGGGAAAGCCCCAGCTGAGCCTGGGACCAGTGCTGTGCAAAAGCAATGGCTGATTGCCCTGTTAAGGGCAGCTTTGGCTTTCTCATGCTGCATGAAATTATGCTGTTCCAACTCAGCAAAGGTGTTTCTTTACCTAAGCAAAGGGAAGTTCAGCCAAGTGGGCCTGGATGGTGGAAAAGCCAGAGCCAGTGAGACACTGCAGGCCAGGAATAAGAGCAAGGCAAAGCCAATATGTAGGAACTCCATAAGGTGTTACTGGCCACTTGGTGGGGCCACCTCAGAGCTCTTGGCCCATCATAATTTATTGTATTTCAAATGTAAGATTTGAGGCCAAAGTGATTTGGCCCATCAAGAAAAGATTGGAGCCCTGTGCCCCTTCAGGGTGAAGAGAAAGTATGTGGCTAGAGGGGACTCACAGAGTAAGGGGGCAACATCTGCACACCCTGAACCTGAGGCGCTGGGAGTCCGAGGATCTGGTGGAAAGACCTGGGAAAGGGCCAAGGCAGGCACGGTACAAGATAGCTGGGCAGAAGGTGTTTGCACAGTGAGGGTATTTTTAAATCCATCACTCAGTGCTGTAAAACCAAACCTCCCACTGTGCTGCTGGTGGGGAGGGGGCACAGTGACAACAGCAGAAAGCAGGCATGGAAGCAGCAAAGCTCTCAGGCATCTTCACCCTGATTTTACAGACCTGGGAGCAAACACACACACTTCTGCTGATGTGCCTGTTATCTATAGGAAGGATGAACTCTGATCTCAGCAATGCTCTCTGCAGAGGCTGAGAGAGAGACGCCGTGTGCAGGAAAATCTGCTTTGGCCTCCCCTCTGGAGCAGGCCGTGGGTGGAGGTCGTGAGCTGTCCCACTGCTTTCCTTCCCACCATGGCTCTCCACCGCTCTCTGAGGGTATGTTTAGAAGATAGCGCTTTACTTTGTGGGGCTGCTTATACTTGCTCATTCAGTGTAAATAACTGTATTAACTTTATAGGCAGCCCCGGTTTGAACTGAGATTCACGTAGCAAACTGGAACCGCGCCAGGCCCACCAGAGCAGAGGCCTGCTAGTGCAAGGTGGAGCTCGAAGAGCTCTCAGGATGGGAGGTCTCTCCAAACGAATGTGATCCCTCCTTGTTCTTACAGATTAGTTTTAACACTGACACAATGGCTGCCAAATACAGAATCTGCCAGAAATGTTAACAAAAGGCGCTTTGATCTCATTCACTTGTGCTTGTTAAAAATGTATTGTATTATTTTGCCTCCTTTGCGGTCAGAAGAAAAATGTTTTACCCTTGCATATCACTCATGTTCAATAATCTATGTGCGCTGTTACACAGGGCTTCTGCTTTTCACTGCTACTTGCTTTGAGGCTGCTTACTTTAGCAGTTGTTGTATAGCATGCTATACATTTGTTTAAATACTTCAGGGAGCTTTTATAATTTTTTATATAAAAGACTGAGATTTGTGGATACTTCCTGACATTCTCATCTAAACAACCGAAGAATTTAATTTTTATTGTATGTGTAAAAGCTACTTAAAAATCAGTTTAAACTTTCATGCTAGTTATTAAACTCTTGGCTTAGTAGTTAACACAGTTCACTTATCTGTTCTTGGCACAAGGTTTACATTTTTCTAACCACATATTTACTGTAAAAAGCAGCTAATATTCACTAATAAAATGATACATTGACAATTATCTAGCAACGGTATTTTTTGCAATGCATCAACCTCACAGTGTATTGTAAAAAATATAGTGTATGAGTCAAGCAGTGTAATTCTCATCTTCAAACACGATGGAAGTTTATGGAAAATGTAATCCCCACTAGCAAATAAAAAAAGAGGAAACTGTTGATGAGGAATTTTGGTGCCAAATCAAGATACTACATTTGTTTACACATAAAATTGAAGAATAAGATGTAACATGTTAAACTTGTCATGAGGTATTGAGTATACTCTGATAGTTTGGCATGACAATACAGTCAGCAATTATACTGGAGAAGATACAGATAAACTTGCAAAATAGAATGAATATGCATTGTTACTGCTGTTTCTTGATATTCTAAAAACAGTGTTTGTATTTTTATCTTTGAGAAACAACTACATGGAAAAACTTTATTTTCAAGATGCAAAGAACATTCTGTTGTCAAAACAAATTGATTACTTGTGCTGCATGTCACACTGTAGTTGATCTACTTTCAATCTCATCTTTGAAGGTTAAGTTCACGATATGTGATCATGTAAAACAAAAATTTATTGTACTCTTCCTCCAAAGGCTAGAAGTTGGAAAAAAAAAATGCAAGCACATTTAGAAAATGCTACTCCACATTTAGAAAACTGTCCAATGATTCTTTTCACAAACAGAAATTTTGGGTTGACCCTTAGATTATTGAATACCCAATGGGCACATGCTTTCTTAACTTCATTATGTTATTTCTAGGTGCTCTGTTTTCATCAGTAAGAGATGGTAAGTTTCCTTTCTTGATTTCCTTCCTTAAATTGTTGGGATATTTTCACGAAGAATCACATTTCTTCTCTTTGGAGCTTTACTGTCAAAAGGAGTATGGATTGATGATAAGATTTGTTATCATGTTGAGTATCAGGATCAACATATAATTGATAATTACTAAGCTTGACCCCAGCTTGACAACAAATATATTCTTTTGGGCTCTGAACAAAATACAATACAAGACTTAGCACAATTTTGAAAAGTTTCATAATTTCAATCCATAAAGCTGTAATGGCCACCTTCTTTCCTGTTGATGGCCAAGGTAACAAATAGAGATGGAGAGAACAGGACAGTGGGGAGGAAATAGAGGGAACAGAAAGATAGAAGAGGGCACATTTTCCTATTTAACAAAAATCCTTCAAAACTCAGACAGTTGTGCACAGTAATTATAAATTTCCAGTATGTGTCACATCGTCTCTCTAGTTCGTGTTGTCAAAGACTCTCTGACAGCTGATAAAATTTAAGGCAAGTGGTAGCTGCTGTGCACTACTTGTTCAAAACAACAAAGTGTGAAAGTATGATCAATGCAGGAACTCATGGAGAAAAAAAGAAAAAAGCACTTTGCTTTTCTTGAAGTCTGTTAAGTAAAATTGTGCAAAAAAGTGTGACTAAGCACCATTAGTAACTAGAAACTATAGACAGATACTTCACAAGTACTTTAGTACAAACTCAGTCTGATTCAAGCATTTCTGGCAAGGTTTTATAGTAAAGCGGAGCTGCTTTTGGCATTGTTCTCTCTGTTGGTGCTCTCTGACGAAGAAGTAAACCTCTCACCCATCTGCTTAGGAGAGACTCATACTGGGTAGCATTCTTGTAAATTCACATGCTGGTTACAGCTTTTAGTTTTCAACCTTGCTGGTGTCTGGCTAGACAACAGATAAGGTCACCTTTGTTACATGGCAAATTTTTCATACCAATGTAATTTTTAATTTTCAGATGATGGCTAATTCTACTACTCTCTTTCCTGTGCTGCCTTCCAAGAATAAAATGGGGAACACAGTCATATACTTCTGCAAGATTATGCAGTTTTAAACTCTCAGCAACCTGAACAAACTATTATTTACCATTTTCTAAGCTTCTTCAAGCATTTCCTATTTACAGGTGTACTGGTCTGGCTGGGATGGGTTAACCCACAGTTACAGAATATCAAGCAGAAGCATGGGAATTAGTTGCAACCCAGTAGCTGAAGGCTGCGTTAAATAGGTACTATGAATTAACCTGTCAGGGGAAGATCGGCTGGGAGAAAAGGTGAAAACACTGTAAGATGAGTAACTATGCCACTTATTGGGTAAATATCTATTGTGTTTCTTGTATGAGCACCCTTTTTCCTTCTTTATATCAAGAAGTTTTGACAAGATGATTATAATTCTAATACCAAGAGCAGAAGATGTAGCTACAAGGAATTCAGGTAAAAGTGCTATAATTAATTAAAAATGTCCAACTCTTAAAATTTTAAGATATCAGGTTTTAAATCCTTATCACTTTGCTCAGGTTTAATTGTTAGAACAGAGACTAAAAACATTTGCTACAGGCTGAATTTTATTTGAAAGTTTCAATTGAAAGGGTTCACCCATTTTTCAGAATGACATTAAGGAGATAATGTTATTTTACCCATGTTAAAAATAACATTATCAGAGAAGTTCCAATGATATGGGACTGGGATCTGAAATATGTCAGGGCTGTGTGTATAAGATCCTGGCATTAAGAAGTTGCCTTTAGTCATTCCTTAGGAAATTTGCCCAAATTTGGTTAAAATATAAAATTATGAAAATTCTCAGTTTGCCCCTGACAATAGATCATATGTTAGAGGTTGGCACCTGCATTTCCCCAAGAATCTCTGTCTGTTTAGTGTGCTCCATCATGGGGTGGAAAGGCACAAGAATTTGTTCCCCTGCAGTTACTCCTGCAGGCACTCAAGGATGTGTGACCCAGCGGCCAAAACCACATGCAAGGCAACTCTCTTATATGCTCCCACTACTTTTACTGATAGCTTCCAGCTCCCTGAAAGAGAAGAAGCTGCTTCATATCAGAAAAGCTTGCAAGGAATGCTGGAAGGAAAGGGGAAGTGGTGGAGGGAACAAGGGAGAGGTCAGGAACTGGAAAATGGGGTTCAGATAGGGGCTGAGGAGTACGGCACCCCCCAAACTTCAAATCAGGCTGAAGACCCCTCAGCTTCTGTGGACTCCAGTATTGTATACTTGGCTAATGGGATCTGATACATCTCTTTTGATGCCTGGCCCTTATAGAGCCATATTGCTTCTATCAGTTACCTTTCTTAGCTTAAGGACCCAATACCATCAGCTCCAGGTCTGAAGGCCACCAGCAGACAAACAGGGAGGCAATAGTCTTCCACTCACAAAACTGCTGCATCT
Source organism: Aramus guarauna (assembly GCA_013400195.1). NCBI lineage: Eukaryota > Metazoa > Chordata > Aves > Gruiformes > Aramidae > Aramus > Aramus guarauna. Next base: position 639,920 of record VXBL01005735.1, on the reverse strand, counting down.
TCTACTGCATGTATTTGCATCTGTTTAGTTTCTAGTTTGCAATTACATTAAAAGAAAACTGATTTTAAATACATTGAGGTTGAGGGTTCACCTACTTAAATACATGCATTTGTATAACCCACTGTGCTAAGCCAAGTGGAGTTTCTGTTTCTCAGCATTGTTAGTTTCTCATTGCATCAGGAGAATGAAATCCAAAATTAGGGAAATACTTAGGACTTCCAATTAACTTTTGAAAGCTTGATGAGTGCTAAAAATATCATGTGGAGCAGGAAATAGACCAACAGGCCTATGGTTCATTGACGTGTTTGTTTTAGTACTTTGTGTATTTTCTAAAGATCCACTGATTGCTCTGCTATATTTATTTGGAAATGCTATACATGAGAAGGAAAAAAGGATGCTACAGCAGAAAAGAAAAATATAATTTCTCATAGTTCAGTGGGAAAATAAAAATTATTATCATAAAGTCATAGGGAATTTATGTGTTAATTTTACAGGGAAGAAACTATTTAAAGAAAGCTGAAGCATAACACTTAAAAAATAGCTTATGCATAATTAACTATTTCATGTATTTTGGTATTAAGCAGTTCTTGATTGCAAAAATTGTAAGACAGGTTTTTTCTTAGATGTTAATAAAATTTGAAATGTCAGCTTTAACCTCATTTTAATGGGGTTAAAGAAATTTAGAATAATGTGAGAAATATGTATCTGATTAAGAAGATTTTTAAGAAACCAGGGAATCGATTCCCAAACCACAGAAACTCATTTTATGCATATGTAATTCTTCTGAGTAATGCAGAATTAAGCCTGGTTCAATGAAGCTGGCGGAAGAATCAGTAATGACAAAACAAGTATTTAACTGTCCATTCTCCATTCAGCTCGTAGCTTGAGCTACTTCATTTCTGATCCCACATAGCTGACCAAGCAGGAGTGCACAGCCGAGGCTATTGCTCCAAGAAGATTTTGTACATACAAGCTCTGAAATCATGGATTGCAATCTATTGTGCAATGCCAAGAAGCAATTGGAGACTTTCATTTAATAAAAACTTCTTGCCCTTGTCCCCCATGAGTGGTGATTGCTATCTATGGATGCTGCTGGATATTAGAGAACTGAGGCTTTCTGATCAACAGCTTCAGGGCAACACAACCAATCCAAACTTAAAGACTCATCAAAATCATCACTGTAGATGCAGAAAAGGCAAGTGCAGAAGGTACAGCTTAGCTGTGAATGTCATGTCCTGGCCCCAACTCAGTGATCAAAGACATTCCAAAACAAGCACTAAGTGTTTGCAAGCTGCCAAAGAATTTGGGTGCAGTGTTAAGAGGAAGATGAAGAACAGATTATACATCAGTAGCAGCTACTCCCTAGTTTGATGAGGAATGATTTTAAAAAATAGCTGGGAAGATATACAAGCCTAGTGCACATCCACAAAGATCCTCAAGAATAATGGTGTAATGTATATTGCATTGTAGTGCTCCAAGATACTATTTAAAGAAAATAGAACAAACAGGAGTTTGTATGGTGGAGACAGGAGAGTGATGAAAAAAAACATGAACTAAAAAAAGGAGAGGAGAGACTAGGAGACTAGGAGGGAATCATGGTACAAGAGCAGCTTTGAAACTGGGAATTGCCTGCTTGGAAGCTACAAACATATTGCTGGATAGTCACGTTACAAGAATTAACAACTTTTGGCATCTCTTTCCTGCAGTGACTCCAGGAGAGGAGGGGACACAAACATCAAAATGTGGAGAGAGATTTCATGTTTGTCATGAACAAGACATGACTTGTTTTTGAAGTGCAACACATAGTACGTGCATGTCTCATAGAGCACAGTTGCAACTTACTTTGGCCATCCCTCTCTCTCTGCCTACCCTTCACTGGAGGATGGAAACAAGCACTTGAAAAGAAAACAATGAGCTCTGCATGACTGGTTTGCAACGGCATCTGGTGTCTTGGAAACCGCTTCTTCAGCCAGTTTTCTTGGCTGCTTTGGAGATGCAGTGATGTTCAACTGCAATATGGTTAGGCTTGCTTCCCAGATCATATCTACACTGGCCTGTGCAGCTTCTGCCTCCGAAGTACTGGAGGTAGAAGGAGAAACTGCTCAGAACTTGTATGTGGCTGGAACAGACTCTCACCAGATGGCCATTCAAAATAGCAGTCAGGAGAAAAGTGTCACACTGAGCAGATGCAAGTCTTACCCTTCAGAAAAGTCTTCCCAGCTGCCATTTTCCTGTGACTCACCTTCTAGAAGAACTGTGTTTATTTCAGTCAGAGCCAGTGTTGAGTCACAGATGCCACATGTCAGGCCAGTTCACTGGGTCCCCTTCATGGCTGGGGTTCAGAGAGTACTTTAGGCAACTAAAGTTTAGGCTTAGTACATGCAAAGTCTCAGCTTTCTCTTATTTTCAGTTGCATCATTGCTAGAACAATGGCACACCTTTTGAAGCACTAATGTAAATACAGACAAAAATATATCAGATAGAGATTGTTAACAATGATAAAGAGGAACCCCTTGATTGCAGGGAACATTGGATCAGCCTACAAACCAGAACTTTGGCTTTCAGTGCTGGATGTTAAAAGTTATTTTAAATGCAAAGTGGCTGAGATCTTTATAGACTTAATTATGTCAAACAAAAAGTTCCTCTGAGCACCTGCACTTGTATGAAATGTTCTTTCAGGTTTTCTGCTCTTGAGAAAGCTTTTTTCCTTGATTTTTCAAGAACCACCTTTTTCAATACTTAAGCCATGATTTCTTTGTACTAAAACTGGATAATACAATACAATGTCATGAAGGGTAAAAATAGAACTGTAGGAGAGGTTTTTTTTCATTTCCTGCTAATTTCCTCAGCAAATTCTGAAAGGTTTACAGCCATTTCATCAAACACTGGTACTGTCTGCACTAAGCACATGGTCTATTTTGATCTTCTTTAAGTTTCCGAAATAAAAAGCTAAGGGTCTTTCATGAATATCTTTCCTCCTCAGCTAGAAAACATGTGAAAGCAGCTCCATCAGTCCTCTTTCTAAGCCCCAGTCAATCTGTGCCACAGAGGAACAAGTTTCAGTTCCCACCTTAAGCTAGCCTACAAAATGCTTTATGTTTCCTTGCTCCAACTGTTGGACTCTGCCTCTATCCATTCCTGCTGCTCTCCTGCAGTTCTTCCTATCAGTTCCTACTGTTTTACTGAGCCAGGAGATTTAATTTACCATTTTCTTGTCATAAGTTTTTAACCAATTTAATTAAAAACATTTTTTTTTTTTTTTGCCATATAATATCTTTACACTACACAAAATTAAGGGTTTGGACCAATACTGTTCAGTCAGTGGACCGACTCAAACAATTTCCTTAGAATCCATTAAACGGGGAGGAAGCTCAGAGGCATTTGAGTTTCTTCAGAGATACCAGGCTTATAAGATTTCCCAAGTTAATTATTCACCACATAGACTTTTCCAGGGTGCCATAAGATAAATAAACAAACAGCAGAACAAGAAAGGTGGCTTCATAAAGCCTCAAAGCACATACAAGGACAAAACTCTTTGTTCCATTTTTATTAATTTGATGTATTTTTCCATGGCACTGGACCAAGTTATGCAATAAGAGGAAGACTGTCAGCATTTTAATTTTTGGACTACTGCATTGCCTTGATTCTTTGGCATCGCTGAGTAAACCTGGATGATTTTCATATGAGGAGAAAACATCCTGATTGTAGGTGGTCAAACACCTGCTCCCTAAGCTAGAAAGGCAACAGCTGTTGTCCTTAGTGTGCCTAATTTGAGGAAAGTGGGATGTTGTCTACATATCTTCACAATGCCATTTTTAAGGCAATGTTTGTGGCTTGCTACCATATGAATTATTGCCTTTGACAGGGGAAATAAAATTTTAATACAAGACTTTGACAGGAATACTCAAAAGGCATTTTTTGAAACACAGGCTGAAGAAGTCAACTGCTTTGGAAAACTGAATAAATTCTGTTCCCAGAGTTGCTTTGCTGCCCTCCAGAATAGAAACTCCAGAAGCCTGTGAGTAAGTCCAGCTTCTTCCATCCTCAGACAATGGTTCTGCCATACTTTAGGTATTCTGTATTTCTGTTGAAAAGCCAACTGTATTGGGTCTGGCTGGGATGCAGTACAGCACATGAGCGTACTCAGATGTCAGGATGTTTGGATTCTGTAAGGAGACTCATCTGGAACCAATGTATATGTTTCAGTTCTTCATAGAAAATGCTTAATTCTAATTTTTCACGAAAGCTCTTTCTCTTGGAACAACTCATCTGCTTAAAATTAGGCATTTACTTGTTTGTCTTGCTGACTTGAGGCCATATAATATACAGTCCTCTGAAGTTGAGTAATTTATGTGCTTGCATAAATCAGTGGGCAGTCAACAGAGGACTGACTGGATGCAACAGTTTCACATATGCATTCTTCTTTTATGGTCAAAAGATCATGGATATGAGTTCATACTTCATGCCTTTGAAAGTCCCTTCCTTTTTCTATCATCTTGGGAAAATGCAATGGATGATGATCTTAAAGGTCTTTTCCAACCAAAACGATTCTATGTTTCTATTATTATTGCCAAGATTTTATTTACAATCCTTAGCATGGAAAAGCTGTGGACTTTGCTACCTTCTTCAGTATTTAGCACGAAGGCTACAAAAGTGACCGCAGTGTACAACTGTTCCTCCTCTCCTTTCACGCCTTTGAAAGATTTAAAGATATGAAGGCTGTGAAAAGCCTGAGGAAGTCCTGGTCCTGTAGGAGAGCCAAAGACTAACAAGAAAGCCACGTGTACTGCTCCAACTAGCGGAAATGATTCTGTAAAGGAAGAGTTGCAAGACTGTAACTGCACATCTGAGTCACAAAATGGAGTGTGCTGAACTAAAATGCTCTTAGAAACACCTCTTTGTTGGTCTTCCTGAGTTATGGATGGGCCTTCACGCTGAAAGCAGCTGAGCTAGCTTGTTCTGTTAGCATACAGAAAGTTTTTCATATCTGTATGGAAAGTGCAAGCACACCCCACATCCTTGCCAAATCACAGAAAAGATGTGATAAATTCAGTAACACAGAATAGAATATTTGCATAGATGTGAATAATGCAATAGAGAAGAGGTAAGAAAATAAACGTGGATGAGTCCAGACTGGTAAAATCTCCATTTCCAACCCTGATTTTCTTGCTTCCCATGTATGTATGCTCATGGGTTGTACTCAGGGAAAGGAGAGACACTCTGCTAGGTGAAGCACACATTGAAGTATAGGCCTTTCTGAGGGTTATTTACAAGACCACTTTCAGCAGGTTTCAACAGACCATCCTGTAGCACACCGAGAGCGTGAAATCCCAAGGGTTGAACCCAGTGCCAGTGCCCCTGCCCAGCTCCCCTGCAGGGTCTGGGGGTGGCATGAGGAGCTTTGCAGAAGGACAGGGAGACCTGCAATCCCACTGTGGGGAAGACCCAAGCCCCCTCCCCAGGCAGGATGATGGGAGAGAGCAGGGGTGCTTGCCTGCGTGGGGTGCGGGCAAGGGCTGCCAGGTGCGGGAAAAGCAGCCACAAGCCAGCTTCTGCCTTGACAGCTATAGCAACACCAACGCAGCAGCAAGGGGAATAAACGAACATGCTGGCAGGATTTGTTAAAAAGTGAATTGCCTCAAAATGCTTGTATGTGTTAGGCCAGACTCTGCTGACTTTAAAATCCCGTTAAGCCCTTCACTTATAATTGATCACTATTTTCCACCTTATGTTTGCTAAGGGTAGAGACCATTCATGTGCATTTAAAGTTCCTCCTGTAAACTGCATGCTAAACATTTAATTCTTGAATTGCATCTTAAAGCCAAAAGAGTAAGAAGAGGCAGCACTTCTCAACCCATCTTAATTTAGAGGTGGGGGTCAGAATTGTTGCGAAACCCAGAGATAACTGAAAACATCACAAGATTTATGAAAAAGATACAATTTTTCATACCAACCAGAACCAGAACTGACCCAATTTCAATGGGTTTTCCCATCTAAAGTGACGCCAAGCATGTGAATTGAAGAAAGGCAGCTAGCGAACGATCCTTTCTTCCCCTCTGAGCCCCCTCAGCACTCGGTGCAGAGTATGTGTGATACTGATACGTTAATGCCTTGTATGTGCCTCTGGTCATGAACAGAGCCTCTAACATAGCAGGCAGGAGAACATCTGAACTGGGCTGACATCGGACCAGACCACAATATTTGAGTTTTATGAGTGCGAGCAGAACAGACAATCCTCTCTACTCTTGCTTTAATAGTTTCCTTAAAGTCTGGGAAACTACAGAGAAAGTAAACAGCAAGGTAATTAAAACATGTATTGCTTAATTCATCAATATGGGTGGCTGAGAATTTTTGGGCAAAATATTTTTCCTTTAGGAAATACCTGTGCTTTGAAAAGAACAATGTCTGTTGCAAACAGTCATTTTTCTCAAATTACTTATCCCTAAAGCCTATTTAAAAAATTATCAAAATGTCTGATTTCAAGATTGTTAATATAAAAATTCATCTGGTTCAAGGAATCTTTCAGAACTTCAAACTAATTCTAGTAAAAACTGTAAGCGAGAATCAGAATCTAAACGAAAAGTCTACAAATATTGACATACAATGTTTAAATTTACTCAATTCAACATTTTATGTCTTATTTAATAGATTGCTGGAATGAACATGTGTAAGACTTTGATTTTTCACCCTGATTCAAGCTAAACCCTTGTTTTCAAGCGTCAACTTTCCCAAGAAAAAAACCCCAACAAACGTTTCCTCATAGGCTCTATTCCTCACAAGCCTTAATTTAACAAGTGTATGATACATTGATTTCTGTCAGCAGATCACAGCGAGAATATACTGTGGTAGAAATGAACTCCGTCTTCCATTCTGAGTTATCTTAAGCAGCTCTGTTAATATAATAGGCTTGTGGGCATATATTATACAATGACATGAGGCCTAACCTTTCCCTTTCAAGCAGTTTCTCATTTCCTGACTTCAACAAACATAAGAGAATATCACATGGTAAAAGAATGCTGTGAAAAGTATATTGAATCATCTGGCAGTATTTAAACCATGAGATGACATTTTATTTTGCTTATTCTACATGAAAATTCCTAACATCAGCTCTTGCTCAAATACATCAGTCCAGGCTCTGCTGTTTCTTTTCAAACATTCTTTATTCCCCTCTTCTTGTTCTTGTTATATCTTTTTATCTCTTAGCTGGAATGTGGATTTCTGTGGATGTCTAAAAGGAGATAAACACCCAAAGTCTGAGCATTTAATTTTTCCTTCTGAAAAATTCTGAATGCAGAATGATCTAACAGGACTTTTTTCTCTCTCTCTTTTTTCTTTTTTCCTAGACCTCTTGAGTCATAACTGATCAATAGCGTGTTAATAACATGGGCTCCATGGCTGTCCTAATACTTCAGGGATGCTCTAAGGGAACCTTCAATAGATAAGTGTAAAAATAATGACATTATATGTGTTTAAATCGAGTTCTGGCAAAGCAGCCACTATACTCTGGAAGCTCCATCTAAAAATACGGTGTTTTGTAGCCCAGACTACTCATATACCTAGAGCTGACCGTTCTCTTAAGAGCTTTCTTGAGAAGGTCCAGAGCTCTCAACACCTTGAAGGGCTGAGCCTCAAACACAGAGTTATTTCCCAGAAGAGGCAGCACTTACTAAAGCTATAAAAGAAACAATTCAGGAAAAAAGTATGTGACAGTAAGAAAAGAAAAGAAAATTAACAAAGCACAATAATACATCAGTTGCATTCCTCTAGAGACAAGTAAACAATGCGTTACAGCCAGCAAGTAGCAACTGATTGCTGCCATTTGAAGCAAAGGGAAAAGGCTCTGCTGTTAGCAGGGAGGGTCTTACGACACCACATATGTTTTCATGGATCTGAAACCCAGAAAGGACTATTAGATCTTCTAGTTTTACTTCCTTCATAGCACAGGCCATAAAAATTCATGCTCCTCCTTCCATTCAGTAATGACTTGTGTGCTGGCAAGAGCAGTATGCTCCCCAGGGGCACCTCCAGCCATGGTCTGAAAACTTCAGCAGGGGAAGAAGTGGGTCTCTTGGCCCTTACAGTCTTGTTACAGTCCATCCATTCCAGCAAAGCTTTACTAGCCCACATGCACTCCAACACCAACATTACGTTATCCAGTGACATATAATTATACATGACAGCCCGTGATTCATTGCTTGCTTTGAGTGTTCCCAAATGTATCTTGGTTACACGCCACTGCTGACGATGACAGCAGCTCCCAGCTGGACAGGACACTCCAGCAGCATGCTGCTTCACTCTAGTGCACATACTGCAGTTTGGGAAGACCCAGCCTGGCTGAAATTTAGTTTGTAGCAGCTATAGTACCTTCATCCATCGTTTCTGCATAGAGAAAGGTAGAAATGTTTGAATGTCACAGAAAACTTCTGTTTCTCTCAAAAACCTTGATTTCAAATTCTCTGTAGTTACAAGGGAAAATACATCCTACTTCAGTTGACTCCATGGAAGACACCTTAGGGCTAGGCTTACTCAAGGAAAGGAGGAAGATGACATTACAGCATTAGATATGGTATTAGATTGGCCAGAGCACCATGACCTTACAGTGTTCTTTACAGTAGTTCCCAGCAAATTTGAGGATTGCTCCAGTGCACATGAAAAAATACCTTTTTTGAGTGTAAGAGTTACAACAGTGAATTTCCACCAGAAAAAGAAAGAAACAACTCAGAGAAGAGGACATAACCATAATTATCCCACAACAGAGGTTTGCTGTAATCATGTATGCAAGCTTTCTGGAAGGAATTTTCTTTCTTCTTTTTTTTTTTGTTAATAGTAACTCCTAAACTTGTAAAAGACATGAAAAGACTCTCTGTTTCTTTCTAGGCTATATAAAATAGAAGCCTCAAAACACATTTGTTCATCAGCTTATGAATAGCCCCTATATAAGGTGCATAACCATGACCAATTTTTGTTGTAGAGGGCTTCTATTCCTTCTTTTTTAGTAGTATGGGAATCAATCAAATCACACCTGTAAATGTGTACTTTTTATCATGGAGATGCATAACTCCTTGCAATTGGAGAGGAAAGATTGCTTGGTGAAACAATAGAGGGAAATAATTTTCAGAAAACCTCCTTGGACTACAATATTGGTGTCTGTTCCATACAAAACCCTTGCGTGGTGCAGGTTCATGTTCATGTACATCACCCCCTGCTCTGAGATTATGTTCCACACATCTCATGTTTTACTTTTTTCGCAAATTCAGAGTTTGTCCCACTCTTTAATAAATGTTGATGAGATCCGTGCATGCACAAGATGAAATTATAAATGGCAAATGGAAACGATGGCAGCCGCAAAAGAAGTCCAGGCCCCGGGGGAATTTTCCTGAAAGTTGAACAAGAGGTTTCATTGTTCTTATTCGTTGCATATCAGAATAAAGTCTAGGAAAAAGTCATTTAGCTCTGAGAGAGCAAGCGCAGGCATTCCGAAGAGCAAAGGGAAGACAATATGGGGAAAAAAAGAAATTAACTTGATTAATTCAAGGCACAATTAGACATTTTGCTCACAAACAAGAATTCATCAGTTTCAAAGCCCGGTCTTCTCTAATGCTCAGCTTTTATTGAGTTACACAGGCGCTCTGCATTTTGCAGCAGATACATTGCCTGTTTCAGTAGTACAAAGAAAGTTGGAGGCTTAGGTAACCTTGCCTGACTTCCAGTCATCCTAGTAACAGCCCAACAACAACCATGCAGTGTCTGCGAAACATCCAGGAGATGCCAGACAAATTATCTCCAAGGTTTTTCCAAAACAAAAGGGAATCTTTAAAGACATTTTATTATCCATAAACAGTTCTGAGACAGATAGCAATTTAAGGAAGACAAGCAACTTCAGAAAGAGTGGAAATTCTGAATTCGTGCCCAAAATTAAAATAACTTTTTAATGGCCTTGCCCTTAAAGAGGAATTAATGAATGCTCTTTCACATCTTTACATAAAGCCAGACTCTGGTAGATGTGAGATAGATTACTACATACAATGTAAACAATATTTGGTCTTTTATCCTGGCAGAGGGGAGCGTACCTCTCTGTACTTGAACAAAAGACCATTTCTAGCTCAGCAGAGGATGTAAACAACCAGCTGCGCTCCAGGAACCCGCAGGAATACCTGGGCAATGTTTCTACCAAACTCTGAAAGCCAAGCTCAGGGGCAGTCAGGGGGAGACACAGCAGCCAGCCTGGGCAGGATTTGGCCTGAACACCAGGATTCATCAGCAGTGTTTGCTTTTGTGCAGGCTGAGGACTGCCAGCCCCTGCCCAGCTGAGCTCTTCAAGCTGTAGCTAGGAGACTGCCTCCAACACACTAAAAATACATCCCCTGCACTGGTTGACAGCTTGTTTGAAAGTGATGGAGGAGACCCTGGATGCTGCTGGACCCTGGCTCCAGCAGAGTGGGGAGATGGCCACCAGCAGTGCCCAAGCACCCAGCAATCACAGTATCCCACCGTAGCCAGGGCTGCCAAAGCCGGTCCCGCTCCTGCCTCATGCACCACTGCCCTCACATGGGTGCTGCTGACCCAAATTACCACCAGCAGATCAGTGGCACCCTGCCCCGCTGCGTGTCCTGCCAACCGCCAGCCAAGCAGGGTGGAGGACACCATGCAGAGCAGCCCCATGCACCCACCCACCTTTCAGGGGAGGGACGTGGGGCAGAACCTCAGGGCTTTTCCTCATGGGCAAAACTCACCTGGTGCCAACCAACGTTTCCCTAGAGCACCAGCTTTGGCGCTCATGAAGCCAGTCCTCAGCTCTCTTTTTTGTACTCTGGGTCACCTAGGTTGAGCACCTGGAGACCAGAGAGGACATCCATCCCTGGCTTCACCAGGCTGCAGGCGATGTGGGGTCTCTGTCCCTCCATCAGTGGGCTGGAAAGAGCACCCTGGGGAGCCCCGGGGCAGCCACACGTCCCATTTCCAGACACATACATAGATGGTTGAAACTGATTTTTTGACTCCAAACTAACTTGAGCAATGTGGCATGGTGCTGGGAGTTGGACTGTGTGTGGTCAGGAGTGGGAGGATGGGTTCATTTGGGTCATCAGTCAGTGAGATGCGCCTTGCCTACGCTGAAAACACAACTCTGGGGTGAAAATCATGCTAAAATGTATGCCAGAAGAGAGAGGTCATTTATTACCAATTATTCCCTGTTTGTGCTGTCACGTGCATTGTGCCAAGCTGAAGGTAAGACCTAGAGTAAACAATTACAGGGTTCTGCACAGAGATTTCACTGTATTCAGTTTCTGCAGATATCTGTGGCTATTCCAAAATTCCCATCCCCATACCAAGCACACACATTTGCAACACAGGCATATTTTGTTTTTGGGAACTGTGCTTTCATAGTACAGCAGGAGCCCTGGGCAGAGGAGCTGTGAGGAGCTGTATGTGCCATAACCACAAAGGTACCTTTGATGAACTGGATCTCTTGCATTTGCACATTTATGATTAAACTTAGTTAGGAAAAAAAATGTAATTTTCTTTAACTAGAAAAATCTATACCTCCTGTGTAACATTAGTATCCATGGAGATGCAGCACAAAAAGCTATTCTAGTGTTGGTTTATGACATCTTCATTCAGAACAGCAGAGAAGCACAAGCACTACTACCCGTTCAGTCGCTTTGAAATGAACAGATTTATGTACCGCACCGCTCTGTGCACATGGATACATACAGCCACAAAGTCACCTTCCCCTCCCTCTCCCTCTGTCCTCGGGACTTTCTTCTATGCTTAATTCTCATTCTCTCTCTGTATTAGTATCAATAATTCTTAATATATCACCTTACAGTAATCGATGGAAGTTTAACATCAATCTGTTTCAGCATTTCAGCTATTGTTACACCCTGGAACAAGCCTGGCAGCATTTGGGTGGGATCTGGGTTTGCAGGAGCACAAAAACAGGTTTGCAAAGAGGGAGTAGGTAATGGAACACCAGGTAATTATTTAAAAGATCACAGATTGCATACATTTATTTGAGACACAGCACTGAAACAAGGGAGGGGCCTACTTAGTGTTGTCTTTCCCTTCATATTTCCTCTAATATCCTGATCCCTTCAAGCTGTTAGGCATAAGAAGAGCTTTATTAAAGTTACTGATGATATTATAAAGGAAAAATAAATAGAGTGACCTGACAGAGCAGGAGCTGGCAGAAGTTTGAAAAGCCTGCCTGTTGTTTTCCCTTTGAAATCTTGGCAGGCATGCAGAGTGCTCAAACCTGCTCCCGCAGCCTAGTTGTCATTCCCCATCCCGTGGTTGCTACCTTTATGATACACCAGGTATGGTCCAGAGATTTTTATGAGTTTCACAAAATGTGTTGCACAACCTGGAGACAAAACATATAAAGAATACATTAGCTCTTGTAGACAGTTTTGCAGACAGTGGCTCCCCCAGACAACCACATGACTGTTTACAGTAAAGGGTATCACCTGCTAATTAGGTATCCATCTCAATCAAGAGTAGAGGCCACATCCTGAGGTCCCTCAGCAGTGCAGAACCTTCTGTCTACACCAGCTTTGTGGCTGGTTTCTCCCTAACCTATTGATAATCAGCTGTTTTAGTATTGGTTTCTAACGTACTGAAAGGTTCTACCTACCCCAGGCAAAGCTGAGTTTGAAAATAGGTTCACTTTTCTCAAAGACCGGACATGCCCTTGATCCTTCACGTCAAATCACCCTTAAAGTGGTAGTTGAAAATGTTTCTTCGATTCTTTGGATTTGGGGTTAAGCAAGAAGGAGTCTAAAAAGCACATTTGAATTATATCTGTAAATCTAACTAGTTGGCATTTTCAGCCAGATTTGCCAGGGCGACAGTAACAGTTCCTTCTACCCTTACTGTCAGCATTGAACTCAGTAGTCCTGCTTGTGTGGTCAGGTCGACCAAGTTCAGCACCCATTATAGAAACTGGTTGTCAGCTCCTTGTTTGTACAGCTGCTTGAGTTTTGTTCTCCAGCATTTTGGGGGTCAGATGCTTTTTTGCTGATGAGCTGTGAGTGCTAGCACCCTGTCTTCACAGAGGAGCGTGGATGCTTGCTAGCTTGCCCGATGGGCAGCGTGCAGCTGCCTGCTACGCAGGTATGTATTAGTACAGTTACAGTACGTATTGGTACAGTTACAGGGATGTCAGAAAACCCGAAGGATCATCCGGGACTCTTGCACAAGTCTAACTGGGGAACACAGATGCAGAACAGCAGCTTCTCCAAATGTTCAGATGACATTCCTAGCAACACCCTCCTGCGTTCTTTTGTACACTCCATACTCATACCTGTGTACATATGAAAGCGTACTTTAATGCATAATGTTTAATAATATTCTTGGAATAAATATCACCAAGACACATTAATTTATGGAAAATACAGTTTTCCATATGTTGCTGACTCCTCCACTTTCTCACTTTTAAATTATGCATATATATATATATGTCTCACAGTTTTTTCTCTACTTTTTCATTTGAGCCCTTCCCATGCTGATGTTGCTCCTGTTTTCTATTTCCCTTTCAGCACTGTTCTCTGGTATCCATCTGTAACACAAATCTTCCTCTTCCTAAATCCTTTCAGAGCACTTTCTATTGTGGGTAGGTTTGGCTTTTTGTGTTGGGTTTTTTTGGGGGGGGTGTTTTGTTTTGGTTTGTTCTTTGTTGCTGGGGTTTTTTTTAAACATGGTCATTAGGAAGCCTGAGGACTCTCTGAGCTTCCTCAGTAACAATTATGAAAATCTCTGAAGCTAGTTGAGGTGGACCCATCCCAAGCAGTAGAAGAACTGCCTTTCTCCTCACTCTGAGCTTGAACTGAAAATGCTTTGCAAAGGTAGTGACCCTTCCTGCAGTCACATACCCAGAACCAATATCTGCTTAAAGCAAAGGCAAGGGCTGGTCCAGCACAACTCCTGGACAGACTGGGCAATACATTCTCTGTGAGTGCAGGGTTTGCACACCATTGTCACCTATGCAAACACTGTCCTTGTATTGTTAAGCACAGAAACAGTTTCCCTTTGACATACAGCACATTTTTTCAGAGAAATTCCTGAAATATATAGTCATCTATGCCTCAGAGTAAGACTGAGTCTTTTTAGAACAAACCATTTGAGAAAATAATTATTATAAATAAAGTGACTAGGATATCTTCCACACACTCAAAAAAACCCACCAAAATACCCAACAAACAAACAACCAAACAAAATTGAAAACAAGCAATCAAAAAAGCCCCAAACAAACTCCAAACAAAAGATAAACTAAAAATAAAAAACCTCTTGGGATGGGTGAGTGTCCGGATGAAGTTCTTTTTTACCCATATTAGATAACACAATTATACAACAGCTGCAGCTGTCTCACCAGCCGTATTCAGGACAGCGAATAATTCCTTGCAGTGCTGGTCCCCATGGGTCCAACCATGTCTCTCCTGGTGAGACAGGCCCTACACCTATGACTTGAGGACGTGATGGAAAGAGGGATATATTACACACCGTGACAGCTACAGTGAAGTGGTGTTAGCCGTGACTGATTAGGAAAGGAACTGTGTAATTCCTTATCTTGGATAATTTCTCTTATCTCACATATTTTGTTTTATCGCTGAAAGAAAACAGTGGAGGTTGGCAGATGGGCTGGAGCGCAGTTGACTATTCTACTTCGAGCAGCTGCGATTTCTTGTGGTCTAATTTTAGCTGAATCACAGTATGCATTTGTAATTGAAACCAGTCATTTTACTTTTAGGATATCCTACCCTGTCAGGACTGAACATCTGCTTTAATGACCCTCAAAATGGTCTTCAAGTCTATGTAAAACCACCTTTTCTTGTGCCTATACTTCCCTTTTAGCGTGTCTTCCCAGAAAAAAACACTGGTTTCAAGTCCACGGTCTTGCTCAAAAATATCTCAAAAAATACGTAGGGTTTTGATTCATATGTCTCTACTTATTGCCAAATATTTTTATTCCAAATCCATACCATTTCAATAAAGGAATATGACTAATATATACAGGTTATCATCTCCAACATCTGTCATATGAAAAAAGAATTGATGAACTCACTCGTATTTTTTTGTGCTTGTCTAATACACAAGCCAAGTTTCAACTTTCAAACTAAGGAGAGATGTGCCAAACATCATTTAAGTCTGTTCAGCAGTATGGGCACAAAAAATTTACACATCTTCCCCCCCGCCCCCCCTGCCCCCGACTCTATTCATAATGTTAAGTGATTGACTTAAAAGCCCAGTTCATTGAAGCTCAGTTTCTCACCTGCTGCTTAAGAGGAGACTCCCTTTGGCTCTCAAGTTTTCAACCTGGACCAAAGATTGCAGATGGCTCTGTTGACGTTTATAAAATACCAGTCCATGATTTGGATGTTCTTGGAAATAACATGACCAAAATCATCACCAGTTTTTGCCTACACAACAATATTTACAAACCAATGCTTCACTTACTTTTTTCAGCAAAATCTGCAAAATTCTGAAAAAAAGCTAAAATGCACAAGTTGAGACCTGCAAGCTTATCTGGTTAATGTGTACCTTCTCCTGTCAATGTGTGAAGCAAGGATATTTGCACACTCAGTCCATGCCAGCTTATATCCTTAAAATTAATCTTACCATTCTGGAATTATAATTTATTTTTCAGATACCAAATTTGAAAAGTGGGCTAGAAAAAGTCCTAGAAAAGTGGCAAAAGTATAAACAGACAACTACTATGTAATTTCAATTTCCCTTCAAAATATTTGTGTTAATTAACTAAAGTTAATTAAAAATTGTGACAAAGACATTTCACTGGCAAATAATTTTTTATGCTGTTGTATACGATATTTCTGGACAGAAATGTTTTCAAATAAAACTAACAGGATTTAAATTATGAACTTGTAGAAGCAGCAGGGAGTTTAAGTAAAACAACACATTGAATCATATTTTCCATTTGCACCTTTAATCACAGATTTCAGCAAACAGAGCCCTTGTAGTGACAGTCATGTTACTCTGAGAAATTCTTATTAGAATTTAGAAAACCAGCAGTGCTTCAATCAAAACACTGCAGAAGTACCAAAATTGAAAAGAAGTTTTACTTTGTTCACCACAGCAAGAAAAGGTTAGAAAAGCCCCAAGGAAAATACATGTTTATTCATAAATCCAAATTATATGAACTGAAACAATTAAGTGGTAGTTTAGAAGCACTAACTTGGAGCCAAAGTGCTACAACAGTGTTGCACTGCAGATTCATTAGTTGGCACTAAGCTTCGATTACTTGTGTTCAGGGACTGGCCTTCGTCAATTAAAAATGATGTATGTCCCTTTCTCCGAATTACTGCTTGTTTTAGGGACAATCCATCCATCCAGAGGGTAACTTATCCATCTAGCTTTTGACAAGAATTTTTTTTTTAAAGTTCTATAATCTGGTTGGCCACCATCAGGCAGGAAGGTTCAATAATTAAATGTATATTGATTAGTATAATCATGGCTACATTTGTTGCTGTGCTACAAAACCTTCCTATTGTTCGTTCGGACATCTTTCGCTCCCTGGGAGAGTGCTCTGCCTACTCACTGCTTGATAATTGAGATGGGCAAGCACCCGCACAGTACAATTAATTTTGAGTTTTTCAGCAGATGCTGGAAAATTGGGATTAAAATGTCTATCCAAATGTTGCTGTCTTTCCACATGTTTATGTGAAGGCAAGGGAGGACAGACCTGCAGGTCTGGGTGTCACAGAACAGGCAGTGACACAAAAACGAATGGAGCATGAAATTAAATTTTAGAACTTGCACAGTGTTTTCTACCACAATGATAGTCAGGTAATGAAACTCCCCAAGTTCAAGGTATCAAATGATTTCTATAACCCCACATACTTATTCTTGGAATTCAGCCAGGTAACGATTAAACCTACCAAAAGAAGATCCAGGAGAATGTACTTAGATTTGACAAAGAAATCAGGAGTTTGAAGACATTTCAAACTTTGAAACAAGCTGGAAAAGTCTGGTCCCCAAGCAAAGGAGCTTCATTCTTTTCCAAAGAGACAAGAAAACTACTTGCTGATCAGGGAAAACATGTTTAACACCATCACCGGAGGAGCTTGAAAAAAGGAAAGGGTGCTCATTTGAAAGTTCACACAGTAATTTCGAAGTTCGGGTTTGCATAGGTAAGAGTGAACAAGGATTTATTCTTTCTTTCATTTAAAAAATTCTACTTCTCTAAGCTTTTACCCAGCTCTCATTTTTCATTCTCCAGTCAGTAAGGAGGCATACTGGAGGCAGAAAGTTTTTAGGGTATAAGTAGTCTTCCATGAGAAGATTCAATAAAGCTGGAACTTTTCTGCTTTATTCAGTTTCAGGTCAGGTAGTTTTTTTCAGGAAAAGCTTCTAGCTATGTGATCCAGTCACTTAGGCATATTTCAGTGGACACACAGCTTTTACTCTTTCCTGAACTTCTAATTTATTTTATTTACTTTTTACTAATGATAACCAGAACCCTTTAATGCAACTTCTTTAAAATAATTTTGAGAGAAATGTAACAAATGTAAAAGCAAGAAAATATAGCAGAGCTGATCCAGGATAGTGCGTGGGTTTCCTGAAATAGCCATCTTGTTCATATAAAAGTTGCAGGCTTTGTTCATTTCATTTGGACCATCTTTTCCTCAAATAGCTGAAATGTTACCCCAGCAGGTAATAAATCAGTGCATTTCTCTCTATTCTCTTGTCTGGTTGATCACATTCTCAGTCTGGTATTTATTCCTGCAACTATAGTGATTAAATACATTCATTGCCCAGAATAATGAAACTGAAATTTCATCCTTGTTTGTCATTACTGAAAAATGCAGCAATTAGAAGTAGCCTTTAAAAATAGTGACTTTTTCTCTTCCTGCAGTTTGCAAAGCATATCCAGCAAGTTTGGGGTGATGTAAACTGATGCGCAAATAACTTCTGAGCTGGATTCTCTCATATGCCGTGTTTACTGTCACCAAGGGATTAGGTTCCAAAAAAAAAGCCCCAGTGAAATTTGTAGCATTTCAACAGCACATAGCATGCATGTCAGTGAAATGAAATGCCAGTGTATCCAGCAGTGATATGCCCCAGCTGAAAATGCCTTCTGTGACATGCATTTTGCTTCTCTGAAAGCCATGCCAAATGTCATAATATGCTGAAACTGTTTTGTCACATGAAGCCACGCCATTCCTTTTCAGCAGTGGTTTTGACACAGGACACTATGAAAAAGCTAAACAAAATGCAGAAAGTTTTTTGGGTTTTTTGCCGCATGCAAGTGGCTAACTATTGCTGCTTGTGTTTCTTTTGTATCTTTCCTGACTTATTTCACGTGCTAAATATATTGGCACTGCCCTGGATCTCTAAATAAGTGTCATCCAGACATTGGTCTGAAAAACTAAAATTTTACAAGGAAGGTCACAGGACCACAAGATGCTCCCAAGTGCTAGATTTTGCATTTAGTCACAAGCTAGTTGAAATAGGGGTTCAATGGCATCTATCTAAACAGCTCCTTGTTAATACTAATCTGAGGAAGAGAACGAATCATCTGAATGGTGTAAAATGCACTCACAGAATCTGCTTCCTCGGTCAAGTGACACTTTTTTCCCTTCTCTGGGTACGTGTTTGTACATGTATTTCTGGCAGCTCTTCTCCCCATGTGCTCAGAAGAGACTGTCCATAAAGATGGAAAGATGGACTTTAGAGTCTATGCTCTCGAAAGGAGGAACCATGACTCTCTCAGGGTTTGCAGTGCACTATCTTCGAGTAAGAGTCTCCGACTGAAAAGATCAGGCTTCTGTAAAAAAATTTTTCAAAAGCAGTAAAAGAAAATTTACAGTGGTGACATGATTTAGGAATTCATCGGGAAAGGCGTAGCTCTGCATGCCAGGAAGTGCAGGCCAGGTCTGCATGGCACGGCACGGCAGGGCTTTGCAGCAAGGATAAGCCTGGAGAAAGGAAGGGCGGTATCTCCCGGAGGTACTTTAAAATAAGATCCTCGGAGCTGCAGATTTGTTACGGGAAGAAGGAGGTTTTGATTGTATCACATCCAAGTCTGTTATTGGCTTAATCCCTCACTGTCAGGACCCCGGCTCCAGCCATCCCTTCCTGGAGGAGGTGGTGTTTCTCACCACCGCCACGCTGCTCACAGAACAAGGGATGGGATTCAGCCTCACGCTGTAAATCACATCCCTAGGCAGCTCCCTCCACATGCGTGCCTTGGGAGATAACAGGGCCTGGCAGCCGCCACGGCTTCCGGGAGCTCGCCAGCCGCCCGCCCCGGCCCCGCTGCCGCTGGAAGAGAGCCGCCTTCGCGGCGATTAGCAGAGGAAGGGCCAGGCAGGGCCGGGAATGCCGCAGTCGTGGCCAAGTGCAGCGCTCGTTTCAGCCTTTGCAGAGAGCTGCACCCATGGCAGAGACACCCCTCGGGTGTGAAGGAGAGGAGATTTTGGTTCTTGCAGTTGCAATAGCCTGTGTACTCGGGGGAGGCTCTTTCTTCCTCTCTGGTGCACGTTTTGTGGCTGTTTTCTCTTTGCTTACTTAAAGGGAATATTTCCCGTCGTGGTATTGCTTCAGACAGGAATTCCCTCATTTTGCCTTATCTGTCTCCAAACTATACAGAGGTGGCAGAAGGGGTCAGTCTGACATTTTTCAACATGAGACTTCTTGTTTTGATGACCTATTCGCATTCTCTGCAGATCCTTTGCCACCAGGATAATCATCCGTGCCGTGTACAGAACACGTCCCCTCTGTGGAGACCAGCAGGCTTCACAAGCGCTTCCGAATTAAGCCTCCCGACACCCTTGCTAAGCACTGTTATCCTATGTCTCCGGAGGAACTTTAAAACAGAAAAAGATTAAATAACTTCTTCAAGGTCACATAGCAAGTGTGTGACAAAGCTGGGAAAATAACATAAATTAGTGCAACTCACCATCCTTTGTCTCCATTAGCTTCCGCCTTTTGTTGTTATTACTATTAATAAACACAGACAGCATTACAGCAGGCACAGTTTCCAATGAGGAGCAGAGACCATTGCTCCAAGCATTGCAAAAATACAGATGAAAGGATGGCCTTTGTCTTGAAGAGGTTGAAATCCAAGAATAAGCTTCTCTCACGTTGCTGGGACGATCCTGTAAAACCTTGAAATTTTCACCAGCCAGTCACTCAACATTTTACAAATGCAGCTGTCTATATGAGAGAAACCCCATAGCCCTCCTGTGTAGGGGAGGCAGGGTGCCAGGAACGTGAGGGGCACTGAATTTCAGCTTACCCTTTCTTCTGTCTTACCTTGAAAACTACTCAAAGCAGACAGGATTTTTGCTCATTTCCTACGAACGGAGCTGAGAGGGAAAGTTACTGATAGCACTGGCTGACCTACGAGAAGCACACACGCGGCTAAGCCGGACCGTGCTCAAAATTCAACTCGATAGCAATCCCTACACCAGCCAAGCCTGATCTAATGCCAATATTACAACGTGCGGTGCTGCCAGATTCAGTCCTGGCTGCCTTTGCAGATTGGTCACAGGTTTCTCTTCAGTTATGAAACAGCTTCCAGACTTCAGACGTGAGCGCAATGTGCTGACTCATTGCCAGGTATGTCATGCACAGGACAATAATGTCCAGGAAGTGCAAGAATCTGGATTTATTTTTAAACTTATTTTTATTTAACACTTCTTAAATGCAATACCAGTAAGTTTCTGCTTTTTCAATTCCTCCTTTTTCCTGAGCAACAGACTAGGTGATCAGGCAATAAGTAACTCCAGGCACTGAATTTACAGGGAAATTGTTGCACTTTTCAGCTGGTTAAAGTCATTAACTCATACCTTATTACAGCAGCTGAGGCATGCAATAATCAGCCCCAAAAGTACTGCTCTTTAGGTCTTAATGCTCAATTAATTTTCTGGAATCCACATCAAGAAACAAAGGAATGAAACCACAATAAGAAGAACCAGGGGAAGAGATGTGTTTCCTTTATTCTTTAATTTCAGTCTTGGTTTATCAGAATTATAAATACCTCAACAAAAACCCCATGCAGGTCAAGCCTTGCTGCCAGTCCAAATTGTTCTTCTACTTCCGTTGCCTCAAATAGGATTAATTGCAGAGGGCAGCCATGCGGGTCAGACCAAAAGTCCGTCTACCCCAGCGTGAGTCTCCAGAAGTGCCCAGCAGTGGATGCCCAGGAGCAGTATGCGCATGGGGCAAGCAGAAAGCGGTGCTTTCTTGGGATTTCCCCAGTGTTCGGTGTCTCTGTGAATCAGAGATGGCATCTTCCTAGCTAATAGCCCTCAATGGACTTTTGTTCCATGAATCCATCAAATCTTTTCTTGAGTCGGTCTATAATGTTATCATCCACAGCATTCTGTGACATGAAGGCCTATGAATACCAAGAAGTGAGTCTTTCTGTTCGTTCTGGACTTGGCAACTGCCAGGTTTCTTTGATGTCATGACTTTCTCTTCAGCTATGTATTACTGGGCATAGCTGAGAAAAACCATGCAGTAGTCGTCCAGCCTCCCGAGATCAGTGGTGTTCCTTTTTGAAAGGTAACAAACGCTGTTTTCAGTGTAACGATATTATAAACACTTATTTGCAAAATAAAAAGGAATTAAACAAAGGACAAAATGCCCTCATGCATTTTGCAGAGGCCTACAGAAGAGGTTTTATGTTTGAAACACTTAACAGAAAGCCTTTACCGATAAGCTACGCTACAAAGCAGTGCAGGCGTGCAAGTTTCTGGACAGGGCTCAGCCTCCTCTGCTAGAACAGCTGCAGAGGAATGTTATCAATGCAAGCTCGGGAAACAAATATGTAACTCTATATTCGTGACCCAACTGCACTACTCTTGAATTTTCCTACTGCTTAGAAGGCCAGAGAGTGCCTTTCTGGTTCTCTAGTCCAAGCACATGGTTACGAATCTTAAAACAGTACTTCTGTCATCAAGCCCACGTTTTCTTTTAGAGATAAAAAGTACTCATGCTAATTGGGAATTTAAGACACTCTCTCAGGTGCCAAAAATCCACAGTTGAGAGAGACAGAGACAATGTTCTGCTTTGTTTTAAAATAATAATAATAATAACTTAGAAGGAAAATGTAATAAAGTAAGTCACAAAATTATTAAAACAAATGGAAAAGCAAGAAAGTTGACGGCATCAAATATCATGGTACAGTGGGAAGTGAATAAGGCAGGAAACAGGACACCAGATAAAATCTAAAGCAAAAAAAGATTAAGGACAAAACAAAATTTAAGTATAACTAAAATAAAAAAAAATCCTAACAATGGGTTTAGTACAAGAGGGCAGATGTACTTAATAAATATTTCTGGCCTTGTGGTTGGGAAAAAGACTGATTTATGTGTATGATAAAATATTTTGCATACCAGTTATAACCATTTCTGAAGAGGATGCTAAGCAGCAGATTCCAAATGAAGATTTAATATCAACAAAATCAGATAATTCCCATGTATGAATTCTAAAAGAGCCAGACAAGGATCTCTAATATTTGTCATCGTTTCTAGCAAGTTTTGGAACACGTAGTAATTGCAGAGGATTAAAAGAAAGCTGACTTTGTGACAATACATTAGAAGCGTAAGCAGATAGCCTGAGCAATCACACTCCCAGCAGGCTGCTACCAAAGGCAGTGGAACAGCTACTGTTGGTTTCTATTAATAACAAATTTTAAAAGGTAATAAAAGAAATGCCAACCATTTTATTCAAAATATATTTTGCCAAATTAACGTGGTAACATTTTCACAGGATTACAAGTTTGGGTCATTCTTTTTACATTTCTACGTTGCTTAATATCAGCGCAGGAGGCAGAGGCAGCGGGAGCACATCTCCCCCGAGGGAAAATGATGGGCACTGGGGGAAGACACTGGGGGAGCGGGGCCCAGGCGCAGGACGCAGAGGGACAAGGCGCTCCTCAAACCCTGTCCTGTCAGAATCAGAGGGATGTGTAAACGGCCTACAAAGGCCATTTAAAGACAATTAATTAAGCAAAAGGCCACTGTCAGTATTAGTGTTTGAGGCAGATGAAAGGTCCATCTAGCACAGTACCAGGTGCACCCGTCCCAGGCTGGGCACGCTCTTCAATACAGCTTTGTGAGGGGTCTTGGCGAAACCAATATGAAGACTATATTTGCAAATATATAAAACCAGTTACTCTAAGGTTTATTTATTGCTCCTTTTTTTATGGATTCTATATGTGCTTTGGGTGATGAACATATGATAACATAGTTTGATCAGGGTTATGGTTGTACTCTTTCACTAGTTTAGTTCAACACATATTGTTTTACGGCTGATCTTTGCACGTGGTTAACAAATACTGCATACACCTACAAACTCTCCTTTTGACCAGCTGTGAGAACATGCTACAGTGTGTGTATCCCACAGTGAACAGAGAGGAAGACTAATGAGATCCAGTCCAAGCAGTTTTGGAAAAATTAATTTAGCAGTTACATTCCCAAACAAATGTTGATTAGCACCTATTTCATACACTGTCTATGTGCATGAAATGTGCATAAACTGTGTTTATGCTGCAAAATTGAAAACTTACTTTTCATTTTCTACCCACTACCAGATGACCAGTTTTAGCAAATTAATGGTTTAGTGTGTTCTAAAACACTCCTCTGCTTTATTTATTCAACCTTTTCTTCATTGTTAGTTTTCCAATAAAATATAGTCTTTCAAGTCTGGTTTTAAAATAAACCTAATTTCTCTAAAATATGAAAATCCTTTAAGATTTGCAGATAAGTAGACCATGGATGTACCTTCACCATTTCAATTTTGCCAGAAAGATTCATAATCTTTATGAAATAATTATATATGAGAGAAGGAAAATTAAACTTCAGCTGGCCAGTGCTTGTTATAAATGGGTCTGATTTCTGTGAATACTTTTCTAGATGTTACTCAGTGAAGCAAATGTTTTTCCTGCTTTAGTCCCTGAACGTTTTTACACCCTTATTATAGATTCTCACCTGTTTAAGACACACAGAAGGGATGTAAGTGCCGAGTCACCAAGCAGCGTATGTCAGGTAGACAGACTGGAGAGTTAAGACACGAGGCGACGCAGCCTTGACTGTTGATGTCAGTGGTGGAGGTATCACCCAAAGAAAACGCAAGTCAATGAATCTATCAGCTGCTTCTGACACTCAGTTCCTCCCTCCATTTCCTTCTCACTCCCACTCCGCTGACCTCTGAATCCCCTCGTTTCCTATCATCTTCCTGACTTCTCTTTCAGCATCCTCATCACCGTTATCTTTAAGCATTCTGTTGCTGGCCCTTCTTCCTTATTTTCTGTAAGTCTTTTCTAAGAGATGGTTTCTCAGTGAGAGCCTGATAATCATTATGTAAAGTGTGAGGCAGCAAAGGGCGAATGACTATAAGATATTAATAATTTAAACAAACATTTAAAAAATACATGTTGGACTGATTCCTGCAAATCCCCAAAGGTGAGAATATCGTTACAACAACTTAGAATGAACTTTGTGGGAACAGAGTTTTAGCAAGGACTGAAGAAGTAAGCTGTGTTTAAAAATGCAGATGGCCGAATTAATTTCTTCAGTTCTTTTAGTAGCTAAAACAGCCACTGAAAAAAAATCAGATTTTTGGCAGCTTTTGTAAAGTCAGATCTTATTCCATAGATATTTTGAATGAATAAAAATGAAAATGGTTAAAATGTTTTATATTTTAAAAAGATATTTTATCTTTTTATTTTAAAATTTGGCCTTTTCAAAGGCAGAAATAACTTAGAAAATAAATATCCAGTGAAATCTCCAGCCAATCTAAAACAAAGCTTATGCTGGACACTGCTCAGCTACAAAACAAAATATGTCCAATATATGCCTGGCACTAACTATAAATATGCTCTGTGTTGCTGAAATACAAAAGAATTCTACAGAATTAAAAAGGACACAATTTGAAATAGTTCCCTCTACTGCCAGAGCAACCGGTACCTAAAACTAACACAAATGGAAGGGATCAGCTGAACTGTTTAGTCCTTTTCTTTTGAACAGTCGCTGTCAGAGGACCTGACTGGGGTCGGATGTTCCCATCTTTGCGCTTCTTGTACAAAGCAGCAGCACGGAGACACACTGCTCTGGATGGAGCAAATGTGCTTACAAAGCTCAGAAATGTCCAGCAGGAGCGTGAAATGATGGTTGCTTTGCAGTATTCTGGTACCGACATTGCAAGATAGAAATACTGTTTTATTTAACTAGATGCATTTTGAAACCCGTTAACAGAGGAGCTTATCCCAAGCTCGGGATAGTTCACCCACTCCCAAAAATAAGAATGCCTCAGGTACAACTCACTTCCATCCATCATCAGTGCTCATGTAAGGAAACCAGTCTGTCCCCAAACCTGGGTTACAAGCATCCCATCCTCCTGCATCCCATCCTCCTGCATCCCCCTGCTTCTCCCCCTGCCAAAGCCTAGGGAAAAGCTTTGCAGCACGCCTGGGTTACAAATGTGAGCTCCAGGGCAAAGCAGAGCCCAGACGTGATGGACAGGGAGAGGTCCCTTCAGCAGCCCCTCTGCTGGGGCATCCAGACGAATGTTGTGGCTGGGCAATGTGAGAAGAAAAGCTGTCTCCTAGGCATATGAAAAGGTGACTCAAACTTTTCTTGACCTTTCCTATAAATGGAAAGATAAAACCATTCGCTGCTGAAACTGTGGCTACAGCAATGTGGTTGGTATGTGGTTTTTCAGTCTTGTAGTATCTGTAAGTGTTCAATCAAACTGATGCACCATATTTTACCTTTTTTTTCCCTATGTGTTTGTTTTGGTTAAACGGCAAAACGTACTCTGAATTTTAGCAGACATCACCATGGGAAAATAAGACATGCCACCATGGTACTGACTAGCAACGCTGCTAATCTGGGATCCCATCTCTGAAGGGGAAAAATAGCAAAAAAACTGAGGCAGAAAAGTGTGAGAACATTTTCCGTCTCACCAAGACGTATTTTCTCTGGAAGACTAGCATTTTAAGTCTCTCTAAAAATTTTCCCGCTATTAAATTCTTCTAGCCCCTTCTCCATCCTTTTAGCATCTGAGCGCTAAGAGTGCGGTGCAGCTGTGTCCACAAATTCATTCCCTCTCATGTGAAAACGCGCAGCCTCTTCTCAGCTTTAAACTTTTTGCTGCCTCCTCGTGAAGTGTCCTAATTACCTCGCCTGGTGCACCCAGTATTTCATACACAGCAGCCGCATTCCCTGTCATCTCTTTTCTGAGCTAAATATAGAACGAGCCGTTTTGCAGCGCTAAGGGCAGCACAGCCACTCGAGCAGCAGCTCCTCGGCCACCCGCAGTGTCTGAGGCGGCCGCTGTGCTACTGCAACGTCTCTTCAAGAGATGTCTCTTTAAAGTTTCCTCAAGATCCATTTTCTCAACAGGGTCCAGTCCTTCGTATGCATACGTCAGCCAGAAAACAACTAAGCGGGCCAGCGGAAAGCAAGAATTCAGTCTTTCCCCAAGAGAGAGGAAGAGACAACCCTCTGTGGCGTGTGGGACCCCGGGCCAAGCCTCCGAAACGGCGATTTCCAGGCTCTGTGCGCACTGACAGCGATTCTGGGTTCACACTGAATGCTCCAGCAAGAAGTATCCGCTCGCATTGAGAAAGCCATCTGATAAATTAGTATTTTCCAAAATAAAAAGTTTTGCTGAGAATTCACTGCTCGTTTCTCTAAATTCTACTGGTGTAATCTTAATCCATTTGAATGCTGGACCACGTGATGTGGGATCAGAGGCACAGGGATCAGTCTTTATTTCTGGTTGAAAATCAGGAGTATGTAAACTGCTTAAGGAATTTTTACAAGTTTTTTACTTTGGGTTTAATTAGAATGCCAAAACCGTACCTCTGTGATCAATAGCATTGGTAACTTGATTTAAATCTATGCCATGAAGATATATAATCTGGGGGTTATTTGTTGGGTTTGGGGTTGGTTTTCTTTAAGTTTAACCAGATAAATGTTAAGTTGAGCTACACCTCACTTTCAGTTCAATTTTGGAAAACATTAACAGAAAAAAATGGTTTATTCTTGTCTCCTGGCTGACTCTGTCAATTGTTCTTCCTTTAAAAAGTAAGATAATTTTAAAAAATAAGGTATTTCTCAAGCCAGCGACATAGCAAGGAAGTGAAACAAGTTCAGCTAGCTGGCACTCGCTGCCAACTGTTTGCTATGCATGCCGACTGGTCACATTAGCATTGAGTATCAACTATCAAAAGGTTTAAACCATTTGTGGACAAATCCAGGATTTTGAACTCCAGCTTGAATGTTCTCCCAAAGCCCAACTGTGTGAATTAGAACAGGCAAAAAATCATTCCTGGGGGGAGAGATGGTAGGAGAAGTATATATCTTCACTTTTACTTGCTTGGTTATTTTAACCTGTGATCTGTTCCTGCATGGGTGCTATAATGAGTCGAGCAGCAGTTTAAATCAGGTTTGCATAGAAAGGATGAGAATTTCCATTAAAATATTTGTACATCCTTTGTTTACCTCAGAAAAATTATTTTTTTTAGATAGCTTCAGAACAAACCGTATTCACAGATCCACCAGCTTCTACTTCTGGGAAACAACTATTGCCCAAGGAAGTGAGTGTCAGCCACATGAACTACCATCAGCATTAAGCAAGTTTCCAGAATTTTTCATAGTTTGGTCCACAAGTTTATGCCCAGCTTGCCTGATGGGCTGAGATCTCCTGGATGCTACTCACAGTCATAAAGTCCTTGTAGATATTGTCTCTCCTCCCTATGGGAAGAGCCTGAGGAACCGCTATGCTAAGAATGCACTTAATGTAACTTGGTTCTTGTGGCTGTAATTTAGTGGCTAGAAACAAGGAAGAGGAGCTGTTAGCATGTGACCAGCCAACTCTCCACAGGCTATTGTCAAATACTCTGGGAACCACAGCCTGGCAACCCTGTAACCCCCACTAAACCCCAAATTCACATCTTTCCCAACAAGCCTCAATTCCAGAGCACGGTGAGGAGCCATGAGCAATTATTTTACCCTTAACTATGGAGCTGAGCACAGCCCTACCTGCAGTGTAGTAACGGCAGGTACAGGTGTTCCAGGAGTGCCCACACTTACCCTAAGACTGTCCCATGTACCTCACAGGGGCTCAGGCCATGGATGGGGCTGGGGCAAGGCAGACGAATCAGCCAGAGACATCTTCCTAACCAGGTCTTGGGTGTGCAGCAGCGCCCGTGGGATGAGCCTCCTGCCTGAGAATGGCCTGAGACCGCAGCTCCTGCAATGCTGGTGCCCTCAGGCTGGCAACATGACTGTATGAAGTGTGGTCTTTAAAAGAGTTTCCCTTGGCCAAGGTATCTAGAAAGCTACCTGCAGGGAGTGAGGTGAAGGAATTTTTAAACTGCCAACCAATCTCCTTAAATTTGGGAATTTCTGTTCACAAACTGAAGACCTGGAGCCAAAGCTTGGGATCTTTGTAGCAAAAACTGCCAGAGCATGTCCACCCAGCATGTATCAACAGTCCTGGTTCCCAGGCACGCATGCTGACCAGCAGGAAGGAATAACAGTACTTTGATTGAAAGAAGATCCAAAGTTCTAATCCTGAAGGCTGCAGGCAGCTAGGAAGATATACATGCTTACCCTCTTCCCAAGCACACACTTTCGGCAAAAAGAAGAGACAGACCAGAGCGCTAGAGGGACCTTTATTCCAACACGGTATGGCCAACTGTATGTCCCCAGGAGGACATGCCAGCGCTCCTTCTCCCTGGCTTTCCCTGCAGGTCACCCTGCAGCTCCCCATGCTGCCTACACACTCATGTTTTGTTTGGAAGGACCCCAGCTCTGGAGAGACATGGTATGCAGCCCCTTCTCCTTCCAGCGTGGAGCCAGGACACAGAGGGGGATTCTCCGGGAGCAGGGGTGAGGCATGTCACAGAGAAGCCATAGCATAGACACAGCCTGCGGGGGTTGCACAACTGATGTCAATAAGAGAAAGATCAGACTCTGGTGCCTAAAATTACTTGTTTAAGTTAATGTTAAACATATTGCCAAAGCATCTTACACAATTTCAATTATGCACTGAAAGAATCTGCATTGTGGAGTTCAAATTTAATTATATTGTCATTTACTCTGAGGAATGCTTGCGGTTTAAACACTGTTTGCATTTATCTTTTGGTTTACATTTTTTCCCAGATTAATAGATCATAAGATACCACCGCATCAAGATTTCACATTAAGGCAAGATACTATTTTAACATTATATGGTAACTCTTTAAAAACCAAACAATTGTAAACCTCATCCCACTGAAACAACTCTTTGTTCCAAATTCATGTTCCTGGAAGCACTGGAATGTCCTCACGGTGAGGTGGCCTGCCAAATCGCTGAGCGAAGGCTGGGGTCATCTCCCCTGCTGGTGTAACACTAATGACTCCACGCAGCCGTGCCAAATGGGGATTTTGGCCCTCCATATAAGCCCCCCAGGATGTTCATTGTTGATTATATGGAACATGCACATGCTGTGGACATGTAATGTTCTTTGAATAATCCAGCCTGGCAAAGGGACTTCAGGAGGCTGCTTAATACACAGAAATAAAGAACCTGGACTGTACGTTAACCCCATGAACACGGTCCCAAGTGGCTGCAGAACCCTTCGATGTAACCGGTAATTTTCATCACAAACCAGCCATGTAATTACAGACTAACTGCAGAACTAATGCTCATCTCACAGCAGTTCAGTTGTGCTCTGGTTCCTGATCATGCTGTCAGATACCAGGTGCCTTCCCAGGCTATCCAAAGGTCGGCCCTGACCTATAAATGCCGACCCAGGTACAGAAGGTGCTTGCACACGTTGGCATTCGTATGTATTTGTATGCATACAGAAGGAGTGGCCAGCAGGAACTGGATTACTGGGTAATAGAGTCCTGTGTTATCAGAGCAAGATTTGGTTCATACAAATTTATTAATAATGTCAGTGTCAATAACGTCATTATAGTAACTGTAGAAAAAGAACTGAACTGAAGGTATCATGTAAAAAAATGCGTAGTCACAACACTTCACAGCTTCCAGATGGTGAGTAAATATTATAAAAGAGAAGAGAATTAAGCCATTTCTTCCCTAGCTTTCTTTGGGAAAGACATTTGTCCACATTCCATTTCAGATTACCACATAGGTAGGACAAAATCTCTTCAAGATGCATTCAGACTATGCAAACTCCAGATTTCTCTTCAAGCAAATGCGTATCATTCAATGCAGTCTCAAGCAGAGAAGAAAAAATCTGAGCGGTCAGGGAAGATATATTATCATAAAATAATACACATACTATACTGGACTGTGATATACTATATAAGAAAGATGATAGAATCACAGAATCATAGAATGGTTTGGGTTGGAAGGCACCTTAAAGATCTAGTTCCAACCCCTCCACTAGACCAGGTTGCCCAAAGCCCCATCCAACCTGGCCTTGAACACTTCCAGGGATGGGGCATCCACAGCTTCTCTGGGAAACCTGTTCCAGTGTCTCACCACCCTCACAGTAAAAAATTTCTTCCTAAAATCTAATCTAAATCTACTCTTTTACAGTTTAAAGCCTTTACCCCTTGTCCTATCACTATATTATGTCACTATCACTTGTAAACAGTCCCTCTCCAGATTTCAAATATAAATATGCATATATATTCATTAACACACATGAACACAAAAACACACGTATGGGTCTGTTCTTACCCTTTCTCATACCAACATAAACATACATGAAGTTTTCTTGAGCTTTGATATACACTGTGCATTTGTGAGCACCACAGAGTCTGGCCATATTAGAAGTAGTAATAACGTCATCATTTGTCCACAGACCTCAGGTAAGTTATGTACTAGAACAATGTACAGAGGAGTGTCATCTGTACTAATACCTGACTAAAATACACATGGCTTGATCAAATCTATGTACTTAATTCATATTTTCTTTTTTAATTAAATGACAGATGTGCTCCGTATAAATCATGAATGTGTGTGGAGACTGTTAAACTACTCATTATACATGCAGACATTTCTGCAGTCAGTGAATCACTTGCAAATAAATTCTGATTTCATTCTAATGCATTCTGCATACTCAAGGATCCACCAAATATTTTCTATGACAAACTTTCAGCTGATGGGTGCTACTCAACGTTCACTGAGCACAGCTAGTAACCCACTGTGTAGTCCTCGCCTTGATTGGATGAGAAGGAAGACTTTGTCAACAAGCAAATAAGGAAGAATGATTAATTCACTTCCCAACTGAATTTTAAGGTGTTCAGAATCATTCATACTGAAATTCATGAGACTTTGGGGATTTATTCATACCAGGAAATTCATTTCAACTCATTTGTACAGACACTGACTTAGTGAATCATAGACCAGTGACCCACTCAATTCTTTCACAATTTTTTTCCATTCACCATTCGTTCCTATATTTTATCACTTGTTTGTTTTCTGTATTTGACCAGATCTAAAACATATATGCATAGATATTTTTATATATTTATATATATAAAAATGGTGGCCACCATGGCCAGGAAAAACCATGGTGGAGGGCAGGAAACACCATGGTGGCCACCTCCTTGGAAATCTGGTAAGGGAGGGGATGTTTTGTGACCAAGGCTGCAGTCTTTTCAGGTACTCTGCCCCCTGAGCTTTCCTAAATGGAAAGCTGAACTTAGAGGAGAATGACTCAGACCAAACTTTAGCCATCCAAAATGTAGGCACCAATTAGGCTGGTCAGCTAGATGTTCTTTGCACCCAGTGCAGAGATGGCCTTTCCATGGTGCAAACCACCAACACCCCCACCTCCCCCCTCCCCACCCCCCATAGTCCCAGAAGGGACCTGGAGGTATTTATCTCCATCTATGGGGAGATGGGACTGCGGGGACAACTTAGGCAAATAGCTTAGTAAGAAACTTAAGTTTTATATAGTTTAACATAAGTCAAATGAATCTTGCCCTTTTGTCTAAACTTTGGAAAATAACCCAGTAAAATAAGGAAGTCATAAGAGATTCAGTCTTTTTTTTATTACACTCTACCAAGCTTCCTATAAACGCTGGCTAAGGCATTTCTGTATGTAGAATAATAACATGAATTGACATTGCTGGCTGCAATTTTTTCCCCCTTTCATTCTGAGGAGGCTGAACACGGAAAACAAGTCACAGGGAGGGAGGGAAGCATGAAAAATGTGTCTCTGTCTGCAACTGGAACCTTTCGCTTATTAATTCTCAAAGGACTTAAGGCAGAATCTTGTGGAAGTTTAAAATCTGACAAAGCTTAAGGAAAAAAAGGCAAGTCCTAAAACTTTTAAGGTAATAAATCATAGATTTCAGATTGCCCATTTCTTAGAATGTCAGTTAAGATGAAAGAGCCTGAGAAGGAATAAAATACCTTATCTTCTTTAATTATTCTTCTTCCAAGTCATAATTCCTGTGTTTCTTTTCATTTTACCTACAGAAGATCCATTTCTCTCTGTGTAACTTACAGTTAATTTGCAGGGGGTCAAACTTTTCCATGGCTTTTGCAAAGAATGTAGAATAATCTCTGTGATGGACTGTCATGAAATAATATCCTAATGTACCATACTGAAAAATTGTCTTGACTTTATTTCCTATTAGGCAGGAGAAAGATGTGTCAGATCACACATCTGTTACTCAAATCCATCAGACTTGGTATCATTCTATTACACATGCCTCTGAAATTGTAGCAGAAGACCACTGAAGTTGCAAAGTACAGCATACAGATGCTAGAAAATCCCCAAATTACGGATGTATTAAGTGCAATGTTGCTGGGGCTTCTTTACACATCGGTACCAAAGAACAATTTAATGTTCCCATGCTGTGCACAGAATTACCTAGATGCAGCCAACAGAAATGCCAGGCATAGTGATGTTTCCTCTGCAGCTTATGCAATTAAGTCAAGACTGCACATAGATGTCTTTGTCCACTGGGGATCTAAAATTTGGAGTTTACTCTGGATAGTAGGTACCTACCTGTGGATGGCAGGGGAGGAAGTTTTGCCACCACGATTTATGATGGCAAACCAACTGAATAGGTGAAGCACTTCACCGGAAGGAAATATTAGCTTAATTAACTCTGAAACAGCTTTTGAACTGAATGCTGACCCCGAGACTTTGCTGACCACTGAGAGGGTCAGCTGGGGATGGAGGGGCAAGGTTGTACCCTCGTCTTTGGAAAGCCCACTGCACTGCTGAGCATGGAGGTACCATGCCCCCAAGAAGACAAGAAGTGAGAAGCACCGAAGGGCCCCGGTGCTTTGGGCAGGCCTGGCAGACTGGCCTCTCCAGAGAGTTAGGTGGCATTTAGGGTCATCTCCACTCACCTAGCTGGATCATGGTGTGAGAAACCAGACAGTGCACTCATGGACAGACAGTTGGTCTGTCCAACCTGCTGTCCCACCTCTAACAGTAGGGCAGTAGCCATCAGCTGATGCCTGAGCAGGATTTGGAGAAGAGGACAAGCCATACAGCTAGGCTCCCCTGGGACCTGCCCCACCTTGCGGTGTAATCGCTGATGTCTTTGCGTCTGATAGCCCTTAATGGCTTTTCCTTCTGTGGACTCTCCCTCCAACGTCACGAACAAAGCCGGTCTCCTGCAGTGACGAGGATATTTTTGTCCCCACAGGGACCTGCAGGTCCAGAGCGAGGGGCCAGCCGGCAGCAGTGGGGGACAGGCTTTCTGAACGGCTCCCCGGCAGCCAGGTGCCTCGGCTCCACTCCAGCCTGCCAGAGGTGCCGAAAATAGCTAGACTCAGTCTGGCCTCAGGAGTTTAATGTTCCTTTTATTGCTGAAGCAATAGCATAAAACATCTGAACAACAGTTCCAGAATGTAATCTAACACATTGTTTTGTTTGCATCTTTTTAAAGTAAAATTACTAGGGTATAAAAGGCATTCTGTGAATTATGCTGGCTTTCATGTGTACTGGAATAGGATGTTTGAAGCCCTTCAGAGTGAGAGTCTGCTGCGGCAGGTACCGTGTTCACACAGTAAATACAGTGTTATCTTATGATCTGAGAGAGGACGTTTCCAGAGCAGGTAATCCTTCGCTTTCTTTTCTTAACTGAGCTCCTTAACTCTGTGCTGTGGCGTGGGCATTACAGATAGAGCAGGGACGTTCCTTCAGCCTGCTTTAGACATCGCCCGGGGGGGCTCAGAAGAGCCCCTCAGCAGCCACCTTCGCAGGTCGGCGGTGCCTGACTCAGTCCCCCTCATCACCCCTCCGGGAGCTCAAAGCAGACAGCGCGGCTACCCCAGAGAAAGCTGGATGGTTTTTCAAGACTTCAGTGCCTACGAGTGGGGCTGGGTTTTTTAATCCAACCGACATCTACCAGCTCCCACGAAAGCTGAGAGCATTTAAAGTTTCATCACTTCATTTAGCTGCCTACGTGGGAACTGGTGGGCACTGAACGCTTTGGAAACGCCTGCCCTGTGAAACTAGCCCCCAAGCTTTTTACATCACAGCTGACGGTGTCGGTGTCGACTTCTACATGTTGAGTAAGTAAGGTCCTGACATAATACACTATAATGACTCCCTGTGCAGCTCTTTGAGGCTTTTATGTAAAGACACACTTAGACGTCTTAATAGCTCAGAGTTGTTACTTTTACTACTCATAGCTGTCTTACACATACGGGTTTATATATCGATTCATGTCGGTGTAACTGCTAGGCGTACATATTCACTTAAGCCTTGGAATTTTTCTTGGAAAATTCACCAAAGCTTTCCCCTCCTCCCCGTAAAATAAATTACATCCATTTGATGGGGTGCTTTCTCTGGTATTCAAAAAGGCCATTGCTACAAGACTTAACCAATTATCTGCCAAAAAATCAGCGGTAAAGATATGCCTGTCTGCGTACCTACTAAGCTAAGTGTTTCTCAGTCTAGGAAATTAGAAACAAGGCTGCATTTAAGTCTCAGGTTTTTAAATTTATCATTCTTCGTTTTCAACTTTGGATAAGTTCATTCATCTAACCACCGAATTCTTGAAAAAAGGAGTTTATGTTTGGAGCTGTACTGTAACAAGAGAAGCAAGCCTTTAAATTGCATGTGTACCTCAGACTACACATGTATTTTACAAACACACTCATGTGGCTGTTTAACAATATAAAGTATATTGCCATGAACGAACATTTTAAAGTAATCACATAAAGGACAGGGGAGATCTCTGGATTAATAACTACAGCTTTTGGGTGGTCTGGGATAGGCTTGTAAAATTTTATGCTGAGCAAATTTAATATTATGTAGAAGAATCATCTTTGCAGCGTATTTCACCTCTGCCTTTCTCCCTAGCAGAACCAACACAGCTCAGCCCCTGGGAGTGGAAATGCTGTGCAGACCCTGTAGGACCGACCGGATCTGTCGGGAGATGATGGACTTTTCCATTGGTACCTACCAGACTGACAAACCAGACCAGCTCCTCTTCTTTCAAATGTATTCCTGATGCTGCCGAGACTTTGAGGAGGGCTGTATATTAGTGTGTTTGGCTTTATTTTTGGCAAAGCAGACTCTCTGAACTCAACTCAGGATGAATGCGTTTTTCCCCTTAGCCTCTAGCAATATGTAAATAGGTGAAATCATCTCTTACATTTAAAAAGTAATTAAAAAGTTAGAATACTATCTAGCTAAATCCACTTTTTCAGATCTGGCATTTATTGCTTTCTCTGTTTATAAAAAGTAGGTCACAGTATATGTTCATTTTAAAGAAAAAAAATTTAAATGCACCTTTCAAGCGCAAATTAATGCTTCCCAGTTATACCTTTCTGTTGTGTTAAAAAAAAAAAATAAAATTATTTCAAGTAACAAAATTAGCATGGAAGTAATGAAAAAAATTCTATTAAAAGAGAAGAGCTATCATAATTTACTGACTAAAGCTTTAAGATTATTCCAATAAGGTCAAAACCAGAGTGATAAGCCCAGTAGCATCACTTGAAGGATAGATTTATTTGTTATGATTGCAATTATTACATCATTTGCAAACAGTACTGTTTTTTTGTGACAAACATGGAGCTATTAATGCAATAATAACTCAAACACTGTCCAGTGAACAAAGAATAAATGAGTGGGAAAAAATAATGTTTTTCTGTAGAGGAGTAGGTTAATTTTCCTTGCTATAGAAGTCCGTCTAAAAACTATTCAAGCACGAGAACAATCCAAAAGCAAAACTCGTCTACCATCGATATTAAATCCTGCAAGACCTTCTTCATTTGCAATGGCACGAGAGGAAAAGAGCAGAAGCAGCCGAGGTCTTTGGTTCCCAGCAGCGAGCGGGCAGCGGTGCTTCCCAGGTGTCGGGAGCTGTACGTACAGCTCCGCACTCCCCTCAAGCCAGCACAACAGCACCGGGGCAGCAGAAAAAAAACAATTTCCTCCAGATTATTATTTTTCCAGTAATGAGTCAGATCAGAGAAAAACCCTTAGTAGAGAGCAATGAAGAGAAGAACTTTGTTTCCCTTAAAAAGCTCGGTACACTTTTGGTTCCCCCCAGGGCCTGAGGCAGGGGAGCCGTGCTGATAGCTACCAGCAAAGGGCTCTTGTCGCCTTCAGGAAAATACGAGCTCATTCCCTGTTCAGCTGAGCCCTCTCGGCTGGATGCAAACAATATGGTGAGCGGCAGCGACAGAACAAAGCGTAGGCACACCTCTGTGTTTACCGTGGTCCGCGGCTAGATACGCACCAGCTCTGAGTTAGCATTTGAAGTAAAGAGTGCCTGAAACAAGTGATCAGCTCTGGCATGCCTGCTGGTGGCCCTGCCGGAGTTCGCCTTCGCCCAGGTGCGGGTCCAAGGCAGAACAGTCCTGCGAGGGCCAAGGCTGCAGGGAAACTGGAGGGAAGATCGGCCAAGAGACTAAGAGGGAAATTTGCACTGCCGCTGCCGATATTATCTTGACCGTGTGGGTAAAAAGCTTGCTCTTACAAGTACTCTGCAATGTATTAAAGCCTTTCTCTCTCTAGTTTCTATTCAATTTTTTCTAATCATAAAAAAAAAAAAAAAAAAAAAATTTAGACTCATTCTTANAAAAAAAAAAAAAAAAAAAAAAGATTTAGACTCATTCTTAATATTAAAACCCTCTTCATTGCTCTGTCTAAGGAAGGTAATGAAATGCTGAAAAAACTTGTTGCTACTGTTAGCAGAGAGGTAAACAGGTTTTCACACTGTAATTCATTTTGAGAAAGCTCTCTAGCATTATCATTTTTCAGCTCACATTCAACACGTAGCAGGACTAACGACTCATCCTCTAATCCACTGGCTGCAGGGAATACCTCTGCGTGTACATCCACAGACAACCATGGATTAATGTAAGTGCAAACAAAGCTGGTGTGCTGGGGCCCTATTGTTTAGAACTGGCAGCAGAAATAAAGCAATAAAACTGTTAATAAACATTTTGAAATACCTACTCAGTCATAGCTAAACCAGACCTAAGCCCAATCTTTTTTTGGAAAGAGGGAAGAAACAGGCACTTCATTTCTGCGCCTCAGCTACTCATGAGCACAGCCCTTGTTTGTAAACCTGGCAGGCTCAGGCACACGGACCTTAAAGTTACAAGAGCATTATGTGCAGAAAGCTGTTTCCATTCATCCTTAGGAATACCTAATTGTGTCTCTCTTTCTTGGCTTGGTTCACAGCAGATACAATGAGTGCTAACACAAAAAATGCAAAATGCCTGAGGCATTGATGGAGAGGTGAGAACCCAGAAGTCTTTTTCCCTCTGCCTGGAAGACTTTTTCAGGAAGGTAAATTCTCTGGGAACTGCCAGAATTTAGGACTTAATCCAGCTGTAATTGCAGATTAAAGCATTTTCATCAAGTCCGGGGTGAACTGGATCAGCCTTCGCTTAAGATGAGCTACGTATATTTACTTGTGGCTTTGCCTCTCCTGAGCAATGGAGTCATCCCAAATAATCACTCCCCAGAGGACCCAAGCCCCACCGATCAAGGGACTGTACACACAATAAAAAGACTGTCTAAAGGAGTTTAGTCTATCTAATGTACAGACAATCGGAGAATCAGCTGAATGCCAGCTGTATTTACTTAGCTGTTTTTTCTATCCCAAATGTACACAATATATGTAATTTCTTTAAAGAATCAGTTGCATATTAGTTGAAAATTGACTTAATAAATAAAATCGGTAAAATATATTTATAATACATTCATTCACTGATTTCTTACACTAGTTATTTAAAATAATAGCATATGATTAAGAATTGTTTTGGCTAAACCAAAATATCAGTTGTCCTAACCATTAAAATGTCCTGGCTGTGCTCCTAGGTGATGACAGTACTATATTTAGTCACTGAGTACCACCAGCTGTCTTGCTAACAGAAGTCTGGCATTTTCCTTAATTGAGAGATGCAGTATGTGTGAAATGATACCACTCACACTCACTCATGATAATACTAGCATGACCTAGTTGAAAGCTTTTGATTTTTTTTTTTTTCTTCTTTGTTCAGAAGAATAACAGTTGGTTCAGTACAATGTTAAAAATGAAACCTATCCAAGGGGTTTATAAGGAATTCTCTGCAGATTACGATCTAGAAACCTCATTTTTCTGAGTCCCCCAGCAGGGAAGGGCAGGTGAAGGGGAAGAAATAGAAAACGTAGCCTTCAACACTTGAAGATTACCTACCCAGCCATCCATATCTTGCAAGTTTGGGTGATGGTGGTGGTGTTTGTTTTTTGGTGGTTTTGTTTGTTTGTTTTCCTAACTGGACACTGGGCCAGAGATAGCTCAGGGTGCTACATTCTGGTGGACGTTACTGCTTTCTGTCAGCCTTCTACTTTAAAAGCAATGGTATAACTAGAGGTTCATGATGACTTTTGTTGCTGAATGGTTAGTCTGCCCCAAAATCGTGGTTTTGGATGCAACAAAATTATTTGAAAATTCTGGTTTGAATTCCTAGAATTTAAATTTCAGAGAGGAGCCAATGGTCCCTTTCCCCACACTCGCTCCAAGGCTGTGTTGCCCAGTAGGTAGGACAAACATCAGGTCGGAAATGTAACTAAGCATACCGCTTCCCATGAGGGCTGCTTGGTGCTGGGGTCTGAGCGATGGGTCATGTAGCTCATTTATTCTCTCTTGTTGACATGCTTCCACTCATATTCATAAATAAACATTCACTGAAGCAGCAACGGAAGTTCCCCTTGTCAGATGACCTAATCACCATCTTAGAGAGATGTATTTTATTTTTTTTCCCAATAAATATTTAAGTTTTCATTGTTAAGTGGTCCAGCCATAACAGCAGAGCCAGGAGGGCCCTGCCTCAGCACAAACTGGAGCTGAACACTTGCAATATTTTCGGAATGGGCAGCCTGCGGTTAAAATTCCTTCTGTGAACCAGACGAAGAGAGAATCAGACCCAAGTTTTCCCATATATGATGTGAATGTCCATCACTGGGATCTAGGGCACAGGAGGGGAGGAACAGCTTTAATACCAGCTTCTCATGATTACCTCATTCCTCTTGTGAATCTGGCCCTTGGGTTATTTTTACAATGTCCCAAAGTGAAACCAAATGATTCAAGATGAATTAAATGTTGCAAGTAGTCCAGAACTGCACTTTTTTTTTTTTTTTTTTTAAATTCATTGAAAATGTTGAAAAGTCTTGGCTAGGGGAGCAGTCAACCACAACTCAGTCAAAAAAAAAAAAAATGGAAGAATGGTTATTGAGCAGGAACATCCTCGTTCACTGTGCCTGCTCCTGAAGGGCCAGCTGGAGCTGTTGTGTGCAGCCAACCATCCTTACTGAGAGAGCAACGGCTCATGAATGGACAAAATAAATATTTAATAGTATTTATAAGCTCTGTGGGCAGGTGAGCAGGCTGAACCTGAGCCTGCAATTCAGAGATGCAAATTCAGTTCCCAAGTGGGCCGCAGGATTTCTGTGCAACCTCAGGTGAGTTGTTTACTCCTTGGATGTGCAGCTGCGAATTCAACTCAGTCAAAGAGATGTTCCTCTGCTTCTGTGGACCCGGATCTCTGGATCTGGGCCCTGACACCCCATGCCCCTCGGTATAACAGGGTGGGTAATAATTTGCTAGATCTTGAGGACCTTGGACTAATGATAAAGTCACTATTGTCTCATGGGTGCCTATTGAGATGGGCTCATAAAGACCTAAAAAACCAGAACGAGTAAAACAAATAACACGGGAACACCTTCAGCAGCAATTTATTATATACTACATAGCAATTTGCTGTACACTATATCACACTGCCATCATGGGCTTTTAAAATCTTTAAACACAGGATGTTTCCCTGTTCCCACACACTTGATGTTTCCTCCAAACGGGGAACTCCTGGTGCATGTGGCAGACCAGCCATTCATGTATTCATTGTTCTGTGAAACCACATTTTTCAGGAGTGAAGCTATGACTTTTTGCTTCAAAGGTGATTAAGAAGACAGCTGAACCCATACTACTTAGCAAAATAATGTAGCTGGTCAGAATTTCTTGTCGTGTATTAACTGTGAAATGTACTTGAAAATTGAGATTTTAATTAAAAATCAGTGTTCTTACCTGACATCACTGGAGGGTCACTGAGCAGCACAAGAATGCAAATGAATTCTGGTCTGCTTCAGCAGTGGTTAACAAGCCAAAGGAGATTATAACATCTCACAGAAAGCCCAGAGAGCTGAATAGGAAATGTACTGCGTTTCCCAGCCTGCCAATAAAGAAAGATCATCAGATCTGTTTTTCTGCTTTTCTGTTCCACACTTGTATCTGCCATGGGGAAAAATCTGGAAGGGATGAGCAGGCTCTCAGTCACTGTTTAAGTACCTTGCTTTTCATAAAAGCATGAAGCAGAAGTGTTTTGTTTTCCATTGCATTTCACAGCTTCTGCACGTTAAATGCCTTCAGATTCCTGCAAACAGCTAAATCTGGTGTGCCAGCTGCAGCAGGTAAACAAGGTATATCTGAAGGAACTGCCAAGTAATAACATGAGGGGACTTTTTAACACAGCTTTACTTTCATTACTCATGCTAAACTCCATGACTGTTCCTATAGCCTCTAAACCCTGAAAAAAACAGTGTTTGTCCCTGTGATTCCTGACGTAGCACGGCTAAGAGGCAGGGAGGCACAAACCTGACCCTAACTTAGTGCAGCTGAGTCACATGCCTTTACAAAAAGGACTGGGTTAATTATTTTTTAATTATTTATTTTTTTATTTTTTTAAGGGAAAAGAGAAAATTTTGAAGATCTACATTTAATTAGAGAAGATGTTTGGTTTCAAGAATACACCCAGCGGGGTGGCATTTAAGTAACAGCACCGTCTCTTCTGGCAGTAGCTTGTCAGAGTAGGGGCGCCCAGTTCTACCTGCTGTTCAAACACGATCTGAGAAATAGGTCCTTCCCAGAATATTTTAGAGCTTCAAAATAAAATGTGACAAGTTGATGCAAGCAAACAAAGAGGGCTTGAAAGGGGGAAGAAGGGAAAAGGACAGTCGTATGGCAGGACAGCTTGGCTTAGTGCAATTTTTAATTATGCTTTTTTAGGAGGAGAAGGAAGAGATCTTAAAAATATCAGTGGGCACCTTCCATCAGCTAGCAGTTTGGC
The DNA here is from genome assembly GCA_013400195.1 of Aramus guarauna. Lineage (NCBI taxonomy): Eukaryota > Metazoa > Chordata > Aves > Gruiformes > Aramidae > Aramus > Aramus guarauna. The sequence continues at coordinate 598,397 of VXBL01005735.1, read as the reverse complement.
ATGGTCATTGTGATAGTAAGGGCTCTTGAAAACCAACCTGAAGGAAAAGACACAGTCATGGAATGGTTGGGGCTGGAAGGCACCTCTGGAGGTCATCTGGTCCAACCGTCCTTACTCAGGCAGGGCCACCTAGAGCCAGTTGCCCAGGACCATGTCCAGACGGCTTTTGAGTATCTCCAAGGATGGAGACTCCACAACATTCCTGGGCAACCTGTGCCAGTGCTTGGACACCTTCACAGTGAAAAAGTGTTTTCTGATGTTCAGAGGGAGCTTCCTGCGTTTCAGTTTGTGCCCATTACCTCTGGTCCTGTTACTGGGCAACCAGGAATAAGTAGGATGTTCTCTGGGAAGTGGTTTTCACTCATAGATTGCAAGACTCCAGATTTCTGTGTTCACAAAGCGTGAGATGGATGACTTGATAAAATTCTTACCAGGTTACTCACAAAGCCCAGCATTTAAGAAACAACAGGTCAGCTCCAGATACTGTAACCTGAAAATCTTGTTTGGAAAACATACAAAAAATTGAGATACTATATCCAATATCTTACTTTGCAATAAACCAGGGGATGCTTGTTCCATTTGAAATTGCTTTGCTGCTTAGGATTTTTAGCAGGGTTGCTTGTAATGCCATACTATCACTTCATATGTTTCAATATAATTGTTTCTCTTTCTAAATCAGCCACACATTCCTGCTCCAGAAATCTAAGCTTTCATTTTGAGCATATTAAAATAATTAGCATAATTAACGGTAAAGGAAAACGTCAGGTAACCAGTGTAAGTCCTCTGATGTTGCAAACACTGTGGAAACAATAGCTTTGATATGTGACCTGCACTCATTCGTCTCAATGCAATATTAACAATGGAATATTAATTACGAGCATAATGCTACTCCTTACGTCAACATTTTAATCTATTTCCCAGGTCACTTTTGTGAAAACATCACCAGCTGATGGATACAGAAGCAGATGTTTATGGAAAGATGCAACAGGCAGCTTGTTGTCGTCATTAATGCTGTAGATCTCAAGCATTCTTTGCTACAGTATAAATTACTTAGCAAAAGGAGAATATTCTCCAGGTTTTGCACTGAAGGAATCAGCTGCCTTCTATTCCCAAAAATCACAACCAGGTTACATACCTGTTTCTCTCAATCTACTGGTTTCCCAAGACCATTTCCACAGAACATCCACAGTACAAAATTGAGTGATACCAGACTGACCAGCTGACCAACAGCTAATTTTGCATTGATTATATTGTTCTAAGTGATGACACATAGTTCATTCCCATCCAGCTGATGTTACCTGGCCCTGGGTTATTTGCTGACTCAAGATGATCTATTTCTTAGTACGTAATGTAAATAGTTGCTAGCAAAGTATCAGTCAAGTATACCTACACAGCAGAACATCTGGATTATGCTGTCAACACAGGAGCCAGATGTCTAATACTATATACTAATGGAGACAAGTGGGGTTGTTTGGGTTTTTTTTTTCCCTTATAAAAGACCTAACTTAAAATGATAAGCATTGGTGGAATTTGCAAAAGAGCCTTGTGGAGCTCACAAGCTATCATAGGTACTGCTAAGGCAATGCAAAGCCCACAAGGGTACGTCTGCAGCATCTGAAGTTTCCTAAATGCCTTTAAAGACCTGAAAACCTTTAAAGACATGAAGACTGGAAGGGACATTTCTAGAGGGTGTATTTTGTGAGACGACTGTCATCCAATTCAAAGGGCCACAGACTGCAAAAGATGAACCCTGCCATTCCCAAGCCTTTGGGAGCAGGGAAAGAAGCGATCAGAGGGCTGCAGGGTGAAACGGCACCTAAACAGCTTCTAGAAGAGCGTCTGAGTAGAAAATACGGCAGGAGCAGGAACACTTAAAGTAAAAGAAAAATTACTGTTTGGCATGGTCAGAAATTGGACAGCTGATTGTAATGAACGATTGCAGAAATTGCTTTGAGCCTGCATCCTTTCCAAACATAATGGCTGTACAAAGAGACCGGCCGCGTTTCTGTGGGATGTGGACTTACAGGGACTCAGGTGAGGGGGACATAAGTATATCTGAATATTATCTGTGGTAGGGAAGCCAAGGTTTGTCTAGCTTAGAGGCTTTGTGCCAATCTGAGGATGTTAACCCCTCTCTAAACAAAACCTGGTCATGTTGTAGCTTTTAGTAGTGGATTTCTCCCCTTTCCCATTTTATGCAATTGGGGGAAAAAAGGCCAGTTCCAAGCTAAGTATTTTTTCTGGCTTTGCTCTTTCTTGACTAAGATAAACACAAATGAGTCAGGGGAGCATAATAAATCACATGACAGATTATTCTCAATAACTGAAGCAGAAGCCACAAAAATAAATAAACAAATAAATCTGACAATACAAAAGGATCCGTTTGTAAAAGCATAAGCTTCATTTACAGTGTTCATTTCTAACTTCCATATGCAAATTGCAATGGGATGTCTTAAATATTTTCCATGCCTATTTATCTCACAATATTTTCATGGATCTAGCCTCTTTTTTGCTCTCTGAGACATTTCTAGCACTGTGGCTGGAGAGTCCAGCTGGGATACAGCTGTGTACTGTCCAGCTTTGAGGAGCTATAAACGTTTTCTTTTGTGCTAACATTGACATTGCCCACTGCTTTGGCTTCTTGAATACTGGTGGTTAAAAGGCAGATCTGAAATCCCCCAAACTGTTCTTTTTAGTCAAGCGTTGCTCTCCTTTTGTATCAACAGCTTCTAATTAAACAGCACCGTACTAGAGGACCTAAAGATCATTAAAGGTGCACTCGGGGTATCCAAGAATAGAAACACAATGCAGGTGTTGTTCCCTCGGTGCCTTTTCAAAATGTACCCTCATTGATTAGCAATTGCACTGAATGTCTTATAAAAGTCTGACCCTAACACTGTTAATACCTTTGGTCAGCCAAATAAATTCTTTCAAACTTTCACAGTGGAAAAAGCCTTCTATTTTATGATTTTATAACCCTGTCATTAGCAATCTTTGAAACAGCATTCCACCCTCAGGTTGCGTTCTGTGGTTACGAACTTCATTTGATCACTGCCCCATCAATTTGACATTAACTGCTACAATTTACAACTGCTCTGGCTTTCTACCTATTATTGTTGTACCTCTGCAAGTGCAAAAAACTGATGCCCAGGGGAAGTCTGAAAGAATGCAATGTCTTGTTAAAACCTGAAAGGGCAATGGGGGTGGGGGGAAGAACCTCCTAGAAGAGAAAACCAAAGGTTTGATAATGAATAATGCTTCCTTCTCTGCTGTGAACACGGGTGACCTGGCATGTAGACCACAGCAAAGTAGTGAATAATTCACTGAGAGAGTCATAGACCTCCTGGTAGACCACAGCATTGCTTTGTCTCGCAAATATGTTCTCCCACAGAACGGGGCTCGACAGGATGTTTCAGTCTACAAATGTTTAAACAAAAGGCGGGTGTGATGCGGTGTGCAAGGGGAGTACCGTGCATGGAGCAGGCCAGTCTGCATGACTATTTCTCCATTAGCAGTTGATTGATAATTCTATAGGCACTGCACATAAGGGCAATGCAGAGAAGAATGGCTTTGATGGAGCTGGGGCATACAGTTCATGTCCGATTTCTAATCCAGACAAGAAACCAATTCCACCTTCAGACAGGGACGTTTAAACAGCATTAATTGTCTGAGCTGAAGCCATGGGAGCGTGGACGTGTTGAGCAGCAGCTGGAATCCAGGCTGATTTCCTGACCTTTGTGCTCATAAAAGGAAAAGCATCCAAAGGAGCTATTGGGGCTGGAATATGGTCCCAGTTTCTGTATGAGTTGCTTTCTTTGCTTTTGTGGGTTTCTCAGACAAACTTGAGGCTAGGTTGTTTCTGCTTTACTTTGCAAAAGGAAAAAGGGTCTCAAGTCACTGAACACTATTCAGGCTCTACCTCTTTCTGTCTCTGAGCCCAGGACCGTGAATATGGGCCTGGGTCCCGAGGGCTGTGCTGGGGACAGGAGAAGAGCAGTACAAACTCCCCTAAATCCCAGCTCCGATCTGGGTTTCAGCTGTGCTTGGGAGTAAAGCTAGCAGGCACTTTTTGTTAACTTGGATATCAAACTGTTTATAGAAGTTTTTTGCCATCTCTCTTTTGCTTTTCCATCTTTGTAGCCAGAAATATTTTGAGACTAATCTCATGGTATATCTGAAATTTAAATTGTTTGGTCTGATGGGGCTTCTGAGTAAGTCACTTCTATGTCCAGATCCTCCCATGTTACCTTACTCACACTAAAAAAGATCTTTTGATTTCATTGTGGTTATTTCCAGCATATCAGATAGTTAATGTCTAGCCTATGGCTTTCTTCTCTTATCCAGGTGAGCTGAGCTATTCTTAGGCTCTATAAATTGCAGAAGAATCAAGCAATTATTCCTCGATTCTTCCTCCTGATTATCCTCCCCTGTTGCACATCTTCTGTAGATCTGTTTTTCTAACAAACCAGGCAGTGCCTTGTCCTCTCACATGGTGAAGGACATGTCTGATCTGTCAGCTGACCTGCCAGGAGAAGGACGCCCAGATGCTAAGACTTTAGTTTGGAACCATGTCCTTTGGGCATGGGGCAATGAGGCAGAGGACATGAGTTCTGCCCATGACTTGGCAACTGCTGTGTCTGGCTCAGGAGGTCACCAGGCAGAAGAAAGACTGCAGGTTGTCACCGTGCTTCAGAAGTGAGCAGGATACCATCCTCAGTGCATGGGAAAGGGAGGCAGAGGCCAAATGCAGGACTCCCATGCTGTGCATGGAACCTCCAAGGGAAGGAAATCACGCCTTGAGTGAGAGCGATGTCTTTCATTCCCCTTCCCTCTTGGCACTATTTCCTCAGCACCACTGGTACTGAGGGATGCTCAGTATGACTCAGCATCACACTACAGAGGAAAAGAGACACTGCTGTTGTGATTCTATGTCAAAAAGCTTCTTAGCTTTTGCATTTGCAGATCATGGACTGGTAAGTGTGGGACAATTCATTCTGAAAATGACCTTTCCGGTCCATGCAGTTCTGCACATGCTGCAGAAGTCTCTTTACTGAAATGTTCATAGTAACCTGGTTTTATAACTAACCAGAGAATTGTTTTAACTGTTTTCCAAATGGATAATATTCTTGATTTTCACTGTATACTGAAAATTTGTCTAAAAAAATCATTTAAAAAAAAAATGAAGCCATTTTGGTGTAAGTGACTGCAGAAAGGTGGCTATTCCACCTTTTTTTTATGGTGCTTTTAACTCCCAGATCAAACTGGTTCTTCTACGTAGTAAAGCCATAAATGCTCTATAATATCTCATGTATTTATTCCATATTCTCAGAATTATTTAGTCATCAATTTGACTGGTTAAAAAGGATTTTAGAAGCTACACCTAATATTTACAAGCTTCCACTGTAATCTTATTATTTTTCTAACCATGAAAGTCACATGGTCTCCTGCAAATCGGCTCATGGAACATGACTTTCTCAGTATCTTTTTCATTATTTCCATCTATTACATACTACCCTTGAGCTGAGAGGAAACTTTAAAGGCACACAACTAAAGAATCCTTGTTTATTATTTGGAAAAGCTTGGATGTATTTCCTTTGGCCAGATTTTACTGACTATGACTGGAGAGCTAAATGTCCCTGTTGTTTCTAGCAAATAACCTTTAAAATACAATTTTCTAACCCGTAGTAGATAATAGCAGATAACACTGCTGTTGGTATCAAATGAGTCCTCATATTTTCCCAATCAACGGATGCCTGGCAGCTTCTATGAGAATTTTATCTGAGAACAGACTTACTTATTGTTCAGCTTCCAACAACAGGACTCACAGGCAGGATCCTGCCGCTCGCTGTCTCCTGTTTTCCTGCTTTCTGGAGGGGCCTGGTTCAGCTCCCAGCTCCCACTGAAATCCGGGGGAGCAGGAGCACTCTCAGCCTCCCAGAAGTCACTCAAGGCCTTCACGGGGCTGAGTCCATTATTTTCAATAACTGCTTTAACAACCTGAATGCACCACTGGGATGAGAGAGCGGCGATCCCATTTCAAGCAGAGATGCTCTGAGACTCATGGCACAACACCTCCTGCAGATTTTAATAGGTATCCCACCTCCTTCAAGAGAGACCATTACCAACACAGTACAACTCCAATGGTTACTACACCGATATATAAATCTGTTTCTTTATCGAGGTGTTGCCCCTGCTGTGTGGGCATCACTCTCTATCACCGACCTGTTAATGGGACTTTATCTATTGACGGTACAGATCAGGCTCCATTCCCATGGTGCACACTGAGAAGTGCTTTTCTTTGGCAGTTACCCCTCGGAAACAAGACTGACAGAATCTAACCCATTGCCCCATAAAAATTGCATGTTGTTCTGAAAGTCAAAATGCAAATAATTCATGAATTTTGTAAACATCTCTAAGGGAAGAGAAAAATGGTAGGCAGAATTGGAGTCTGCTATTTTTACCCGTGTGCCTGGTTGATTACATGTCATTCTTCTCACACAGAACTAACTATCTTAAATGCAAATAGCCAGAGGTTGTTGTACATTTTTTGCCCTTTCCACAGCTGTTCATTACAGAGCTCAATAGCAGCTGACAGCAGGTGAATATGTGGATGATGGGCCATGGATATATTCTGTTAAATAGAATGAATAAACCATTAAATGATCTTATTTCTTGATATGCCTGAATGCAAGCTGCATCTACAAGCAAAGCAACATTAAATTCTGTATAGCAAATCCCTCTTGTATTTTTCAGCACATCAGTCATGCAAATTTTATGCTATAATCTTTTAAGCAATTATAACCTCCATTTATTTTTAATGATACAGAGTATCCTTTTTCTTTTAGTTCTAGACAATTGAAATAAAGATGGGTGAACCTGGAATATTAGACTACTTACATCTGGCTCATTTTGTAAACTATATTTGGTGGTTTATAAAACTTGTTTGACCTGAGTAGGAATGAGTGACAATGTATCTTCCTTTTTTGAGAATCAGTACCTTTGAAATTCTCTAATACAGTAATTTAGCTGTATGTCTGTATGACATCATTGCTATCATAGGATTTGAGAATGATTCTGAGTGCCTTTTCAGAGTGAATGCATATTGGATGTAATGTATATGCATGGATACAATATAGACTTAACTTGCACATTTTAGGCAAAAAGCAATTAAAAGATGGAAGAAATTATAAAATTAGTCCTAAAGCATCATCTCCAAAAAATAACCACACTATTTTGACCTCTTCCTGATCTAGGAAGCTGATTCTGGATTTGGAGGTGTCTCTCTTCAACTTACAAGTTTTTGTTTTCCACAGCAATCATTACCTCAGATGCAGCTCTGCTCTCCTTGTTTGCTCAAAATCCGTAGCTCCAGGAGTGCAGGACCACCAACTCTTTCCATGGCACACTGTCACACTGTCACTTTGGGTGCCGGCCCAAAGGCGATTTGACCTGGTCTGTGAGAGCGTGTGTTTTTGGAAGGCCAAGCGGATCAGGGCACTCCTTTCTACGAGGAGGAATTAAGAGGGAGAAGTGTCGGACCAGACTGGGTTGGCAGCTCCACCTGAGGGATGGTATCACTGCACAGCTAGTGCTCTGCCTCCAGATGTGGGGCCGGGAAAAAAAGTGACCAAAGACCATTAAAAATTTAACCACCCCTGCCTTCAGGCACTCTTGTGCCTCATTGCTCACTCTCCCTCTTCATCTTGCTTACGCAGCAGAGTTTTTGTCTGGACTCCAAAGCCCAGGGAGAAGCCTCACCACCTTCACAGAGACCAACGCGGCATTACTCACTCTGGGAGCTGCGGGAGAAGACATCCGTCTTGCATTAGTAACGCCTGCCTCTCTGAGACTTGCACAAGTATTGTGAAAAACAGGATGAACTGCAAAAGCGAGCAGTTCCAATAGCAGCAGAGGCCAGGCAGAGCAGAGGGTATTTGATATAGTTGGGAGATTTCACATTCCTTCCTCGTGTGCAAGCAGAAAGCAGTGTGAATATTTCGTCCTTCAATTCAGTAAAGCTCAGATGCAGCAAGACTTATTAAAACGAAAAGTATAGGGCCTGTGAATCACAAGCTCAAGTAAACCAGAGAGATCTTATCCCACCGGCCCACATGAAAGTCAGACTCCAACTCTCCATAGCCCGCTGCTATTCTATTTTGTGTGGAATTGGGTTGCATCCTACAGCTGGCCTAATGCTGTTTCCTTGCAGCCAACTGTGGACCGAGAGGAGGAGAGAGATTTAGTTAATTTTCATCCTTTGTTTTCTGCCAGCTTCTGGAAAGATGCTGTGTGCTCTATATTTGGAGTTCTCTTTCTTTAGAAAATTCTTCTGTTACCAGCTTCCAGGGAGCTCTTTTTTCTAGTCACACTGCTGCAGTTTGGCCACAATTTTGACCTAACGTGCTTTAAAGGACAGCTGTGCTATTTCTTTTTAACAATTGAAATCTATGAAAAGGTTACCTGAGGAATTGTCACAGGTTTAAAGACGTGGGGTTTGCTATTAGCAGAATTAAAGAAGCGTGGCAGCAGAAGCATTTGTAATATGGTGATAACAAGATCTGAACTGAAAGGGCAAAAAGAAAAAGCAACATGTAGGCTACAAAAACATAAACTAGATAAGATTTATATATTAAAACATATTTTAGTGATGTGCAGAGAAGTTGCAATATAATAAAAAGCAGCTACAAAACTGTCTAGTTATATACAATAGTATAGATTTGCGCATGTAAGGACTATCATAAAAAATGAGCATTGAACTAAACCCAGTTGAACAGACCAGAAAACAAAGAGCAACCCTGTCAGCATACCAAGTTTCAGTAAGATTAATCTGTGTTGCAAGTGTTGTTCCCAATGTATCTCTCTGCACTCATCCATCATCTCCCTCCATGAAGCCAACATGAGCTTGTTGGCCTTTTTGCTGCCTAAGGCAAACTGGTGTATGTGTGCTTGTGGGTAAATATAGATTATTTGTCCAGTCCCCAAGCCAATAGTCCTTACGCAGTTAATAGCCAGCAGGACATTTTGCTGTCCCCTCACTGGGAATATCCAGGCCTTCTCCTGCTCTCGTATGCACTTCAACTAACTTCAGCTGTTAAAAAAAAAGCGATCTTTTACAGTCCCACACTCGAATTGGTGGGGAAAACTGGGCACTTCCAAAGGAAGGAAGTATTTTAGACGCTTATTTTAAAACTATGGAAGAGTCTATGTTAACTATAGAGGAAGCCTAAATGTCTAGCTCGAGCTAGACACCAATTTGTACGTGGTTAACATGAAGTAAGGGAATTTGGTGCTTAGAAAGGCACATTCAAACCCCTTTGCACACATGAGTAGCTGCTACAGTCCACCAGAACCTGTCCATAGCCCAAGTACTCCTCTGGTCAGTGCCTGAAAACCGCCATAGGCTCACCGGCAATTTGTTCTCTCTCTCTGGCACGCACTGGCTGTGCTTTGGGAATGGTTTAAATTAACTCACTTGCTTCTTTTTCGTAAGAATGGTAACTCATAGTGATACGTTTCCAAGCCCATCTATACAGCACTGGTCTCAGGTCCCAGTTCCCCCGTCTATGTGGACAGAGCCCAGAGTGTGCCCCACGTCCACAGGGAGAGGTGGGAATTCTCAACCCCCATCCCTGTGTGGTGCCATCTTCTTCCTCCCTCCCCAGATACCCTTTGGTATCATCTCTGATGTCATTACTAGCACAGAGCCGGGCTAACATATATCTCACAGGAATGTTGTGGGCGTTAATTAATAAATGCTCATAAAATGCTTGGGAATCTTCAGGCTGAAAAATGTATAAAAACTTTCCTGTAAATATTGTTCTTATTTTCTGTATCCAGATACTACATCTCCAGAGGTCTCTGCAATTTTAAAGTAGGTCAAAATTCGGCTCTTAATAAGTTGAGTTGGGAACTCTGAAATTTTCCTCCAGACAAAATTTTGTACTGCTTAAATTAAGAAACACAAGACCCACTTCCCTGCACTCAAATGCTGCTGTGCTACAGCTGAGGACAGCAAAGAAGAGCCCAGAAGATGTGCTCCGCATGCCCAGGCAAGGTGCATTTGCAAGCCAAATGTTGACCTCAAAACCTTAACCCACCCCATGCTAGCGCAGACCTGGATTTCCATGGGCTTCTATAGTTGTACCACTTGGCTCCCAAAAAAAAAGGCATCCGTACAATGTATCATTTGCATTAAACTCTTCCTTTTGGAAGGAGCCATGATCAGCCAGGTGGATGGACATGTTTGATTCATGCCATCTAACCTGGTAGAACATGGGCTGTTAAAATTCTCCATACTAACCAACTGGAATGGCATAACCCCTAAAAGAAATACGTGGCATCATGCTTTTCATTTCCATTCTGTAGGAGCAGACGCGGCTGAGATGTAGGGCGTTTCCTGAGGTTAATGATAACCTGAGGTTAATGGTTTCTGGCTGAACTTTAGGCCCTCGGCTCCCCCTAACCTGTCATTAATCCCCAGGAAATGCCTGAAACCGAGCGTATTATTTAAATCTGGCAGCAATTAATTTATCTCTGGACCTTACAGATGCTCATATTAAATTAAAAAGAGGATGATTTATGGAGAGCGCCAATAATGTCCAGATCTAGGCAAAGATAGATGTTATCCTTAATATTTAAAATTCAAGTTTCCTTTTTCACTGAGTCATTGGCTATGAGCTGTAATAAAGGTTTTTATTTAATTATTCTAGCAAAATGAATCTTTTCCCTAATTATTCCTTTTAAAAAACACTTTGTCTTGTATATCCTGCCAGCTGCATCAAGATTTTATCTTTTTTCCTCTTTAGGAGTGTTTCATGAACATTGTTCACTGTTGCAACTGAATCAGAAAATAAATCTATTTTTAGCAACTTGGTTTAAAAAGAAGCAATCAGAACAAATGCAGTAGCATGTGTAAGAAATAAGAATTATCCTCTCGCTCAGCAGTAGATCTACAAGTCTCAGACAAAATAACAGCTGTGATTTTATTTCCACATATTAAGAAGATAGGCCAAAAACACAGTATAAAGATGTCAGTTTCTGGAGAGCCAGAAGGTGAAGCTGTACATCGGTTTCTATTCTCGGTTTATCTCTGGCTTCTAGGCTGAGGCTGCCAACAGTGTGCACGCTCTTTTCTAAGGCTTCTGAAGCCTTAGCAGAGCTCTCAGTGATGTGGTTTGGCAATAGGTACCACTAAATCAGAGACCCAGGCATCAGTACAGTTGGCTCCGTAATTGCAAACAACAGCCATAAATCCATTGAAACTAATCCATGTACCAACTGAAATAAAATCCTTAATCTCACCTCCTTTCTGTTGTTCAGCTTTCACTTTCAAGTCTTATCACAGCATAGTGCCATTAGCTCTACAGATAAAATGGAGTCTTCCAGACTCCTTAAAATCTGAACTTCTGCTGTAAAAACAGCTTAAAAAAAATATTCTGGACCTTCTGAGTTAAAGGTGAACTGCACGGGGACAAAAATCAGAGCTGTGGATTTTTTTTTTTTCTTTGCAGAGAATTCATCCGGTAATATTTTTCGTGATAAGATGGTTACTGAAAAACTGCAGCTTATGCTTTAATATTTCTGTAAACTGATTAAACCGATTCCCTACAGAAAAATTACTGCCTGCACTGCAATATGAGCTCTACTGATACACAATATTACTCCACTCTTAGAGAATAACAGGAACAATCTCACATGTGTGTATGTGGTCACACATCTGGCTTCGTGCAGCATTAGCACTCCCTTTCCTGAAATCAATATCTCCTGAATATTTTTTTTCCTGAAGAGCCTTTTCTCACATGCTGGTTCTGCTGCCCCTCAGCAGTTTCTGCTATAACCCACCCCTGGAGAAGAAGAGAGGGCAGGTGCAGTGGCCATGATATTCTGGTAAGGGTTCTCCTCACCAAGGTGGGTCTCAGCCCCAGCATTGCCTTCTCTGAGGGTGTTTCTGCCACAGGTGACACCAGTCTGTACGTGTGGGGAGCACACGTACGCTGCTGTATGTGTGTGTCGAATATTGCTGTGAAAATAACCTGTAGGAACTGGAAGACAGACTTCAGCCTCCTCCGCTGACACGTGGCTCCTTCGTGTTTGAAGAAAAGGATCTTTCTCAAGATTCAGTGCAGAAAGTGTTCAGAAATGCTTTTTTAACCCACTTTTTTTTTTTTACAAGCTTAGTTGTAGAACTTCAGCATCTCTTTTTGTTACAATATTTTGTCTCCTTCATTGCAAAAACATCAGTATAATTCTTCCAGCCGTAGGCATTGCCCTGCTTAGAAATAACTCCTTAAAATACATATCCTCCAAGATAATTTTCTAATTGCTACAAATGGATCACAGAAACATGGCTATAAAATGCCAGCCAGGGAAGGTAAGGGTAGTGTCTGCCACAGTTGCCCCTTCCTCTTTCCTGCACGGCCATGTACAGCGCACATTTCTTCCCAGATACAATCGAACAGCTAATGAGCTTCGGTGACGCACTGCAACCTCCTGTTCCAGCTGATACAAGCGGGTTTGGGCTTTTTCCCTTGGAGCAGTCAAAATTTTTTAACCATGGCTGAATAACTGAAGTGCCCACAAATCTTAATGAGCTAAAGAAAACATATTCCTACTGTTCCTGTGATCACCTAGGGCCCAATCTGTGTTCTACATCATTTAGGAAGGACTTTGTTACGCACTTCACTAATCCTTGGTGTAAAAGATACAGAATGTGCTACCATGCGTGTTTTGTAGAGATATCTTTACGGCAAGAGTCAAATTCAATGATGTTTACATGCTGTTTGGTAAATGAATGCTATTTCAAGGGAAAAGAAGCCAAATATCAAGCTACAGCTACATTTCTTATGGTTTCCCGATTTTCTGCCTTCTGGTATACCTAAATCCTCTAAATATGAGCTACTGAATCAGCATTTTGTATGCTCAGATGTGATTAAAGCTCTTCAGAGGACAAGGATTCCATTTTGCTATAAATTTCGAGGTTTCAGAATTTGTTTTCACTATTTAGAGGAATGAAAATAAACCCCTCAAACATTTTTGCAAATGGAAATTGTTATGAAATGTCTGTTTCTGGATAGAAAACCTGATCTTTTCATCTCAAGTTCTTTCTCCTTTGGCCGTAAGTGACAAGGGAACCCCAGGCAAAAACTTTCTCAAGAAATGTTTGTCAAAACTGATATGTTGATACAACATTTTGGCTTTGATGAAGTGACATATTTCACTTCACTAAAAGTATTCTGACCAGCTCCAGATGTGATTGACTTATTTAACCTAAGAAAATGATTCATTGTGAGAGTCTGAATAAACCGATAAAATAATAATGTGATGTTCTTCAAATCAACAGCATTGGATCTGAACTCTTGTCTTTATGTATGGGATAAATTCATAAAATATAAACAAATTCACATTGTGGAAAGGATGCTTATGTCCATCCAATATAATTTCCTAAATAATATTGGCCAGTTTCTTTAGAATCCTGAAGTCATAGGAAAGTAAGGTCTGAATCCAACTTTCTCCCATGTTGAAGAACTAATCTACATAGAACACGCCTGAGAAAATTTTGTGTAACATGTTATTAAAGTTTTCTAATACAAGAGAGTCTAAAACTTCCCCAGATAGCCATTCCTGTGCTATTGGTATACGCTGATCATTGAAAATGTTTTCCTACTACCTAACCTACATTGTCTTGATGAAACCTCAGCTAATTAGTTTAAGCCAAACTTTACTTTAGAGAACAATTTATCATTGTCCACAGTTGTAACAATTCCAGGTATCGTTCACATACAGTGAAACTTTTTAAGGTCCCCACTTGTTATTCTTTCTTCTTAACTAAGTAAAGCGTTTCTTGAATTGTTTCCCAATTACTTGTGTTTTCTAAACTTGTCTTTTTGAAGAGAAGAGTAATTTAATTGATTTTATGGAATGATTTCTGAATCATGTTCGTATTTCCTGATTAGTCATTTCAATACTTACATAACCACATGTTCTAGTATTTGGGTTGGTTTTTTCTATGTCAGGTTCAGCTACTACACCACCTTTAGTAAGGGTCCTCAACCTCCATTTCAATAAAAGCAAGGTAGTCAAATTGTCTACCAGTTCACCACCTCTAAATGTCATAATGTTGTCTGTTATTAAGTGTAGCTCTGGCCACCAGTGTATGTCACACAAGCCATGGCACAGCCACCAGATGCAGAAAATGTAGGGTGGCTAACTTCTTGTGAACTTCACGCTTATCTGGGACTGGAAATCCCTGCCTGAACTAGAGCTTTGAGTATCGGCTGTGGAATTTCCCGAGCCATCTGACAAAGTGCAGGCATCACATCAATAGCCCCTGCCAAGCCATAGCAGTGATCCAAAAGCCATTTCCTTCTTAGCGTGTCAAGAAGATTGGTGTGTTATCAGCCCAAACTAGAATTAAACCACAGAGATTCAGAGCAGAAGTGCGACTGTGAAAGCAACGTGCTCAAGTTTCGCTGTGAACAGAAAAGAGGGGACGAATAGTCATTTGTTTTGTTTTCAAAACCAGAAAAGAGACCAAGACTTGCCACATTGATTTTGTCTCAAAATCTATAAACAGAAAATGTGACTGGGCCTTAACAAGGCTCTACTGCAGTCAATCAAAGAAGATAACGTTCATAATTAATTTGGGATGTTTGCCTAATTAATATAATTGCAGTATCTATTTGATCCAGTATTGATGCAATTTGGGTGGAGTTCAAGCACCAATAGGAAATAAAGCCCGATTGCTTGTCATTTCTCTTGGGAACAGGCTGTCTAAGCCCAAATAGATCAGAAAATCTGATTCTTACTGTTTTGTCTTCAAGAAGACTCCTGGGGCCAATAGAAACATATGAGGTTTCATATCAGGTCATTAAATTGTCATGCTTTGTCCTTTGATTTAATTAAAATCTTCTTAGTTATGCAGACTTCTGTGCTGCAAGCTGAAATGTAAATGAATGATAAGATGAATGGTTTAATATAGCATCTGCAATAGAAAAGACAATTCTATATTTCTTCTTACCTGAGAAGCTAAAATTTGATAATGTATTTCTAACCCCACACAATCATCACTTCTCAGTGTTCAGAATAACTGCTTGCTTTAGAAAACATAATTTATAGTTTCTGCACTACAAATATTCCCTCAAAAAATCCCTTCTCTTCTTCTGTCCACCCAATGTGGTTTAAAATGCTATGAAGTTTAAGGGACTGAACAACATCATACAGATCATTTTGATGTTTTCTCATTTTGCCTAAATAAGCACAAGACCCAATTGATATTGTTCATAATTCAACATCCTCCTTTTTTATTCCTTTGGTGAATAGGAAAACACTTAGTCCCATGGCTATATAATCTACTTTTTAATATACCACTAATGATTTATTATAGATGTCTCTCAGGAAGAAGAAGATTCTTTTGCATTCTTCCTCTGCTGACTTCAGCGATATAATCAGACATTTTATTTTATTTCCACTGATACCACTAAGTTCTAAAATCTAAGAAAAACATGTGTATTCCTTGATACCACTGGAAACTAACATTCAACACAGATGTTTGCATTCTGCACATTTGCATTCTCCATATGTATTCTATTTTAAAAATCTCTGCTTAGTGTAGATGGCAACCTACTCAATTACTCTCAGAGTATTTTACTCTTCTAGACATAACATCTGCAATTCAATTAAATGTTTCATCTATTTTCTTCCTATCATTCCAGGATATAAACCTTGATTCTGTTAATCCAGTGTTGATGCTTGTTTCATTGTGAAAAGGACATTTTGAAATTCTTTAAAACAATGCCATACTTGAGAAGTGAAAAGAAAACAGAGTATTTTGACTTAGGAAAAGCTACTATGGGATCAGATCAGTGATTGCTTCATAATCACAGCTTTTCCCTGGCAGGCAATTAGAGAAGATCATATATGCTGGATTTCTCTGAGGGCACTGAAATGCTTCGTTTCTGTTCCAGTTCTGAATAAGAAAAAAAGTAACAGTTCTACAGCTTACAATTCTGTGAACAGTCTCCCTCTTTCATCTATTTTTTATATAATTTTGTAATAATTTCTGCAAGAACAAGTCGTAGCTTTCAAACAAGGGATTTGCAGGAAGTGATCTCACATGACTTGCTGTGGAGTAGCCCAACACTAGACAACCTGCAAAAATAGCCCATATATTTACAGGCAGGCTAAGAAATGCCTACTTATGCCACATAAATGCTTGGGCAGGCTCTTCTGCATCACACTGGCTTTTATAATACCTTGTAATTGTGGTATCTAAGCACATCCAGACATGAATTAAGTGACAGCATTAGTATCTGTCACATTTTCTTTCATTCTCTGTCATTCCTTTCTCATAAGGACAGCACTGCAGACAGTGAAGGACATTTATCTTTCTAGGTCCATTCGCTTAACATGTGTGCAGTGCTTGTATGAGTCCAGTTACTCTGGAAAGTTAATCCTCCATCTCCGAGGAGGTCTCACCGTTCCAGGAGGTGGTACTCATCTGCTGGACCAGGAGGTGCCGGAGCAGTACAGCTGCCACTCGCGGTCCTCCCTCAGGACATCCCTTGGTGTCCACTCAGTGCTTGGAGGAGCGAGGCCGCAGGTGCAAGGAAGAGCGGGAGCACAGGCAGCAGCCCTGGGATCTCACTCCTGGTGGAGTTTTCCCAATGCTTTTCTGGTTGTTGGTTCCGTGCTGCTGCTTGCTGCCTTCCTTGAGGACCATCTCCTGGTCCTTCCTTTGAGGTGTCTCAAAGGGCAGCTACAAAACCTGGGCTCTGCCTTATATCAAGCAGATTAAATTTCAGAATTTCTGTATAGCCCTGGACTCCCTCTCCAAGCTAACCTTGAACATGGAGCGGTTTAGATACAAGTTCTGCACCCCAAAATTGTGAGTCCTTTGTCTGGAGTACTTGCTGCCTTCCCAGCCTTATCTTTTTAATGCATCGTGCTTTCAGCTTGCTAGACCAATGCACTTTACCCTCAATGTACAAAGGAGAAATTATTCAACCAAACAGCTCACAGAGGAGACAGCCTGTGACAATAGCATCAACTGTTGATATCGAGGGATTATTATTTTATGATAGAAGCTAGAACAAATTATTTTTTGTGAAAGAAAGTCTGCTTTCTCAAATGCATAAAGTTTATATAATAGTCAGAAATTGGCCAGTTCAGCAGATTTTATACACATAAATGTTATATGTAATATTTTATGTATAAATGTTCCAAGTTTACTCCAGTGTAAAGCTTTCCTTTAAAGAGTAATTCTCACCCCATAATTCACTTTTATGATTTTCTTAGGGCTTTAAGTGTAAAAGCTCAATCTGGTTTTGTTTTATTCTTAAAAAAAAAAAAGACAGACACAGAGCAAGTTAATTTTTGCATTGAATCTGCCAAAGGCACGTTGTCAGATCTGAAGCTAAACATGTCACTTTTGCACACATGCACACACACACACGTGCGCATCCAGATACACAATAGCTTTTTAAGGCTTAATGACAATAGAAATAGTTTCACGCGAGTGGAAGAAGGGAGGCCCCGACTGGAGCCGATGACTGCAGCAGGCTGTGCTCATTCTTGGGCTCCTCTCCAAGCCTCCCTCAGGCCCTCCTGTTTCACATCTAGTGTAAAGATGTTTCTCTCCCCCAGACAGTTTCTCACAAATCTGAAAGCCAGGCTTTCTGCCAGATGCTGGATCTTAGGCCGAGTCCTTTGCCTGACCGTGACCCTTTCCATGTCCTGTCCCTTCCCTTCAGTCTCAGGGAACGACAACAGGCAGCAACAGGCAGGTTCTTCGCTTGTTCTTCCTCTTCCCCTCCTGCCCTGCATGTGCAGAGGAGATGGTTGGCTCCTGCTCAGCCAAACCATGAGCACACGTTCTCAGGTGCTTTAATACGACCCCAAAAGAGAGGAGTTGATGAGGTTAAATGAGGAAATGACACGTGCTAGGGCTGAGATGTCAGACCACAACACAAGTTTTGAGCCGTCCCTGGATCCATCAAAGCCAAGGATGGGGCTGCTTCCTTAGGAGAACAGTAAGAATGACTAGCGGGGGTGTCTGCTTCTTCAGTCTCCTTCTTTCTTGAATTGCGGTCCAACTTTCAGACATACCAGGCAACTAACCCCTTTTTGTCCCGCAATATTCTGTGTTAAACAGAAATTACTCCTAGTAATTTAAACAGTAATTACTCCCTACGATCTCAACTATACCTGCTCCCAGAACTGCAAAACCAAAGCCATACGTGGTTTGCATTACCAGGACTGACTCCACTAGGATCTTTCGTCCTAACACATTTTCTCCCCACATAGACTGTGCTGTACTTGAGAGCTGCAAGGATTCCTTTTGCATTCCACTTTCTATTTAAAAATGTTTTAACTCATGTACGTGCAGCAAAAGAGAAATGCTTTTACCATCAGGATGCCATATGAAAGTGTTTAAATCCCCTGCTCGTCCCCACAGGGGTTACAGCACAAATAGTGATGGTGACCACTCCACTGTCACTCCCTCCAGAGTCACTACTGTCTTATTGCTATGACAATTTCATAGTGACGATGCTTAATAAAGTAACACTTCGGGATCAGCCAGTAATGTGTCCCCAAGGTTCTTGGCAATGCACAAATACGGAGCGGCTTACAGGATTACTGCTGCTCTTGAGCAACGTATGCTTTCTAGTGTGAATATTCCTCAGTTATTTTACCATTGTTCTTGACAACCACATTTACAGAGGTGGATCTAGTTGTGTAAAAGTCAGTTTTACTAGGAAAACAGAGATTTTTTCCAGTCAGATGAGATATGCCCAACTCACCAGGGGCAGTCATTCAGACTGACTATCAGAAATTAGAAATAAGTATAGGTCTCATGGGATTGCAGAGGATTCCTCAAATCACTTAGGCCCACGATTATCCATGCTGCTCATACGCTGGTTCACTTTTCAAGTGAAAAAAATGGTGCTCCCCAAGGCAAAAGCCGGGTGCAGTTTTGGGGATAGTTTACTCCAGGAACTTCTAGTTACTGAGAGAGGTTTGGTTCCCAGCAAGCTAAGTACTACATGTTCGCACATAGGCGTACAACTGATACCCTCAGTATCTTCTTATAAAAACACCAATCTGCAACATTGCCTTCACATTTCAGGCATTTTACACTGAAAAATCATAAGTAAAAATATGTATTTGTGTATAGACACACGCACACACACATGTCTCGGGGTTGCAGATATACCGCAGGTGCCTCTATGCACTCAGCAGCTCTGCATTAAAGAAACTGCCCCAAAAGAGTGTGAGGGAGATCTCTCTATCTATACTGGTTAGGCACTGTTTGGTACCACCCTGCACGATTCTCAATGTCCTGGATCTTTCCTTGGAGCACTTTAATTGCTCATTTGGTGATTGCTGCATATCTGCTTAATGAGGTGCGTGAACATGTAAAGAAAAGCATATAAAGGGCACAGCAAAGGAAGTGAGGTAAGGTTGCACAAGCATCTTAATTTTGGCATTTCATAGCTTATGAGTGACTTCAATGTAGATTTTCTATTTTATTTTATTGTGAGAATTCCCATTCTCAATGTAAAGATATTTCTCAGCTGCAGCTCACAGAAAGTTTGAAGTGCTCCAAAATGGGAGCACACCTTCCTTCCATCTTTAACTGCTTCTGGATCCAAACCAGAATGACTGGATGGTTTCATGTGTCACCATAACAACAGCTGAGCGCTTTGGTTTAAGTATTTTTTCTCTGTTCTTTTGTTCAAAGAACCAGTAGCTGAATCATAGATTTAGCACTCTTGTTCTGAAACAGGCTTAATCAGACCAAGACAACCATTTTAGTCTGTTCATTCTTGGTACACAATAGACCACAGGCCAAACATTTCTTTGGTCCCAAGGGGTAGATCCATTGAAGAAAACACTTTAAATGCATTCTTATTATTGTGTGATCAACAGAAATGCATGCTTCTGACAAAACGTTGGCAGCTTTGGATTTAATTACCATTTTTTAAAAATTTCATTTCCATTCTGAGCAAATCTTGAATCAACATAAATAAACACATCTAAGCAACGGATTTCATATACCCATACTTTTTCTAGTATGAAAACATATTTCTTTTTCTAGTGAGGACAACCACATAGATTTTCAGATGAGCTTTAAAATCTTGGTTCCTTTACAAACAATTCCTTTACTGGAATCAAACACTGGAAAATGTTTAATAATAAAACCTTTACCTAAAAAAGCTCATCATATTTGTAGTAACAGTCAGACATGTTTCATCTCTGAAGAATTTAAAACAAGCCTAACAACAAATAAAAGTAGGATTCTTAGTTTTGTAAGTATTAAAATCATGCTTAATCTCTTTGATAACCATGACTTATTAATTTAAAAAATATAAAATTATTCATAAACCTCCATCACAAATTCCCTATAGAACCTTCTTTGCATAACTCACATTTTGGGGTTGCAGACAGCAGACACTAAGACACACGTGGAGACCAAGCTTCTACTTGCTTCTACAATGCAGGTACTGATCTATACAAATAATGTTGAAACACAGTGAAGGAAAAAAAATCTCAAAGATACATGACGCAATATAATTTGGGAGAGGTTTTCAGCTTTGTCAGGTACAAGCATCAGGATTAATTGAATGAAGGAGGCAGTTCTGCCATGGTCTATGAATAGCTGTACACGTCAGAAGGCTGGGATGCAAGAAAAAACATTGGCCAATATCAAACAAAAGTGAATGTGTATCACGCCCTTGTTTATCACGCCACTCCTTTTGAGTGACTGCATAACATGAATAATTTTTAAATTTCATGTTAGCGATGTCCCTGGTGATATAAAAAGCCAGCATAACATCCTGAGTGCTGGAATCTTAAAGCATTGCTTATGCCTTTGAAAGCTCATTTACATTAGTCCAAATATCAGGTGTAGATATGAAGTCAGTGAACTTCTTAAAGACATTCTCTAGCACATTGTGAAGGGGTAAGATGTAGACCAGCTCAACACAAATCCTCCTTTGGTATCTCTACAGAGGAGACCACAGCTGAACACCTGTAGAAAAGATTATGTGCAGATGTCCTCAAAGATTCAAACAAAGAAGAGCATTAAGGAAAACAAGGCACTGTGAATTCAGGAAACTATATTTGGATCACTACAGTCACCAGAGCACTGCAAAAGTTAGACTAATTTGTCATCTAGAAAGCCACAAAAGCTAGATCTGTCCAATAAATGTGAACCTCCAACAGCCCTTATCCTGTTTCATGGCTGGAAATAACATTTGATTAAGTAGCTGAGAAGATAAATTAATTAAAAAGTAATAAAATAGCTTGTAAGAATGTAGCAGTGTTTTATGCCAAAACTGACTGTGGAGATCTAGAAATAATTTACACACATAGGGATCATTCACTGCCATCTTTCAGGGGTAAGACACAAACTTTTAAAAAAGCACATGGCAACATACGTATTCACCAGCGTTTTCTCTGATAGATCAATTTGCTCAAAACTCTTGGTTTTGAAAGAACAACTGAAACTTTAGAATACCTTATGCTGTTTTGAGGCTGCACTTAAACGCACTTTCAGTCCCAATGTTACCTTGTGCCAACACTGCTCAGACGTACGTCCTAGTTTGTGCCAGCACAATTCTTTTATCTCCACACCTTGATATGATTATGTACTGACTCATTGAGAAGAATGCTCAAAAGTAAATTTTATTAAATATTTATGAAATATTTATTGATTTAGTGGCAATTCAATTAAAAATATTTCATCTCAAACATGGTTAATTTGCTAAAGTAGTTGAAAATTTAGGACAACCTTGTCTGGCTAAGCCAGCGATTAAATCACCAGGAACATATTGAAGTATGGTCAACACATCTTTAGAAATGTTGGTGAAATTCTTATCTTTTCTAGAAGAACTAAAAAAGATGAACCAATGCAGAGGAAAGGTGATGCAATGTCAAAGAAGGATGCTCCAGATATTCTTCTCTGACAATCTAACTACAAATTCCTGCGCTGCATCCAACTCCTTGTTCATATAACACAGGATGTTATGGGGCTGTCCATACTAAAGAGTGTGAGTGACTTCAGTAGTACAGTAACAGAGTGATCCAAATTCCTAAAATAAACAAAACGTAAAAAGATGGAGTTAGTGAACTCCATTCTTCCTCCGAAAACCCTTCTGAGGATGTCATGCGTCATAGGACGCTCCAGCAAATCTTCCAAATGTGACTGTAGGACACCCATCATATGGACTCAGTTTTACTAGCTTATGCCAGCAACTTCAACAGGATCATTCTATTTAGCTGTTAGCAAGCTCCCTGTGATCTATGCCCATCACAGCTCACGCTCTTCTCAGCTGGGTGAGAGTCCGTATGAAGGATTATTCCTAGTTGGCAACATGGGGGCAACCACCTTGTTTTGAGAGGAAAAACACCATGGCTTGAATTGTGCCGTGTTGTTTGCCCTCAGAGTGCCAAGGGCCACTACTCAACACCCACAGAGGCCATGGTCCATTTTATTCACTAGAATAGCCATAAGTCACAACCCCAGACCAAAACCCTTCCACAGCTGCTGAAACACAAATTCAGCATCTTGGTTCTTATTGCTGATGTTTTTGGTGGTGTTAGTATGCAGAGAAGCACAAAGCATAATAGTGAAGTTTTTCCTGCTATGCCCTATTCCCATAACCTTCTTCACATTTTCTTTAAATCCCAGGCATGCATTTCTCTACATTATGGAAAATGTATGCTTAATTTAAGGCCCCAAACAGAAATGCTGCTTACAGTAATGCTTTCTTGAGTCTTATTAACTTATGAACTCTTGGTGGGTTGCCCAGCACTCAGAGCAGCTTTTCTGTTATTTTCCAAGCTACATCAAAGTGCTTGTCTCAAGGGCCTGAGGTTTTTTTTATAATTTTCAGTGAGTGAAAGCCTCAAGAATAATTTTCTAATGTTAGTCATGTGTGCTATAACTACATTTCTCTCTTTATGCTAAGCTTAGCAGTTCCTCTACACAGAGCACAAAGGGGAAACAGTACTTCAACACCAGACACAAGTGATGTGCAGGTTATCTGACGTTATTATTCCTTCTAGCAACCTTGGGAAGTCAGAAGAGGGACTCAGCCATGCAGTGTGAATCTATAGCCAAATCTGCTTCTGTTAAAATGACTCAGGGTATTACACGAAGACGACAGCAGACTCCAGGTGAACTTCAAGGCACTGCAGCAAGTATGACACATGCTTTTCCTTACAATAGCCCCTATCATTCCCACATACAGTAGAACCACATCCATGAAGAGCATGTATAAATCCAAAGTCTGCTCTCTAGCTGGCAGCATTCATACCTGAAGATGAATCATGACCAATATTGATTAATCAGGTAATCACTTGGAACAGTGATGGACCTTCCTTCTTTTCCTATAAAGCCAATTTGTACAACCAGCCATTTTCCTCCTGAACTACGTGAAGCCACAGCTGCAGAGTAAATGCATCGCTGATGGGATTTGGAAGGCGTAGAGCAGTATATCTTACAGACTCCAATCTCTTCCTCAGCACGTATTGGACAATATTTAGGTGATTAGTATCCATAAGTTTCCTGAACTGTGCAGGGCAAAATTCACTTAATAACAGTCACTGTCCTGCAGAGAGATTCAGAAGCTTCCCCTGATGCCTGAAAAAGTGTCTGCTTGACTAAGGGATGCATGAGCACCAGAAAGCCCTTCTGCCTAGATGCAGATGAAGTAGGACCACCAATGCACACGGCAGAGCAACACGATGGTCTGTGCTTGTAGTCAGCTCCTGCTCACACCCAGAGCTACTAGTGGGCATATCTTTTGCCACTGCATTTTACCTCATCAGTTTCTGGAAAACTTGAGAGCCAATTAGCAGATTTTAATTCTTTCTACTATTTATCCTTGTCCTGACTGGAGGAAAAGCTCTTTTTTGTTAACCTTTCCAGAAGCATTGCATGGCTACTGATACAGTGAAAGCTTTAAGCAGTAGCACATAATGATGCCAGCAGCTCTGAACATTTATTGCCTCAGCAGGAGACTGCAAATCAAATACAGCAAACCAGCAGCTCTCCTTTTGGCAAACAAATGTCCTACCTTCACTTCCCAAGGGATCAGAGCTTCTCGGCCTCTGGCCTCTGCTTCTTACAGAAGAAAACTACTTAAATCTATAAGCCCCAGAGATATGTTTGACTAGAAGTGGTCCTTAAAAGCAACCTGGGGTGGACCTAAGTCCACAACGTGATTGCTTTATGTTGCTATATGAGGTAAAGAAGTCACAGTGACCTTCTAATGCAACTCTCCGTCTAAGGGCAGATTTGTGCTAGCTATAAGCACTATAGGCACGGATCTGCAAACACCAGCAGGGCTTGCTCTCAAATGCGTACCACAAAACAGATACAGACACACGCTTGAGAGGAGTTTGAAGAGAACAATTTTATCATTTGTTGCTTGGGGTTTTTTCCTGTGGAGCTAGGGGGTGTGGGGAGTAATCAGTATGGGTGCAGCGTGGATGATGAGAAGACATCGGCTCTCGTGGAACAGGGAGAGATCCAGCCGGAGGTTGCAGCCCCGTCCCTGGGGCAGCTGCATGCTACCGCCCTGTGCTGCCCCAGCGACCTGCACAAGAAAATGCAGAGGTGCCATCCCATGGGCCTCCCTCACGTACCAGAGGATGTGCTCATGGCAGGAGGAGACGAGGTTAGCTGTTCCAAATTTTCCCCTGGGCTGAGCATCCTGCACAATGCTCTGTAGGCAGCACCACACAGAATCAGCCCTCTCAGCACTGACATTACCCAGATTGGGTGAACTTTGAGTCTCAGGCGGAGCTTTGCATCTCACAGTCAGCTCTTCTAGCACGTACTGGGTGATTTTATGCTATGTGTAGTGTATTGTAATCCACTATATATTCCCTTTTGCATTGCAGCTTCAAAGAAACATAATTCTTATTTAAAAGTAATTCATTCACCTGGGGCTACAGGCAACCTTAAGTGACCCCAAAAGCAGAGGCAGGCAACAAAGACAAGACCTAATTCTGAATCATGTTAGTGCTGAGTTTTGTTGGGAATTTTGTCCGAGCTGGGATGAGAGGATCTGGCCACAAAGTGTTTGTGGAAGCACAGCTCGCTCAGAAAATGTAACCTATTGAACTCTTCCCAATTAGTAATCAGGCTCCTTTCGTTCTTCTGAATTATAAATACCAGCAAGAGAGGGAGGGAGAAATCCACACCAATGCTTTACATCAATTAATTCCGATAGAACCTCAGAGTTTATGTATTATTAAACCTGCTGTTTAATTACAGCAAAACCTCTTGCAGTGATTTGTTAGATATCTTAAGTAATCGCTTTTTTCCTACATCACTCCTTCATTTCTTTCACAATTTTATCTGTCATTGAGTAGTTCTTTTGTTGTTTGTTGTTTTTTTTTCAAAATTTCAGAGTTCT
The DNA here is from genome assembly GCA_013400195.1 of Aramus guarauna. Lineage (NCBI taxonomy): Eukaryota > Metazoa > Chordata > Aves > Gruiformes > Aramidae > Aramus > Aramus guarauna. Next base: position 572,970 of record VXBL01005735.1, on the reverse strand, counting down.
TTGATACTGATTAGACATCTTTCATCACTAATGTTGCTCTAACATCAGTACTAATACAGGGCCAGACTGTGGCCCCCTTACTCACAATAGCCAAAAGTTGTGTGAACCTCTGCTGACTTCAGTGGATCCCCTTGTGTGGGCATCTGTTCACCAATGGAAGGTGTTCATGATCTGACATGGGATGTCTTCTTGGTCACGGGCACACTGGCACTCCTGATTTTAGAAAACTTTTGAAAAGATAGTGGCTTATTGCTTATTCTGTCATTGATTTAAATCTTGATAGTCTTGCAAATAAACACAGGTAAAAGAAAAGTACTTCTATTAGCCCCGTTTTATTGTCGAGGAAAGGTGGGCAGAGGTATGATGTACCACTTCTAAGCCTTGTTTCACAAGTATTTTAGGAATAAGACGTAAAGTTGCTGCAACACTCAGCACTGTGGCTCACGGGCCAGAAGGCAGATTGTCAGGAGACTACTGTCTGCAGCTCCTGGGCTCATGCCTTCTGAGGCCAGGATGAAATCCAGACCTAAGCTGTTCCTATCTATTATTTGTGTATTTATAGGGTGTCAGTGGCTGAAGTACTGAAAGGCCAGACTAGCCCGAGGCCACAGACTCAGCATCCAAACAGAGTTCAGATCTCGGGAATTCCTCTGTCCCATTCCCATGCTCCGTCCCCTCCTCTGTGTGACACGAAAATAAAAATAAAGCTCAGCATATGGTTATCTCCGGGACTTTTTGGGTTGATGTAATAGATACAAGTACGCCGTCACTGATGTCAGTAAGTATTTACCCATTTTGTCCACATTTCTACAGGAATTTTATGATGCAAAAGAGCAGTGCAGCAATCATATAAATCAGGAGACTTATTTCGGGATTGCCAGGATAAGCCAACTCCATTATCCTTGCTTGGAGTGGACAGGGAGGAGTAAGTGAAACTGTGGTGACAGTCACATCTCTGAAGTGCTCAGCAAAGAGCTTGTTCATTGTCTTAATTCATTCTCACGCTCTTTTTTGTCCCGCTCAAGACAATAAAAAATGCAGCTTGGGAAAGGAGTGAGGTAGTGGAAGAGGGGAACAGATGGGTTTTTTTGGTATCTTTTGTTGCCCTGATTATCTTTTTTTAGTAATAAAAATCATGTTGTGAGCAGTGAAGGTGACCTTTTATACAAGTCTTGCAAACTACAGGGACTTAGGAACCTCAATTCAAAATCTGCTGGGGAATCTAGAAAAATTAATTCCTTTATTCTCCTCTTGCCTAATCCACAGTTAAAATCAAAGACAACAGGTTTCACCTAATCAAGCACCCCTGACTGTATCTGAGTTAGTTATCAGCTTTACAGTTAACAGAAAGAGATAGACATCTCAGCTAATGAAAGCCAGGAAAATCTTACTCTAGTGTTTCTTTCTCTCCACCAGTTATGTAGAGGCTTTGATGGCTCCCTTAAACATGGTTATCTCTACTATAGTCCTATGAGACAAATCCCAATCTGATTCACCGCATCTTAATCGGCTTTATCCTTATCGTTTCTGGATTGATTATGAATGGTTCAACACAAGGCATGAAGTGTATAAACCTTTATTTTATTTGCTTTAAATAAATATCGTATCTTACCGTTTCCCTTTTCTCTCCGAATGGCTCCACCCCAAGAGCCCAACTGAGTAGGTATCGCTCAGCCACAATTTCACTTTCATGAGTAAGAAATGAGGGCCAAAGACCTGAAGAGCTCACAGAGCTCCCCTGCCCTCCTGTCTTTTAACTTCTCTCCATATTCTTCTCTCTCACCTAAGCTCTCATCACCATCTACAGCTTTTAGCAGCTGGTGGCCATGATAAAACAGGTCAGCTGCTGAAATTCTTCAGATAACTTTTGACAGTCAATTTGGATCAACAGGCTACAGGAATAGTGCATTTCTGAAAGCCACACTCAGTTTATACCCCAGTGCAAATGGCTAATGTTCAAATATGTCAAACAGCTCAGGATTAACTGTACTGGAAAGTATGAATTTAATTTCCTCTGTTTAAGAATTAGAAAAGAAGCTTGTTTTTAAACTTCACAGTTGCAGAATAGTCATTTGATTTTACTTTAGCGTTGGTTTTTGCGGGGTGGGGGGGTTGGTACCACATGCAGCATTTATTTAACAACATGCTTAAGCACACGCATAGTTTTAAGCAAGTATCCCTAACGAAGTAAAGAAATGAACATTGCGCTAACCTTCAAGAGGCAAGACCTGAAAGTCTGAAAAATTATTTAAATTTTTTTCCCAAGGGAAAAAGCAATAGAAAACCACTTATTTCTTTAAAACCTATTCATGCAGTAACTAATGGCTTGACTTTGGACTATGGCATTGTCTTGATAAACTCTTTCGAAGGTACTGCCTAGTTTACTGCAGAACAGGAAGAAAGCGAGCAAGCGAGAAAGATTGACACAGTGTTGTGTTTGAGGCCAGATTACCCAGAGGCAGAAAGTGGTGAGCAGCCTTGCTTGGGACCCTGTTCCAGTGACATAGTATGTCTTTTCATTAGAGAAAAACTGCTTTCAAAGGCATCATAGCAACTCCTGAAGGACTCTCTGACTTTCAAAAATGGGACAGAGCGTTACTGTTTAACACTGAAATGCTATTTATTAGATAAACATTACATTTAAATAGCAAGAAAACACATGATACCATTGCAGAAGTTCATGTATTTTCTTTGCTGCAGCTTTGTCTTTCACATTACCTTTCTTGAAAAAAAAGCTTCTATCAGAGCAAAGGTTCAAAAAGCACCAGTAACATAAACTGCAATTTACTTGCTCAGTAATACTGTGTATTCTCCACGCCATCGCATCATTGATTTCAATGTTTACTCCTGAGTAATTGCCTTCTTTTTCACAACTAAAAGAATCTTCTCATTGGTGCAGGAAGAAAGTAAAAACTTCTGCGCGTGTGACATCAGTCTGCAACCACAGCAATGCATGTCATCTTACATGCAACCTTTCGGGCTAAATTCTGCTCTTAATTATACTTGATTCATGCTGTTGGCTTGCATACTTTTGCAGAAATTTAAGAGAGGAGAGAGATCTATTGCAAGACTATTATGGGTACAGCTCTGCTCCCATGCTAATCTTACTTCACTGGCTTCAACCAAGTTGCTCCTGATTTATATTAGTTTACCAGAGATCAGGTTCAAGCATGAAAATTATCAGGAAATAATAGACCTTTATTCAAAATAAAAATATTTTTCCTCATTAATCAGGAAAGGCTATGGAAAAAGTAAAGAAGTGCCTTTACATTTGCTGATATGTGGGAACATTTGCCCAAGTACTAAATCCCCCTTTAAAGAAAAATAACATGTGCTAAAGCTTTAAAAGGAGTCCAAACAGAGGATTAATTGAGGAGATTGATTTCAGTTCTCCCCACCCTAGTTTAATAGGCTTTTTCCCAACTGAGTTTAGGGGAGTTTGGTCTTTTAAACCACTTGTTCTTAACAGCAGTAAGGAAGAAATCTGGGAATTGATTTATCGTGAGGATTTTCCATTGTACTCAATGGCCATTCCTTACTGCCTTTTTTTGCATACTTTCTAGCTAATACGAATCTGTTAGAGTTTATACTTTGCATCTACTAGTATCATATATCTTACTTAGACATTAAACACAAAAGACCTGGAGCCTGTATTAAAAAAAGAACATTTCATGCTGATATTTTACTGCAACATATAGCTCTTATTTTCAGGTTGCTTGGGACCATAAACTTGTTCATACACCACTGTGCTTTAGAACTGCCGTGCATTAGCCGAGGAGTATAGACCGAGATCGAACCTGAGAACCAAAAATCTTCCATAATAAATGTACTATTTGACCACAGACCAAATCCTGACTTGGTTTTGGGTCATAAAGGTGCAAGTCCCTCATCAATCAAGTTCTTTTTGAACTGATCTAATTCCAGGACATTAACTCTTAAGAGCCCCAGGAGCCAAAGCAGAGAGGAAATTACTCCTTTTAACAGAGGATGCTCTTGTAACTGCAGCACCGTGACCCACCGACAAAGACAGCAGTGTCCCACGCTGCAGGAGCAGGGGCTCAGGGCAACTCTGCCCAGGGAGCTACATCTACTCGTGGTCATGTCACAGGTGGAGACAAGCGGTTGGAGGCAGCTAGTTCTCCACGTTGCTCTAACCTCCTGCTATTTAAAGCTCTGGCACGGAGCAGTCTGATCCGGCTTTACTGCAGCTCTGCTCGCGGATTTGGTCCTGCTCCGCATACGCCGGTGTAACTGGGTCCAGAGTCAGACACGCCAGGCCAGATCCTTGGCTGCGTTTGCAGACCACACACCCAGCAGGCTGAGCCTTACATCAGCTAGTAACGGCTAGAGCCGGTCAAAAACCAGAAGGGGAATGCTCCTTTTTTGTTAACAGCATAATTTTTAATTGTGAAAATGTTCTTCCAGGTTTATTTAAGCCACAAGAGATTGGAACAGCAGGCAGGGGATCAGCTCCCCAGAAGAGTATCCCAGGCACACCCCTTTCTCTCCAGGAACAGATATGCCCATACTATGGCCAGAGTTTGCTGACTCTGTGATGCAAAGCACATGATCTGGCCCCTATACTACATTTTCTGTCAAAGCTGTACCTAGAATTTATGAAACTCTGGTGATTTTTTTTCCCCCTCTGTTCTGTTTTAGATCAGGCTGAGAATTCATCTGAGCATTCAGAGATTTTTTTAATATTGTCTTTTTCTGGCTAAACAGACATAATGTTTTATTATTTTCCCACATTGTAGGCTTTCCAAGATGTACTGCTTTTATAAGTATAAATGTAAGAAAAGGGAGAGAAAATGGGTAATTATATGTCCTATCCTTTCTTATCAAAGCTGTATGTTGGAAAAGAGGGAGACATTGAGAATAAAATTTATTGTAGACATTATTTCTCATCTCAGCTGAATGTTTTCCAACTCAGCTTCCCCTCCCAAACCTTGTGATTTCAAAGACTGTGTGATACTTCTTATATGCAAGGATTTTATTTTTATTTTTTTTTTCAATGCAAGAAAATAATGTTTCCAGTCTAACTCAAATAGCAGGGGAAAAAAAGTGTGTTCAGTGATAGCTCCCAGAACTACAGCTGCATTATGGTTGTACAGAGAATTTAAAATGCCTGGCCTGCCTATAGAAACCAGCTGTGGGAAAAAAGAAAAAAAAAAAAAAGAAAAAAAAAAAAAAAAAAAGAAAGAAAAAAAAACCTATTCCTACAGGAACCTGAAGAAAATCACAATTAATGGATGTTCTCACTTACTCTCCCAAAGCTATAGCATGTGCTCCTTTCCCCAGGACATATATTAGTGATCTCAAAGGAGCATTTGCCTGTCACATTACACCCTGGAGCTTTGAATCAATATTTGCCTGCTCCTGTCAACCTCAAGCACTTAAAAGTCATGACTCCTACCCCAGGCCAGTATGTGATGAGCTGCCCAAGCCTTAGATGCTTTTTTCTGGCTTTTTCATTAGAAAGTTTAAATCATATTTTTAGACCATATCTTCCCTTGCCAGACATCCATACAGTATTTACACTGCTGCCAGATGCAAAATATTGAGAATGTTGAGAAATACTTTTGGAAGTTCTTTACAAGAGCTCCACTTGGGAGCCCCACCTGTGGTCAACACACAGGGGCTTTGTTTGGGCATTATGTCTCCCTCAGTTTCATGACAATTCAGTGACGTTCATCCCCACATCTACACCTAAACTTTGCAAACAGCTCAGCCCAGAAAGCAAAAGCAAGCACGTGCTCTCCAGCTACAGATCAGCTCAGCCCCCCAGCCTCACATCTGTTTCTTGACCTAGCATCACCCCTGCTCCTTCGGCAGTGTTGGAGGCTCCACGTCCGATGGGGTCAGTCCAGGGAGGGTTCAGCCCCCTCCCCTCCTCCATGTCCTGAAGAAGGATGGAAGCTCTGGCAGATGCCTTCTTCTGAGACAGCAAGGTGAGAAGAGCAGGGATGGGGCAGCCAGCGCCAGTCCTTCTGAACTGCTGGGTCTTTTCCTGATCCCCTCTTCTTCTTCCCTCCTGTGGGCTTAATATGGGGTTCTCCCTCTTCCTCCACATCCCTACAGAAAATGTCACCAGTTCATGCATGAGAGGGGAGGAGTCCTGTGGGCTGCCCCACTGGATTCCCCGTGGCTGCTGGGGACATGGCAGAGGCAGCTAGCCAGGACTGCAGAGCATGCAAGGGCTGTGACCTCCTACTCCACTGAGACCTCAGTGTCTGTTGGACATGCTTTTGCTACCAAGAAGTCTTAAAATGGGGTGACACTATTTCTTCCCACCTGTACCGGGCAGCCCCAGTTGGGCTGGTGACATTCAATCTCCCTAACAGGAGATGTGTTGTGTTGAGAGCTGTTTCCCAGCGACTTCTTTTTATCTCTTCAACTAGCTATTCCCTGGCACTCCCTTTCATAAAATACTCACTTTATCACTGTTTCTCATTACTTTTAGTGACCAAGCTGTACTTAAACATGCAGCTATCAGTTACACTTACCATTCAATACTTAAGTGGTAAAATTTGCTAATCAGTCATTCACACAAGAGGCAAGCTTGAAGTTTGGCCTCATTCTCTGAGACAGATTATTGAAGTTCTTAGTATAAATTACAGTTATACTATTCAGTTATAACCAACTACTGGAGTTACCCCAGCACCAGTGAGAAAATGAGGAAAAAAAAATGAAAACAATGGAATTGTTTCATTTAGATTTCCTCATTTAGATACAGAGTGTAGATCAAATTCCTTGAACGAAAACCCTACAGGATGACACGGGTGTTATGAGTTAAGACAAACCCAGAAGTTCATACGAAAGATCGTGTACTTCATTGACATTCGGTTTTGAGGCCAATGTGCGTTTTGGGTTTGAGCTTAACATGGGATAGATTTTTCACATTTTCCAATGCACCCAGCTCCTCTGTGTCGATTTTGTTGTAATCTATTTGCTTTCTGATACTACAGCATTGTGTAGGTAAGAAAGAGGAGGAACGGTTACCTGTGTTTAAGTATAAATTCTACTGAGTCAATGTTATGAAGCACAATGAATACTTCCGCACGATGGCATCTTTAAAACTGGGTCCAGCCTATTGAGTAAGGCTGAGGAGGGCATAGCTGGGGAAGAGTGATTCTGTACTTGTCAAAGACATTGCACTTAAGTTATTTACATCTTTTCATCTCTGGAAGTCCTACTAAAGGACTTCTCTGTAACTTGGATCTTGCACGAGGGGCATGAAGACTCAAATCCATCCAGCAGAACTCTCCACCATAGTGATGTATAACAAGGAATCATTCAGAGGAGTCCAGTAAAGCACAATACCTCCAACAATATCGCACAATGGGATTGATTCTGATGATTGTTTCAAGATTTATCTCAACCGTTTCATCTTCCTCTCCTTGAATGTATTTACTGGCACACTGTCTTCTCACCCTCGGCCACACCTTCTGCAAGCCTGCAGCATCGAAGAAGGGTCATTTTGCACCCGGAGCAACTCATCCTCTCAAAGTACCTGTGCACAAGGTCAACTTTTTCTGTTTGAACTGGGGGGAGGGGGGCAGGTAAAAAAAGCAAGGCCAGAAAATTTCTAGCAGTGAAGAGAGTTTCTACAGTTTCTACTAGATTCCGTTTTCCAGGCAAAATTCTGCTTCCGGAGTAACACAGTTACAATTCTCACTGACCTCAGCAGGAGTCATGGGTAAGTATCTGAGGGCAGAGTTTGTCCTCTTGATTTTTCTATGGATCAAGGAAAGACAAACTGGTTGCTCCAGGATTGCCAGGTCCAAACCAATGCACCAAACATACCCATTACTTCATATTCATTTTGTACACACTCACTTACAGATTACCTTGCACCTTGTTTCACTTGTCTGTGAAACCAAAGAAAAAAAAAAAAAAGACCATGTTTCTCTTCCATTCCATTTCTGTGAACAGTAAATCAGACTTCAGAGAGCTCACAATTTTTGCCCATGAGAGTCAGACTGACAAAACCAGTTCTGGACACAGCGCTGCACCTCTCATTTTTGCATGCTCTCTTCCTGGATTGGCATCTGTTAAACAAGGACCCCGGTCCCAGCAGGCACCTCCTGACAGTGACACATGCAGCTACAGAGGTGCTGAGCAAGCCGGTGGTATGGGGTTGGTACGTCAGGGGAGGGAACCTAATTGCAAATGTTGTAGAATGAGGTAAAAATGAGATCCCACCTCTCTTCTAATTGGCTCTCAGATACATGCCTAAGCGATTGCATGAATGACAGCCTGAAACCTAACTGGATTCAGACACTTAAGCTATCCCTTCGGCTCTCAGTGGCTCACTCTTCCTTATTTAAAGATGTCCTGTGGTGATTATCCATTATTTACTTAATAGCTTCATGTTTAAAGCACTTGGCCAAGTGACAGATAAAGTCATTTCCCTGAGCAGAGTAACAACAAGTGAATAAGGGAGAACAAACTCTTCGCTATTGCTGTCACAGCTGTATCACCACGTAGAGAGTGAGACTTGTGATGCCGGGGAGAGTGAGCAAAGCTACAGCACGACTGCACTGCCCGGGGGCACAGGCAGCTCCCAGCCACGGGTAAGGCTTTGGTCTGCATCTCAAACTTCAGGATGCTCATACAGCAGGAATTAAACAGTCACTAGTAAAATGAGAAACAGTGCTGGGAAGGCAGATAACCCCAGGTCTCCAGTTGTGTTTTCTTATACCTGTATTTCCTTACTCCTCCTCGAGCCTCTTACACCCTCCCTGGTCAGATGAATGGTTACTTTCCTCCCAGCACCCTGTGCCCAGTTTCCCCAGCACAGTTTTCAGGTCATTCCTCTGCAAGGCAGGAGATACGAATTTCATCCCTTAAGCTGTGGGTGGAAGAGAAGCAAGGTAGCCAAGCCTGTTCTGGTGACCAGGCTGACGTACAAAAGCTGGGAATCACACTCTCCACCCTCAGCTATGTGGATCTGGGCCTGAACTTCTTCCAATTGTCATGCACCTCCTTGATTTTCCAAGCCAAGACTGCCTTTAGGAAGCACCAATGCCGATACAAATTTTCCAAAGAGAGTGCTTTCCTCACTGTCTTGGTATTGTCTGCAATGTCTTTGACCAAGTCTTAACTTCAGAACTATATGGATTAGAAAAGAAAATGCTTTCACTTAATGAATGTCATTTCTTCCCTCTTTCCCCCCTTTTAAAATCTGTTTTCATTTTGTGCATGTGTGTTAGCTACATTTGATAAATTATGAGCTAGGGGTCAGTGAGATATTGCAGTGGTTTGACATAGATTTGACAAGTACTGACTAATCCTGACAAATTTCCCACTGATTACATTTCAAGATACAGTTTTGCCACTGGATGAAAGAATAGGGACTTTGTAAGATACCTTTGTGGGTGAGCAAATTTCTCACATTAGTACAGTGAGAAAAATGAAAAGGATGCCAGCTAACACACACACACAAGAAAATACGGTTTTCTACGTACAAAGGAAATGTGCTGAAAGGTTTTACAAAAGGTTGTGATTCTGTAATCTTTGTACCCAATTTTAAGTGCATTGGCTCAGGTGGTTTACTTTGATTAAACAATGTACAGAGTAAAATCATATTGTATTATAGAGTACAGTCAGTCCTGAGAAATTTGCTTTCCAATTAGCTTTAAGTGGCCAAATAATTCAGGGTGAGTTTGCCAAATCCTGCTTCACTGACTCCAGTGTTTTGACTTTCTGGAGTTTCCATTATATCAGGTTTAACTACATAAAATGCAAGCGAAGAAATATAAGGCATATTTAGCCGACAAATCAGGCGACTTGACATATTTTCATGTCAACCTTGTCAGACAGACAGGCAGTGCCTGAGAAAATGGCACCTCCAAAGGAACAAGGATGCCGCTTTACATCCAGTACCTCAGCTTACTTAATTGTTGACACTTCACAGAGGCAATTAATACACAACGAACCTTACAGGATGGAGAATGAAAAAGTACAAAAATTTGGCAACAATCCCCTCTAACTAGACCTAGAGAGAGACTTAGTGCTAACGAGAGCTGTCAGGGCTATAGCAAATTGCGTTGTGACATTGCATGGAAGAGAAGAAACCTGAAAAATAGATCGGTGCGTCCTTATCAGCTGCTTGGGTTGCATCTCCAGTGAAGATATTTGCTATCGGAATCTGGCAAATACTGGGGGAAAAAAAGAACAAGCATTCCAATTCTGTAAACATTTCTGATTTTCAGAAATGCTGCCCACTCTTTATTCCCTTTTCCTTCTGTCGGATTTCTGGCTCTTTACCATCTCCAAAAAACATCCTTTGATTTATTTACTCGCGGCTTTTATGTTTCCGTGAACTCCCATGTTACTAGGTTTTACAACTCAAATGTTTTCTGAAAATGCATTTCAAAGTAATTTCAAACTGCTAAAGGAAGCAGAATCTTAAATTTGGCTATATACACACATTAGTAGCATAGTGCCTTTACCCCATAAGAAAACAGAAACAATGTCATGCAGCCTAATACATGGGAGCACAAACAATTTGAATAATGAACAGCAAATACTGAAAACATGATATGCATTTAAAACACAGAAAGCAAATGTTTTGCATGCTTTGAATAATATAAATCTGAATAATTTTACTTTTATTTTTTTAAATTACTTACAACAAATGTTGAAAATCATTCACTCATATAAAGACCAAATAAAATGTATTTTGTCTAGCAGAGAGGAGAGAGAAAAGAAATACTTCTGATGACATTACCATTTCTGTCTCACTTTAGAGGTCTAGCTAAAATGCTATTTAAATCTGAATGAATTCTGTTCCCTCTTTTCATTTTTCAAAACAATGGCAATTTAGGCAAGCATGTTGACGGAACAGAGTTTTCCATTTGTGTGTATATTATCTGCAAACTTTGCCTCTATGGCTTCAGAACTGATTGTTACAATACATGTTGCTGAGGCAAAAAGACCTAAAAAACCTATGAGACAACTCATATCCACATCGTAGCCCTAATCATAACTGAAAGCGTATTCCCAGTACATGAATTTCAAATCTACCTAAATATTTGCACTCTGTGTATTACCGCACTCATCCTATCAGCATCAAAACAATGTCATGTGAGGTTATTATTTGCAACTAATAGCTGCATTCAGTTATATAGCTTGAATCGTGATTACCTCCAGAGAACAGTTCATCCCTGGTGTTAAAAAAAATCCCCTAACCTTATCGATCCTTCTGAAATATTTTCTGAATTTGAAAAAGAAACACAATTTGCTCCATTAGTGACCTTCCAGTTTACTTCTTCGGGTAAAAGCCATTTCATTCCCTTCATTTTTAACGTGATAGTCAAAAAACACTGAGTATTTCAAGGCAGCATTCACACATTTTGGGAACTGCTGTGAAGATCAGTCTTCACTTTTACCTGAGTCTGACTGACTGAGAAATTATTTCATTAACAGTGGTTTTGATGATGACCAATGCTGACATTTTAATTGTTTCCTGGAGACACTTTTTCTAAGTATATTAGATAACTGAAGACAAAAGGAGATTTTCCATTGATTTAAAATGTCTAACAGGTCATGAATATAATAAATCAATCAATCAAGTCAAAATCCAATAAAATTTGCAAAACCAAATTCTCACAATAATGTAAATTTATCCGTGCTCATTTTACATCTAGATTCTGGGCAGTACTTAGTATTAAAAGAAACCCACAAATTAAGCTAAAGATAAATCCAGTATGGGAATTACATGTTTAAACTGTTTTTAAGAATGTGTTTTACTTTTTGTAACACAGATGAATCAGTCACATAATAATGGAGACTAAAATCTATAATCATAACAGCATCCTTGCATTAGATGGAAGTAATGGAGAAAAATAGTAAATATTTCAGGCAGCAAATGTCATCTGTGTCCCCATACGTGAACAGTCTCTAGCAGATTACACTTTTGTACAATCATTACTCAGTGCCTCAATCAGGCTACTCACATTTTAATTTCAATTTGATTTAATTGCAAGAATTGTAATTTCAAAAGAAATTATCAGTACAGAATCCAATAGTGGTTTATCTTAATTACAGCTTATTCTTCATGTCATCTATTCTTCTCTGAAGATGATGAATAATTGATTACATGATTTGCCACAATTATTTGATGAATAATCAATGGTATTCAATCAATTTGTTTAGCGATTGTACTTTGCAATTTACATTTAAGTAAAAGATTAAGATCTGCACAGTTAAATAACGAACAGTGTTTAAATAATGTTAAAACTGTAACACAGTGAAACAAAAGCTAATCAAGTTAGGGTTGTGATTTACACTTGTGCTGTTATAGAGAAGGAAAAGGACAAATGGTATGGAGTATTACCCTTAACTTCTAGCACCCTGGCTTCTCAAAGTGTAATTTTTCAGTAAATTGAATTCAATAAGAACAAAAGATTCTTAAAATCATCACGGCTATTTATCCAAAATAATATTTATTGCCTTCTATCAAGTTCTTTCTATGTAGTACTTATAAATCTAGGTTGATCTTACGAAACGGCTAATCATCGAGTGTCTCAGCGGATGTGGGATCAGACAGATGCTCTCAAAGCTGTTTCATCTCTCAAAGCAGGGACAACAGAAGGTTGTTCAATCTCGGTGTCTCCTGTTCAAACAGAAACACCTCCAGGCAATGAAATGACCATACTCTTGGGGAAAACAATGTGGAAGGTCCATGGCATACAGGTAGGAGTCTAACGCCTGGTGGCACTGAGAAAATAGAAATGCAAAGGACCACTGGGTTTCTGAGTATTCATCTGGAACTAGAGAAATGCAGGGAGTTTTGTCATTATTTCTTGAATACAACTAGATTCATCTGAGACCACTCAGAAGGCAGAGTACAATCATCCATGGCTGGAATAGCTACAGCAACATTGGGATGTTTTCCAGGAGCTGCTCCAAACTTCACTGCAGCTATCAGGACTGACTCCAGCTCCAGCGGGAGGGAGCACGAGGCACAACAGCAGATCTCAGAAACAGGACTGGGATTACTTAACTGTATTGTAAACCACATGTTCTTTTCATTGCAGTCAAGTTGCCCATTTTATCCTAGTCCATAGGAGACATCTAGGCTAGAAGAACTGATGGAGAAGTCTGTGATCAAAGGCAGGGCATGAAGACTTTGTATAAGAACCATAGAATTGTTTTGGTTGGAAAAGACCTCTGAGATCATCAGGCCCAACCGTTAACCCACTAAACCACGTCCCTAAGCACCACATCTACATGTCTTTTAAACACCTCCAAGGATGGTGACTCAACCACTTCCCTGGGCAGCCTGTTCCAATGATTGACAACCCTTTTGGTGAAGAAATTTTTCCTAATACCCAATCTAAACCTCCCCTGGTGCAACCTGAGGCCATTTCCTCTTGTCCTATCACTTGTTACTTAGGACAAGACACCAACACCCACCTGGATACAACCTCCTTTCAGGTAGCTGCAGAGAGCGATAAGGATGACATTTTAGCCCTGGTAGAGAGGACAGAGAGAGTTACTGCAGAAGATGCCTGGGAATGAAACCCATATGGGACTTAATTTTAGCAGACCATGCAAGGATTCAGCTGACTGTTAAGCAGAGATTAGGAAGGACCATATAGTTGAAAAAGTTATAGAGCCCAGGGATAAGGCTAACACAAACAAAAAAAGGCAGAAATCAGCAGGAGAGCTCTTATACAAAAATTAAGGACTATCGCAAAAGCAAGTCAGAAAAGGAGAGCCTGTAGCCTGGAACAATACTTGAACTGGAAAACCTGAGAAGTCATCCTCTCTTCCAAATGCAAGCATGCATTCCAGCTTTGTCCTGACTCCGTATCAGGATGCAATTCCCTCCCTCTATGCATGCTACACCCAGGTTTACATGGGAAAAGAGATGAAACTTGGATGCTAAGATGGGATCACAGTACTCCTCAGTCTATCAGTGATTGGAATGACTGGTGATCAGGTTTCCAACTACCCTGCAAAGACCACCCAGCCCTCAGAGTAGGTTTGATACAGATTGTTGAGACTCCTGAGGATACAGAGGAGGAAAGCGGTACACCTGCTAATGTAGTGGCGAAAGCAACCCTCTGAACCAATGACATTTTGAAAGCTCACTCTCACGACTGGTTTTTTTAAGCCAAAACTACAGAACTGATAAAGAACATATTGCTGGTTACACGCCAAAGAAAAGACTTGGGTTCATAAGAATGAGCATTTGAGAACCTATGCCTAATTGCTTCTGGCAGTCCACATGACTTGATTCCAGTTGGATGAGAAACACCCAACACAGAACTAGAACAAGGTGCTCTTGTCGATATTAATCATTGATGAGCTGCTATACAGCTTTTTGTCTGAAAAGCTCAAGTGCTGCACAAACATTAGCTAAGCCTTACAAGACCCGTGTGGTGTATGACAGTTTTATTTTCTGCATGCAAAGAGGGAAGCTGAGGCATTCCACTGCTACTTAGAAATACAAATAGGAAAAGAATGGCCACTGAACCCGTTGTGGGCTCCCTTCCCAAAGAAAGACTAAGAAATAAAAAGAGAAATTATAAACCCAATGCACAGTGTTGTAGAAAGTGAGCAGCAGAAGTTAAAGCATTGTTCTTCCCAAAAAGTCCCCAAATGATCCCAGAAGCTGGTCTGTGCTTTACACCACAGAGAAAAGCTAAAACAAACCAAAACAGTCCAATCTGACCTTGCAAAAAATTTACACCTTGCCCCTAATCTAACAAAAATTATGTTCTAAATACGCAGTAAAACACCAGGTAGATACCTGTGAGGTGGCCTAATGCCAGTATAAAGATCAGTATGCTTCACTCAAACTCTCCATCTCCAGGCATGGCCTTTCTCTATTCCACAATACTTGAACTGCTCTAGTAATTAGCATCTGACCTGTATCTTCTCTACTTGCTGAATCCAACAGCTCTGGATCATGGGATCAGGGTTGGAAGGGACCTCTGGGGGCCCTCTGGTCCAGCCATCTCTTCCAAGCTGGACTAGCCTCAAAGCTACATCAGTGCTAGATTATATTTTTGCTCCCTAACTATTTTTTGTTCGCCTACCTGCAGTTGCAGTCACAATTCTGTATGTAAGGTTCACACAAAACTAGTTTTATGCAACCTCTTGCCTATCAAGAGTTAGTTAGTCCTTTCAGTATGAAAACATGGGATACTTTAAAGATAATAAGATATATTTAAAGTATTCACTGAAAGACGTAAGATTGGAAAAGAAAGTCTGATGGACTGTGCTAGGCATTTCCTTCCAGGATGCCTGTGTAAAACTATATGGATGCTTTTCTCCCTACTTCAAAATCACACCAAAATCTTTTCATACTTCACTTTTTAAAATCTTAAGCTCCTGCAACATAGGCCAAAAATTGCATTCCTCACATGAAATTCATGATGACCATCAGCACTGCTTTCTAGAGAAAAATCCTGAATATAGAACATATTTTCCAGGATGTTTTTCTTACAGTAGGTAACAGTGCCATAGAAGTTAAGGGGGTTACTACGTTAAGGTAACAAAGCTGGGACTCAAGCCCCTTTTAAACTTGCTTACCAGTAGTTTATATGTTTTTTTTTCCTTGCATAAATATTTTTTTAAATATTTAATAAAAGTTTAAGATACACAAATAGATATTGTAACTCTGGGCCTTTTTTATGTGCAAGTTTTCCTTATATCCTCTCTCAACCCACTCCAGTGGCAGACTAGACCCCATCCTCAAAATTACCCAGACTTCAAGTGAATGAAAAGTGCATTCAACTAAAAACTCTGAACAGTACCCGAGGGCAGAATGCAACAAAATCACCGGGGAGCCAAGTAGCTCCCACAGAAAGTGCAAAAATAATTGATGGAGAATATTATAGCTCCTCCCCCAGTACTTGCATTTGTGGATTGAATTTTTAATCTTATTTCCTACTGTTTACAGAGTTATGGGCATATTTTCTCCCTGACACAAACAAATTCCTGTAGGTCCATAGAGAAAACGGACTGGACTATTTCTTCAGGTCTACAGTTGGTAACTTGAACGTTCTTTATTTCTGTCCGTGTTGTGAAAAACAGAACAGGTTGTAACACTATTAAAGCAGTTACACTGGATTTGCATTGCAGACATGGCTGTAGAACGGGTAAATTACATTACTGTAGCAAACTTCCCAGGCTACCCATATGGTTAAGCAGAAACTAAGACTTTATAGCTTAATTAGAGGCATTTGTAAGTGAGGATCAGATAAACAGATATACAACTTAAAAGAGTGCATTGGCCATAAATTCTTTCATTCCAGATTCAGATCTGCTAATATATGACTGTAAACACCTTTGACAAGGTTATTTAAAAGCCAAGCAATCTTATTTCCTATGCCTTTGGAACCCGAAGTGGGAAGAAGTAAATGACGGAAATCATGCAATGCTGCCAGCACAGTCTAAACGTATTTAGATCTTAGCGATAAGTGCTACAGAAATGCTTGACTGGGTGGAGGGAAGAACACAGGACAAGGGACAAACAGCTCTGGAGCAGCAGATGGCTACAAGCAGCCCTTTTGCCATCTTCGCCACCCTTTTCTTTGTATTCCCTTTAGAGTGTATTAGTTTCTTCACATTTCTACTCAATCCTTCACGGGTTTTTTTCTTAAATTATAGGAGGCATCCAAATTCATTCAGATGGAAAAAGTGTTGGGGACTTCTTTTAACGAGGTTTCACCTGTCTGTACAAGCGTCTTTGCTTTCTCTTCGAAAACTTCCACGCAGATGCAATCTGGAAGCGTTTGTTTTCAGGCTTGGTTAAGACTCAAAAGGAAACGTTCCGCAATGGGACGGAGACGCTACGTCCAGGCTGCGAGGGAAGGGCAGAGCAGAGCACCCGGGGTTAGAATGGCAGCTGAAACTTTTAAGGTGATAATTAGGTTTAACACTCTTGCCTGTAATAAAGTGGTAGCCTATGGTTGTCGTCTGAAGTTCTGTCCTGTGAGCGTTACGTTTTCATTTTTTCGGATACAGAAAGATGATTTTGACCAGATTGGATTCCAGATAACAAACTTACTCTGCTAATGCAGGAAAAACCAAATGTGCTTCAAAACATGAAGGGAAAATTGCCATTTCCTAACCTCAAATAACTCCTTGTTTAGAGAACCAAGAGAGACACTGCCAGACAACAGAGCACACTTCAGCTTTATATAAAGACTTCACAGTTCCAAACACATTTGTTTCACCAAGCAGGGGAGTTTGTGATCGCTTCGAAGTCACTCTGGTAAAACTATGTCGCCTGCCAATTTGCATCTATAGGAAAAGAAACCCTAACATTAAGTTGAAGGCCTTCACCGTTCCTCGCCCTTCCCTGGTTTCTCCACAGGGGACTTAAACCCTGCAAGACCACCGGAGAGCCGGCAGCTCCAGCCGTGCTGCTCAAAGGCTGCGAGGGGCGGGCAACAGAAACCGGGCCCGCAAACGGCAGGGACTTACACGGGCACCCACCGCGCCGACGGAAGCGCACGGGGAGGGATTTAACCGCACACCCGGCTCCTTCGGCCTCCTCGCCCCCCGCAGCCGTTTTGGCATGGCCCCGGGCCCCGTTCCCTGCAGGGGCAGCCCCGGTGCACCCGCGGGGTACGCGCAGCTCCCCGACAAGGCGGTGGGCCGCACGCAGGGCCGGAGCGAGCTGTCGGTCAC
>VXBL01005735.1:511193-554278 GCA_013400195.1 Aramus guarauna | reverse complement strand
TGCAGGAGCTCAGCTGTTGCCTGTCAGTGGGGTGACAACTGGTCTCATCCAGGCAGCCGCCGCCTTCTCCCTTCTCCTCCGCGCAGTGTCCGTGCTGGGCGCCACTCGTGGGGAGGGGGGGGACCTCGGGCTGCTTCCCCGGCGCATCTTGCGGGCTGTCCGCTGCGAGCGTGTTGTGTTGCTGAGTGGGTTAAACCCCCCCCGGCAGCGGCTGAGGTGCAGCACGTACCTAGCCGAACTATGCATTTATTTTTTTCTTTTCTCCATGAGGAGAGCCCTGGAAGGGCGACGGACACTCCCCGAGCCCCTTCTCCCGGAATATTTACTCCCCCCGGGGGGTTTCAAGCTCCAGCAGCCACCATTTATCATCCGGCCGGGCTGGGCTGAGTCCAGGGCGGCTTCGTTGTGGTCCGAGCCTGGGGCGGCCGGGTCTGGCCTCGGACAGGCATCTGTCATTGTACCCCAGCGGGGTGGCCGAGGAAAGCAAAATAAAGCACTCGCCAGTACCAGTGTTTCTAAATGCCATCAACCGGAGAGCCAGGGAGCGCAGCGGGGGATGTTTTACAAGCTCTCTGAGAAATGTTTATACAGAGGATTTAAAGGTTAACAATGCATATTCCCTACATGCTAAAACCTAAAAGGTGGCAAAAATAAACGGCTAGTGTTACTGCCGGTGAAATTCCCTGTTTTCCTTGTTTAGCTGGTAACAGAGGTCTTTAAACTGCCTGGTTTTGCATGCAAACTCGGAGTGACTGTTGAGATTTTCTTGCAGGATGTGGTTTTTCCCCCCCCTTTAGCTCTAATTATTACTATTTCTAGGAGGAATTATTGTTATTTGTATTGCCTCTCTACAGCACCAGTATATCACAGTGGCCAGGTTTCCATCCCAAAATGTCAGCAGGTCAGACCAGGCTTGGAAAGGGAACGAAGGGGAGAGGAGAGCAGTTACTCTGACTGCAGTGACAGATTCTTTCATTTCTCACCGCAGAGCCCCGGATGAGCTGGGCTGGTGCAGTTCTGCCAACAACACAGTTAATTGTGTCCTGTAAATCAAGGTCCACAGAGCTGCTCTCTTTCTGTATAACAAAAGGTTTTGTAATGAGTAAGCCCAGATCAGTCATATAAAAATTTTAACATCGACTGGGCAAGGTGTGTGTGTGTGTGGGGACCTTACAGGGTTAATAGCTAAACTATTAAGATTGGAGTCAGATGTGGGTAAAAGCAACAGGAGAGTCTGGTTTTTCCTAATATCCTGTAGTATGATAACTCTGAAGAAGGTAATTGTTTAAAAAAAAAAAAATCTGTTTCGGTTTAAGATATATTAAGCAAGAAGAACCTTACATAAACATCAGAATCCTTTTCTTGTTTGGAAAGGCAAGAAATGGCTAGAAATGTCATCTGAACTTAAATGTGAAAGACTACAAACTATGCATGGATTTCCATGCATATGTGCAATAATGTCATTAATTTCATTTTTAACTAGCTTATTCTATGTCTTAGGGGGACCAGGGCATTTCACTCGGGCTTTTGGCAAAACAGCTTCTGTGTTTTGTTTTGTTTTTTTCCTAGCAAGCGAATTCTTTCCAATGTTTATGAAGATGTTTAGAATACAGGAGTAGGAGATAGCAAGTGTCTTCCAAAGAAGGAGAAAGGGAGGTGTGGGGACCCAGGTTTTACTTACATATATAATAAGTTGGGAATGTAAATTTGTATGTGAGGAGGAGATCTGAAGAATGACTTGGCACGCTAATGACCTAGCTTTTCAGAACTTCAAGAGTTTGGTCTGTCTCCCCCTATGGTTATAATAGAGATTAAATATATTTGGCATATTTAATTAATTAGCATATGAAAATCAGATGGTTTTTACTTTGTCATTGTTTTCCACGTGAAACTTTTCTATGCTAATGAATGTCTACATTTTACGGAGTAATTTAAATGGCTTTGGTTCATATTATGTCTTTGCAGATTGCTTTGACCCTTTCTAATGCTGCAGCCTTTGTATCCTGGCCTAAAAGTCCTTTCCCTTGGTAATACGGATCTTGCGTAATGTATTGTCAACAGCAGCTATACTCAGCCTCTAACAGAACATACTGAGAACTGCACTTAAATGTAAAGCCTCTGTTTGCTTGGATGCTGTGTCTTGTGCATTCCAGAGTTAATTGTATGTCCAGTGGTGAAGTCCATTTAAAACAAACAAGCTGGGTTTTGTTTCTGTTTTCTACTACTACCTTATCCTAAGGTAAAGAGATCCCTGCTGTTGGGGTATAAAAACACGCTCTGAAACGTTACTTTTTTTTATATATAATGACAAAGTGTCATTTCTGCTTCTGGGAAAATTGTTATATGATATAATATTGTATTAGGAATACTTGATTATGAGATGGGTGCATAATGACCAAGTGGCTTATATCAAGATCCAGTTTACCCCCTTGTATTAAGGCTTGAGCTTCAGTTTGGCCAGCCTAGTTTTCTGCTTATGCTGTTTAAACAGAGGTAAACTTGAGGTTAGCTCTAGTCATTAGTATATGCTTGGTGTAAGCCACGCATGCTTAGGTCCTGCTCCTGGAAATGTTTACAGAAATGAGTAGCTTTTACTTGTGTGCTTAAATTGTTTGGATTAGGAGTTGTATAATGGGAAGAAGCGGCTTGGAAGGATACAGCACAGCTATTGCTTGTCTTTCCCCCTCCCACCTTATGGCTGAAGAACGATGGGAAGAAACATGTTTTGCAAGTAATAGCACACTGAAGTCGTAACATTTCTGGCAGAAATTCCCAGATAGGCTATCAGATCACAATTTGCCAAAATTATGTGGTTTTTTACAGAAACAACTCATTGGCTGCTGGTTCACTGTCAAAGGATATTTCCAGTTACTGAAAAAAATTTCACAAGTGGTCTGCTATAGCTCTTGCTCTTTGTATTTTGCTTGTTTATATTGTGCACTAAATACATTGTACTTTTTTGGCAAAACTAAATGAGCAAATGACTTCTCAGCACAAACTGACAATACTTCTCAAGCATGTTCTTGTGCAAGGAGGTTTTTTAAATGTACAAAATGAGTGAAGAGCTTAGATACAAGAGGTATGAGCCAATACAAACATTTTCAGTATTTTTAAAATATCTGTAAACAACAGCTTTTTGCTAGTTTACCTTTTCTTGGAACTCTGCCTGGAAGGCTAACTCCTTAAAAGTTCTTAAATTTAACCATAAGATTGGTGAGTTGCTTTTCAAGATAATTTTGACCCTATCAAGCTCAATGTTTTTACTAACTAATAAACCTGAAGTAGACAATCCCTCAGGCAGGCCTTTCATTTCCAGTGGGTTACACATCTACAACAGTTGGAACTGTGTTATTTCAGTTGTTCTGTACCAAAGTCAGGTATTCCTGTCTAAGGTTTGTGTTTGAAACACTGATTTATAGCGCCTGATAGTTCTCACTGTTCTGCCTTGTGTGCTTTTCTCCTTCATTTTCCTTCTTTCCCCCCCCTAACTCTCTAGTTCTGCAGAGTTGGCAATAAGGCCATAAGAGAATTATGGAGTGTAGGTTTATATCTAGAACAGTTTTATTCAGTTGCCCCTCTTTTATCAAAGCAGATCCCACAGCTTGCAATTACGGTCTTTGACTTTAGTAACAATTTCAGGTTTTTGAAATGTTTCCAGTTACACACAATATTGGCTTCATGGAGCAGCTGCGTGCCAAAAAAGCATTTCCAACTGCCACCCAAATATTTCAGTATGATTGCTTTGCTTTTATTTAAAATTTTCTTTTCTGTGGTGTTTTTATAACCACCTTTTTGAGCTTGTTACCTTCTAATCTTGCATCAAGTAGCCCCAATCTTAATATTACATGATTCCAGAACTAGGCTTCTCTGCCGGCAATGTGCCAAATCCATGTCTAATGTTTGTGTTAATGTGGTGTATACAAAAACTGACTTCTCAGTGGATTTGATCACTGATTTGTATAATTGCAACCAGCATGATTAAAAATCTGCATGTCAATATCATGATGCTTATAATAAAACTTACGGATTTTTTTTTTAGGCAGGGTGATGTTAGTCCCTTACATTTTCTTAAAGCTAGTCTTCATTGTCCAAACACTTTCATTTATTAAGGTGTTTGAGTGGTCTGAAAAGACAGTAAGAACATAGATGCAGTTACAAATACAGCAACATAGGCTTTGGATCATGGTACATGGTAGGACCCTTGCATCCTCTTGTTCTGTAGGAAAGCTGCACCTTCTCTCACCCGTCTTAAAATGACTGAAAAAAGCCTTACATGTTAAGAATTGTACAATTGAATCTTTAAACATATCTAGACAGATACTGCTATACTGCTTCTCAAAGCACACCTCTTCTGTATTCCCATGCTCCTCATTAGAGCAATGTAAGCCATGTCTGACATAAGCACTGTAATTATTCAGCTTTACCCTTTTTTTTTTTTAACCCTCCCCTAATCTCTTCATTAACAAAATATGCCTGTGACAGAGATAGCACTAGCTCAGCAAGAGGCTGTGGTGAGGCACTCAGGCACTCTTGCTCAACCCGTTGAGTGCACAGGCTGGTTGGACACTGCCCTCACCCATGGCCCATTTCTGTAGCAACGCAAATGCACAATAACCATGACACAAATTGAAAAGCTGTCTTGCGCTTTCAAGTGTGGATCAACTTGTCTAACCACACTAAAAACTGACTTGTTTTCAAGTGTGTTAAAAATTAGTGCATGATTAGTGAAGATGTCTTTAAGATCTTTTTGTGAGCAAGTGTTACAGTTAATCACCCAGAAGTTCAAAAGCATCTGTGTAAAGAAAATTACATGTGTTTGTGTTCATACTTTAGGACTAATATATTTTGACTTTTTCAGCCTCTTTCCAGAAATGTCATCTTTTTGCAGGAATCTGTATTTTCATAGAAAAATAAAAGCTTCACATGCTGATATGATTATTCAAGGTGTGAATATTTATATACTTTAAAATTAATTCTGTGAAGGCATTGAAGAAATGTCTGAATCTAGTGTATTTGCATCTATATATACACACTGCTAAATGAATTATGCTAGGTCTAGAACTTCACTGGTGAATTGCAGATGTCTTTTGTAAAAGTATACATATGGCTTTCTGAGAGCTTTGAACTGTTTTCTCATGCTTTGCTCATCAGAAAGATCATATGGATAACTTCATTGTGAGAGGCTTTTTTTTCAGTCTTGTTTGCAAAGCATGGCGGATCTGTGTGATAAATATTGAGTTCCTATTCATCCTAGGACTGAAATGAGTTTGTTCTGTGCATATGGAATATTGGAATAAGATACACAGAGGATATGTTTATATTTAACAAAATTAATATATAGAGCGAGTGCAGAGGAACTTACAAGCCTAAACAGCTTGGCAGGCCAATAGCCAACGAATGTCTTACAGTACTGCCAAACATGTAGAAAGCAGACCAGGCTCTCATCTGTACCGAGGTACCAGAAAAGTATGCCACTTCCAGCCTGGTATGGATGTTGTTATCCAGGTTGCAGCTTTGTTCTGTCCTCTCAGCAGCTCAGCGTAGGTTTGGATTTCAGCAGGTGTCTACTAGGAGGTACCACCACTGTTCAGGAGAAATGTGAGCTGCCTAAAAAAGCAAGCAGTTGTGTTACCGCAGCTCTTCTCTGCAGCTGGGTCCTAGAGTGTGAGTCCACTTTTGTGGGGCATGGGCGTCTCCTTAGGAGGCTCTGGCGAAGGGAGCCGTGTACCAGGGTGAGGCTGGAGAGGGCATCTGCACGGTAAGAGGGAGCCCTGGGTATTGCTGTTGTGCTCAAGTATGAGCTGCCAAAAAAGCTGTGGAAGTGCTCATGGTGAAGGATATGCTGCTGAGTAGTTAGTGAGCTGAGTGGTTGATTGAGCTGTTTGTGTATCCAGTAAAGTCAAGCTTTGCCCCCTGACCCTTCATATAGACAATCTGCTTGGACAATCTTTGCGGGGGATTTCAGGTGGTGTGAAGCTGTAGTTCAGTGGTCCAGGCTAATAGCCCATTTCTCTCTCAATATATGATTTTCCAGTTATATAAAACTCATGATTTCATGCAAGAACAGCTCTTACGGGTTTAGAGTAGCTGTTAATATATTGAACTTGAGCAATGCAGGTATTTGATTGAACTGAAGTGACTACAGTGACAAGCAGGCATCTGTTTCGTTGCTGCAGGTTTATTGCTTTTCAGATTACTTTGCCAAATCTCCCAACACTCAGAGCTCTTTTGTCTAGTTCTGAATCTGACACCTTTTAGGCTATAATTTTGGTAGGTTAGTTTTTAATGTCTCCCTGTCTGTCTCCTTGTAGCTGTGTATAAACCTTTTTGACCTATTAATTGATGTCTCATTAGCCTGGAGCTGATGCTGTAAAGAGGTACTGATTTGATGAGGACTCTTTGACTGTGGTATAGTAGCACAAAGGTGTACTTGGTGGCCTTATTTTAGGAATTGAAGTGATACCAGGCTCCTGTTCATTTAAGGCTTTTTTAAACTTTGTGTAAGTCAGTGTTTAACACCTAAATACTAACTCTGAAACACACAAAGTTGGATGTTCAAGGGCATATGTGTTTGTTCTTGGCTATCTTTCCACCTTCCCATGGCCTCTGGAAGGACACTAATGCTTTGAAAGAACATGTCTCATGAAAATCAGCAGGTATATCTTGAATTATGCAACACTTTTTCTGCAGGTAGAAGTCATCCTCCTTCATGCAGTTTTGAGCATTTTTACCTTCTTCCTGCTTTGTTGCATACTAAATCAGTATTTAATGCAGTTTTGGGAAGAGAGTCTAGAGTTGGTTTTAAAAGGAAACTGCTAGCACGTCTTCCTACTAGAGTGCAGAGGGAGACTTAAAACCCAGTATGTGAGCTGCGACACTTGTGCACTTGAGTGAAGATGGGGGAAGAGCGTCTCCAAACAGGCAGTAATATTATGTCAGTGTTGGACTCTTAATAGAGCATGAGTGCCTTCAATCTTGCATTACGATGGTATATAAGCCTGACAAAATAATTAATAAGTCTGTATTCATTCTGTAGAATACTCAAGCTATTACCCTTGCACTGTCACTTAGTTGTGCTGGCATAGCTTGAGCAGGCACGTGGAGATGCTCACCAGGGTGGTGAAAGAGGAACTTCCTGCTCCTTGTGCTGCTACACAAAAAAAAACCCCATAAAGCTGTAGCTTCTGTTGTGCTATAGGTCCAAACCATGAAGTGCTTTTGTCACCTATAAATCATCTAGTACTTTGTCTGACCTGAGTTTCAGTCACAAGTGTTGCTCTTTCTAACTATGGTAATGTTAGTTGTCTGGATGATCCTGAAGGGTTTTGGAAGATCATCTGTTTGAGCTTGGATATGAATGATGGTTAGGCACCATTTCTAGTTATGGAAATAGTTCAGACCTCCTCACCTTCCCAATTTCTAGAAAAGGAACATCTGTGTCCTTCCCAAAGAAAATGGCCTCCTCATTTTATAGAATAACTATAGGAAAATATAAATCACTGTCTATCAAAATGCAATATTTATTTCTAAAATTTTATTTTAAAGCTAGTTTAATGACTGGGCTTCTGACTTCTTAATACCAATCCCAGCTCCTCAAAAAAAGACCTTGGATAAGTTGCAAGTTCCCTACCCCCAGTTAGAGCCTCTTTGCCTGCCTTCGCTTGTGTACTCTATTGGTTTCACAGTTCATATACTTCTGTTTTTTTTAAAATCTCCCCCTGCACTCTGGGAAACATGTCTGCAGTTTCCTTTTAAACACACAAGGCTTGATTCTCCTCTCACAATGGCATAAATTGTGAAGAACTGCACTGAAATCAATGGAAGTAAAGACATGTAAAATGGAGTGAGAGAAGAGCTCAGCCTCTGGTTTCTATTTTAAGTGAGTCTGTTTAACCTAAAATTGTTCAATGTGCCACTGTGACTTTAGTTTGTAGATATCAGTTGCTATGCTTGTTTCTCTTCATACATCATGTTTCATTTTCATATATAATAGGTTACAGCTAGTACCCCTAATCATGACGCACATTTATTTGATTTAATACCTCAGTATTACTACATCAATTTTGGTAGTTAGTAAGCAATATGCATGGTAAAGTACTTACCTTACTAGGGTCAGATCCTACAAAAAGTGGGGTGTAGCTGTGTTCCTGTGCAAGTCCCGAAGGAAAGAAGCCTGAATTGGCTCTATCCATACCACTCAAACTTTCTTTGTGGTTTTCTATGGCTTTAGTAGTTCTCATCTGTGAATCTTGTTCCTTCTAATAGAGGTTCAAGATACTAATTCTACATAAATAAAACTTTCTTGGTTATTGTTGGTTTTCCTGTGCTCGCAAGGTGTTTGGCTCCATTCTTATGCTTTGTATCCTCAAGAACTTATTTTAACTTTAAATTTTCTCTGAACAGCTAAGTACGTGGCAATAAACTTGGAATATCCACACACAATTTCTGTCATTGCCTAAGTTTTGGTGGTTGCTTACATTTGTTTATTTTTTGGTAATGGATTATGGTCCTTAATTACCATCAGTAGTCAAGTAACTGAATGAGATTATACAGCAGTGCTGTAAAAACTGTTCATGCTAGCTATGATCTGTACATGTGTGGATATCTTTGAAAACAGTCACCTCATTCATAAACCAGTGCAACAGACTCCAACTTTACCACTACTTAGTTTTTGAAATTAATGCAGCATTCTCTACCTAACTGAAACGTTGCTTTGACTGCCTCTTTTTATAGTTTAAAAAAATAGCATGAAATAGTTGACTCTTGTAATGTATTCTAAGTTGGAGTAAATCTATTGGCTTATTTGAATTTTTGTTTTCTAGCTGAGTAGCAAATTGCAGGTGTCCACAAGGGAGTATCTTTAAACTTGAAGAATGTGGTAGGCTTAGTGTATCACTTAAATTTTATCTCTAATTACAATGAGAGTGAAAACCCTATGGTGTTTAGCCTCTTGTGCTGTTCAGTCCTTGAGCTTTCCCCTTCAACTTAAATCCCACGCTCCCCAAAAAAGTCAAGAGGTTGCTTAGCTAGTATGCGATGACCTTACGTATCAGTGGAGTATCAGGGACAGAAGATGCCACAGAAGCTTGCTGTGCTGCGCAGGACTGTAGTGTTGCAGACCTCCATCTTCAGTGTGGCTTCCCAGCCACAGAGGTGATGCACAACCAGCTTCTGACTTCTTGACTACAGCTATTAATTCCAATAGCGAGTTCTCCCTTGTCCCTGCTGGGTTTTGCATTACTTACCATGGGGAAAAAATGAAGCATTTTAGGTAGTTGGTTTATAGTGAATTGATTGTAGGTTTAACAGTGGCTTTTTTGAAGTATAGTTGTCCAACGGTGAGGTAGCATGATGATGGAGACTAAACCAAGGTGTGGTGTTCACTGCTGTTGTGAACTGCTGTGATTGTGTGCAGTAGTGCCTATAGCTGACGTGAGGAGTGGAGGGGGCTGAGAAGGGTGTATGATAGGGATACATATTCTTGTCAATCAAATACACTCTTCTCAGCTGGATGCTCCTCAGTTTTGCTCTGGTAGAGCAGCCTTGTTGTGGAGTAGGGAACTGACAGCTTTCCAAATGCAGAGACGTGCAGACAGTCTTCCTGGTGGCAGGTTTTACTCATTTTTAATCTGGTGGCTTTGAGACTCATTCTATCATATCACTTTTGGAGCATTTTTAAGCTCTTCTGAGAGTTGTTATTGTGGAGGCTGCAAGGCATGGTTGGAAGATAAACTCCTTTTGGTAGTATTTTCAAAGCATCTTGTCCGGTGTGCAAAAGTCATCTTTGGGTACAAGAGAAACAAAAGGATGCTGTGGCTAGAGTATAAGAATATCTGGGAAAATTAGTCTCTAATGCAAATTGGCTTATACAGCAAGCTTTAAGAAAGTCTGAAATCTTTGCCAAGCAGTATGAAGTACCTTATCAGTTTCATGGACAAAGCAGCTTCCATTGGAAAAGATATGGGACTAGAAGAGCATCCTTCTAGCTCTTTATTAGTTGTAGTACTTGACGACTAGTCAAAGACAATATCGTGTAATAAGGTTGGTGACTAAAGTCTCTGAACAGACTTAAGTAACTTTCTGCCTGTTGGTGATGTGAGACTTGACCTCAGGAAATAGAGATGTATTTCGAGATCCAGAGCTTGAACTTGTTTATAGATAGTTTTGAGGAGTTGTCACCACAAAATACAGAGCTGATGATGCAACATTTCTGCAAGATATAAATATGTTTTGAAAGTAGCAATAAACCCAAAGTAAATTTTAGGAACCAGTCTTTCTAATAAATAATTCCAGACCCATTTGCTTGCAGTCTTGATTTGTTTCTAGGTATCCTAAAAACTATGACTACTGAATAGGTCGCTATGTACCTATTCCAGGCATCATTAAAAGCTAGCTTTTTCTCACACAGATGCTTTCTGACAAGAGGCTTCTGATAGATGCTTCGCACCCATGTCTTCTATGGCAGTAAGCACAAATGTATGGGATCAGGAGTATATGGCACCTCTTGTGTAATCCTTTTCAGTTACAGGTTCATGTCATGGTGTACAATGTGAGAAAGTGTTTAAAACTCTTTAAGAATATATATATATATGTTAAGGATAGAAGTAATTCATGTGTATGAGGGAGGGAGAGTAGAGCAACATTTTAAATAATGCCAGCAGGCTTGAAGTTTCTAGACTTCTAGGACTCTGTCCTATTTAAGGAAGGTAAAAATGATTAAAAAAAACTGGTATGCTGTGGAAGGGTACATGGAAGGATATAAAGAAATATATCCTTTCTAAAATTACTATTTAAAGACAATTTTGTAACATTGATGTCAGACAGCATTCTGGAAGCCTCCATTTTCTTTCCCTTGAAATATTTTCAGCCCTCGCCTACGAGTTAGTTTGTTGTGAGATAATTTATGGGATAAAGTAAGTATCAGAAGGGCACACTGCAAAATAATTATCTCTACATTTCTGACTAAAGTATGCACACAGCTTGGTACAGGTATGAATTTAACCCTTAAGAAAAACATCTCAGAAGACACGTCAACCTGTATCTGCATGCTGCAGCCGTAACACAATAGGTGCACGTCAGGCACACGGCTACAAAAAAGCCTGCGATCTGCATTTCCAGAACTGCAGTGTTTCTGTAGCTGTTGGGCCAGCACTGGAAGGTGCATTACAGCTGTGGAGGGCAGAGCATAACTGCCTGAGAAGGTGTAGGTGGATCTCAGATGTTAGTGCTGCGCTGGCTGTCTGCAGGAGAAGAGCTTGGGAATAGTCACCTTAACTGTGTAGTGGACAAATATGCATTATTAATGATAGTCCCAGACATTTTCACTTTACTGAAATACTGCAACAGGGGTGTAGCAGCCGTGTTGGGTTGGACAAATGCCGTGTACGTACTCCAAGATTGCCAGAATGCGCACTAGTTGACTGGTGGCGTATATAAAGCTCATGGCCTGCAGTGTTAGGGCTCTGGCTGCTATTTATTTACAGTGGGGGCCTCACGGTGCTGGTGGAAAAATGTCGTGTGATCTTACCTCACCTGGGAAAGGTGCGACAGAGTTGGTGTGGCTTGTGATGGCGGCTTAACTTACAGCTGAACGAAAGGTCGATGAAGGCTAAAAGCTCGCTTCCTCGGTCACCTCAGCCGGCGGGGAAACGGGGGCGGTGGGCTAGCGGCAGTACCGCTGCGGACGGGAGGGGAGGCTCCCCCCGCCTCACGGCTCCGGGCACCGGGGGCAGAAACAAGCGGCTGTGGCGGGAACAGCGCGCGGAGGCCGCTCCCCACCGCCGCTAGATGGCGCCCGTACGCTGGCGGTGGGCCCGGCTGCTGCGGCCGCCGGCGGGGCCCAGGCCGCGGCTCTGCCGGGAGGTGTCGGAACGCCCCGGGGCCCTGGGTCGGTCTCGCCGGGCGCTGAGGAAAGCTGCTCCTACGGTTTTGTCGGAGATGTTGCAAGCAATGCTGGACGCGAGGAAATGAGATCGCCCCTGGGTTTTGTTTGTTTGGGGTTTTTTTTTTTTTTTTCGGTGTGCTTTGGCCCTGGAAGCACTTGTGCCTGACTAAAGTTGAGGACTTGTTCGCTGTAATGCTGAGAGCAAAATAAAAAGTGTGCCTTTTCATTTCTCTCAAATTATGATAATTCTACCTGAAATTAGTGAAATAAATGGATTTGAAGGACAAATGGGAATCTGCCAATGCAGAAAAACAGAGGACTCGCTATTTTTTTCTGTTCTTGTGCTTGCTGTGTCTGTTAACTTGCCACTGTCCAAAACTGTATTGAAACCCCAAGGAAAAGGGAACAAACCCAGCTCATATGCTCGAAGATATGTTTAGATGTACTCTTTTGGAGTGACATCTCAGTTCGTGGTGGTTTTTTTTTTTTAATTTCTGTTGGGAGAAGATGGATATGACTTTGCGGGTGGAGCTGGAGAACGTGGAGTGAAATTAAGCTTTTCGGCCTTGGGTTGTCCCAGCTGACCAGCGGGGTATGGCAGGAGCCCGGCAGGCTGTGGCACTCCATGCCTGGGGAGCCAGCTTTTTCTCGCCTGGATTTCAT
The DNA here is from genome assembly GCA_013400195.1 of Aramus guarauna. Classification (NCBI taxonomy): domain Eukaryota; kingdom Metazoa; phylum Chordata; class Aves; order Gruiformes; family Aramidae; genus Aramus; species Aramus guarauna. Next base: position 541,731 of record VXBL01005735.1, on the reverse strand, counting down.
TCCCCACAAGACCCTCTGGCAGGATGAGGACGTGTGCCGCCTGGTGTGGCAGTGGCAGCTCGGTCAGGGTGCGAGTGGCTCGCTGGCTGTCAGAGTGCGTGGATGGAGGCAGGAGCCTGATAACAGCCAGTCTGCAAACACAGGAGACAACAGAAGAAAAGCAAGCACTTTGATGTCTCTCTCCCGGCTCCTCGTAAGCTGCCCAAACTGGTTTAACCAGGCCCAGGAGACAGCAGAGGGAGGAAGAAATGGGCTCTGCTGAGTAGCCAAAGGAGCGCTTCCTTATCACCCTCATTCCTGGGGAGCTTTTGCGCTGAAGTGAGCCTGTCCCGAAGGTATGGGAGTGAGATAGGCCTGCCTGAGACTGCAGGAGAAATGCATTTTGTTGGCTTAAGAATTGCTGGCTTAAGTATGTGTCCCTGTGCATATACTGTTAACATTAGATAATCATGAGGAAGCTGTTTGGGGTCACTAACTGTTGGTCCTCCCGTTGAAGGAGGGATGGGCAGGTGCTAAATTCAGGCCTGCAGAGTAATCCTGCTTGGGCTGCCACAAGTTCCCTCTAATGGCCTTGGAAGGAGAATGCACACCTCAGGCGGTCACTGAGACTTCAGCTGGGTTGTACCTTGCAACAAGTGTCCATCTCTTCATGAATGCAGACTGACCTTCACATAAGGGAGGGATGTGACTCACCTGGCGAACAAGAGAAAGGGTGACAGCCTGTGGCCAGATTTGTGGATGAAAGCCGTCGAGCACTGAACCTTGAGCTGTGTGCATGGTGAACTCCACCACCTGGATTAAACTAGTCTAACTGCAGAAGAATTACACTCGGGTAAAATCTTAAGTATTCAGAAAATCTTCTGCAGAAGAGAAATGGGGAAGAATTGCTGGCACTACAGAAATTGAGCATCTGGCCAACTTGACAAAAATATTTTTTTGAAATAAAATGGTGGGTTTCTCGATGTTAGGCATATGGTTTGAGAGGTTTTAGCTGTTAACTAGAGTTTATCCTGTTAACATGAACAGTGTTACTACCTTTATAGACTTTCTGATGGGGCTGGGAAACAGGGGTGCTAATAATGAATCACCTGAGTGGCTGGTGTTGAAGCTATTCTTAAAGAGACTAGAGGACTTTTTTTTTATCTTCTGCAAATACTGGTTAGTGCTATACCAAACAAGACCTGTCTCCTTTTGTATGCTTCTTCCCACAAGAGAAAGAAAACATTCTTTCAGGAGGGCTTTTTTTGTTCCTTGAATTCAATCTTGGGAAAGGAAACCCGCAGTGGTAAATAATTAGGTTAGGAACTAGCAGGATGGGCTTAAATGAAAGTGCCTCCTTTAGCGATTCCTCTCTCTTCTTAATTGTACAATGGACTTTCTCAACGCTGCTTCCTGGTATTCATCCAAGTCTTCCAGTCCTGAGTACCTGTAAACAATTAACATTCTCCCACATGGCATACAAATCCTTGGTCAGTGTTTAACAGGGTATTTGTGTGTGTGCAGCAGTTTAACCTCCTCGAGGAATACTCCTGTCCTCTTCCTGCTTTTTTCTTCTATGTCCTTTCCTCCAAGTTGCTTGTTGCTGATATATTCAGTGTATATGCAGACCCTAAATATGGTTACTTCTGTGACATTACTGTCTCCTGCATCCTCAGAAGAAGCTATAATTGCACCAAAATGTCAGGTTTTAATTGTATATCTCTATAGTCCCCATCTAATCTGTTGTTCACACCTGCGTAGCAGTTTGTTATAGTAATAAGCTAGTGATGGGAGCATGCTGCTCCACTCATACTGGAAAAAATTAAGTGATTCCTGAACATCCTGTAAGGTTTCTTTTACTGCTGTTGTCTTCCTTTTCTGGATTTGAATGACTATGTTACTAGTTGTCTCTTGACTGGGCAAAAGCACACTATAGGGTATGGGAGCAAGAGCTACTACAAAATGCACGTTGCCTAGTACTTAGCTTGGCTGTTGGGTGATAGGGACTTAGGCCTGTGATGCTAAGCATCTTATATGGTGTTAAAATGGATTGGAACTTAACAGGTAATGAGAGACTTTCACAGTTCTGAATTGCAGGACTTACTAGTGGGAAATATGTACAAATGAGGTCAGTCTGGGAAGCACTTATTAGCCAGCAGCAAAGGTAACCCAGTAAAACCAAACCAACCACCCACCCACCCACTCACCGACCAAAAAGTAAAAACAGTCAACTCCTATGTGCTTCTAGAAAATGGGAGGTCTCTTAAGTGACAGCTTTGCTCGGCTCTAGTGCTAGTTTTGTTGTGCAATCATGAGGCATCAAAATTACCATACAGAAGTGCTCTTTTTTTAAAAAAAAAAGAAAAAAAAAAAAGGCGCCCCAAATTTTTTAATATTATTCCATTAGCATTCAGTTTTCATCAGATGCTGCTTCAAATATGCCTGAAAGATAGCTTTTTAAAAAAACTTTTTTAAATGTGAAGAAGTAATAAAAAACAGCATAATTTCATCTGAGATGCCAGTCCTTTGAACATCAACAGCAGTTGGAGCGCTTCAGGATTCAGTAGGTGATGATAAAGCGCGTAACGCCTAATGTGATCATCTTCGTCTTGAGCAACCTGCTCAAGAAAATGACTTCAAGGATCAAAGTTGCACATACGTTACACCAAAAGAGTGGGAATAGCAAATTGCTAGAAATAACTTTGCCCAATAATGAGAATGACTGGCAAACAGACTGAGACCTTCAGAACAAGGGTGGAATGGAAATGGCGCTTTCATTTTAAACAGGTTTTATTATAACGTTAATGGAAGACTAAGGTTTCTTAACAAATACACTTTGGATTTAAAAGTCCAGATACCTTTAGTGAAACTCAGAATACGTAAGTCTCACTGTAAGTACTAGCCAAATGTTTTGTCTGACTGACCATTTCTTATTAATTACAATGGTAGAAGTAGATTGGATTGATAAGGCATAACCCTGAAGCTGCTTCCTGTACATGATTTTTAGTGTTTTGTTTTGTTTTTTTTTATTCTTATCACATTCTAATCATGTCTGGCAGTGTGACACATGCCTTCAGGGGATGACAGACTGTGGTCTTGTGGGATTTTTGTTCTTATGTCTTCTACTGTAAATTTTAGGAAGCTTATATTGATTAAGTAACAGTACTTCTACTTCTGAGTGGATATACACCCATGTGCTGTCTATACACCCATGTGTAAAGACTAGTACAGGAATACAAAAAATTGACAATACAAGCAACAGTCTGCAGTTGATATTCCATAGTTCAATACTTCTGCTGTGACCAGAGCAAGCTAAGGTTTGGCAGGATTGTTAGTTCAAGGAAAGCCTAGTTATGTAAATACAATTATTCTCTTCTTGGTGCTGCTTCAATCTCAAGGCCATTTAAAAGTAGACAGCTCTTCCCCTTCACTGAAGCTTGTACTAAATGTCAAAGATCTTTCTTGAAATAAGACAAAATGCATTGAAAAACAAGAACAGAGTGTTTTGTTTCTTCTGGAAGCTCAAGTAAGTTCACTGGAGGGCTCACATATGCGAATGACTACTGCTGATTGCACCTCTTTGCTTCAGAAAACCATTTTTTAATGAAAACCTAAAATATATCCTGTTCCTTTCTGTAGAATGTATAGATCTAGTGTCCCTGGCTGTCTTTTTTTTTTATTTCCCCCCCTCAATAGGACTAAAATCACTTGATGGACCTAGTTGGTGCGCTGCTTCTGTAAAGCCACCATATGGTGCGTCAGGGCAGCATGTGGATAAAATGCTTCACAGAAGTATGTAATACTTCTGGGTAATGTAGCTCATAAAACACAATAAAGATCTAAAATGCTGAAAAAGGCCATCTTCTGTAGCATGTACAGCTCTGAAGTTCTTAACTCTTCTAAGCTGATGTTTCATGAATGCAACTCTTGGGCAAATGCACCTTGTATAAAAATAATCAGACTTAACAAATTTGGACTACTACTGGCAACATAATTGGAAGTGTTTCCCTTAAGACCAAATCCATTTTTAATCAAACATCTGTACTCGAACAAAGGCAAAAGATGTCACTTTAAAAAAATCCATTTTTTTTTTCTTGAAGTGTTCATATTCAATTTACAGATTATGCTTAAGCTGCATTTGTTCATCTTACTTTGGCTTGTTCCATAAAATGTTACTGCACTATTCCTATGGAATACCTTAAACTATTGGGATAGTGACATCTGACAAGCATTGATTACTTTGGCAGATTTACAGGAGATTGTGTTTATTCCACCAAAAGCACATTTTCCCACCTGTAATTAAAAAAATAATGCATCCGTTAAAGACTTGAAGAATTTCAAGTGTGAATATGCTTTTTTTTTCCTAAGTCCTTTTTTTTTTTTTATCAGTAGAGCTTGTCAGGAAGACATTTAGAAAATTAAACTTATTACGTAAGTAGTCTCATTTCCATCTGAAGTATTGCGTATATTCTTTCCTGCTACTGGTTAACTTGGTCCGGGCTTGTGTCTACTCTTCTCTCACCCAAGAACTTGAGTACAGTGATGATTACAGAAGGGAAATAGTACTTATGGGAACACAGTGGTTTAACATACATCACTAAAGATTCAAGAGCTAAAGATCAACTAACTGAGAAGAGAAGGTAATTACTCTATCTACTTTTCAAGCAGTTCCTCCTTTCATTTGAATAGAAACAAGCTTATAGTGCCCCAATACAGTTGGAAATGGAATGGCAAGGCTGTGACCCGAGTGGGAGTTGTAGACTTCAAAGGATAACTGTGTAAGGGTGTCATACTAATCAGGAAACAAAGCTACTATAACTTGATGAAGTACGAGCAGTGCTTGTACAAAGTGCATGGCTTAAAAACATATAATGGGCATCACGCTCAAAATCTTACAAATTCATTTTAGAAGTGGACAAGAGTTTTGTAGCACTTCAAGCATGTTCTCACCAAACTGAAGCAGCTGCCGTGCTGCATGGGGGAGTTTGATCACAATTGTGAAACATCTGTCTTCACACTCATGGATCATTGGAAAACTAATTTTTGGACCCTTAGACTTATTTTATCATTCACACTTATTTGTGTCAGGTCAAACCCAATACAAATCCTGTGTGAGAGCTGGCATAGTTAATCACTGTGATGCCCACAGGAGAACGTACAGCTTTTGTTGAATCGTTCTACTTGGAAACAACCTCAAGAGGTTGCTTGATCTAACCTTCAGACCACCCTGCATCAATGCAACATTTGGACTTCAGCATGCCAGCAGATCTTTTAATAAATAAGCCAGTGTCTCTACTAATTGTGTCTTTATAAACTACAATGTCTTTAGTAAATTGTGTTCCCACTGGAAAAATGGGTATAATAGAAAAATACAACTTTCCTTCCTTTGCGTGCAGTTATTCTTTGAGGGTACTGCATCATCATTGGTTACAAAGAGTATGTTGACTTGTTTGTATGGCTGCCTTCGTTTTTGGATGTCTGGTTGCTGAAGTAGCTGGCTGCACCGTTATCTAAGTGGCACTTGAGTAACAATATCTTCCAGTGCTGTTAGGGGATGATTAAGATTCAATTAGGCTCCAAGTTGATTTTCTTCTGAAAATAGCTTCTAAAATATTAATTTAGAAGCTGTATTCATGAAATAATAGGCTTCATGTTGCTGTTTAGAGACATGCCATAAGTGATGGGCAACTGAGCTCTGTCATGCTCAGCAGACTTAGCCATCATGTGGGACTGCAGACCCTACTCATATCCATGGTCATGGATTTGTTCTCAAAGTGTTCACCACATCAGGGAAGTCTTCAGAAACAGATGGCTATGAGTACCACTCTAGAGTCCTATAAAGCAAACACAGAGTTGGGGTTGTTCAGCCTGAAGAAAAGAAGGCTCCAGGGAGACCTTAGAACAGCCTTCCAGTACCTGAAGGGGGCCTACAGGAAAGATGGAGAGGGACTGTTTACAAGGGCATGTAGTGATAGGACAAGGTGCAATGGCCTTAAGCTGAAGGAGGGTAGGTTTAGATTAGATATTAGGAAGAAATTTTTCACTAACAGTGAAGGCACTGGAGGGTGGTGAGGAACAGGAGAATTTTGCCCAGAGAAGTTGTGGATGCCCCATACCTGGAAGTGTTCAATACCAGGTTGGATGGGGCTTTGAGCAACCTGGTCTAGTGGAGGGTGTCCCTGTCCATGGGAGGGGGTTTGGAACTAGATGATCTTTAAGGTCCCTTCCAACTCAAACCATTCTGTAATTCTATGATAGAGTACTTCCAGAGGAAAATACAAATAAAAGACAATAAAAAAAGTCATCTCCTAAATCTGCATGGTATGAAATAAGGTTGAGAAACTGGTCATTCTGAATGAGTAGAAATTCAGTACTTAGAGCTTAACTTGAACCTCTGAGTTTGTTTTGGTTTTATATTCAGCATGTCTGCATCATGCTCCCTTGCAAGCAGCTGAAGTGTCATGTTTGTACCTTTTTAGACAAAATTTTTGAGTGTGGATTCCTTCCAGGTGATTTGGCAGTAATGGGCAAGTTTGAAAAGTCATAGCTACACTTTAAAGAACAACTTTGACATTTCAGATGGCCAAAGATATCTACAGCAATTTAGTGGACGTTGCATTTGGGTGGGGATTATCAGAGGCTGTCCTTTGATTCCTATTGCTCTCCTGGGCATCCGAGGGTGGTTAGAGAACTGCTCAAGGTATCTGAGCATAACAAGCCTATTGCCAGTGAGTACTGGTGGTGCTGGTAGGTAAATTGGCTGCACAGGGAAAACATGTCTTTCTGAGGAATTACACTGTTCTGCATGGATGCTCATATCCCAGCTCTAAAGGAAACTTGGTTGGAGGTTTTTTTGTTACTGTCCAGCATGTGAGTCTGTTACTGTTTAGTCAGATTACATTGTTCCAGATAAGTAAGTAAAGTTTTATTTTTCTTTCTGTAAGTTGTTAATCACAGCTTAATTCTGTTAGAGCAAGTATTCAGATACTTTGGCCATAGGAGCTCATATATTATACTTTAAAACTCCAATACTCTTTATTAATACAAACAGCTAATTCCTACCTACAGTAAATTTATCTTTGTGTCTTCTTCCTCCCCTAATGCAATGTGCAAATGCAAAAGAAGAGAAAGACTCAGGGTGTCACTCTGAAAGTGTAATCACTTGACATAGATACAATGACAGGGCTTTGCGAACATCAGAAGGAAGAGTGCTCCGAGAGGGCTGGGTTCCACTGACTTAGAGCACTGTTAAGATAAGTGCTGCTGTGGTCTGTCTTTCCCCTTGCAGTGGCATTACTGCTTTTCTGGTCTCATGGTGAACTGGTTTAAAGAATCAAATCAACAGGAAATTTCACTTTTTTCTGTTTTTCTTTTGGCAGAGTTAGCTCGCTGCTTGTTTAAACTCCTAAACAGTTCTACCATGCGATCAGCTGAGTGCCGTTGCTGGCGTAAGTAGGCTGTGTGTGGTCAGCACAGAGGAGAAAGGTAGAGTCCCTGCAGCATCCCAAACATAAATGGGTTTAAGTTGTGTCTTAAAAGTCCTCAGTTATCCAGTTCTTGTGCATCTTGCTTTGTCTTGTTCTGCCGGTGCACCCTCCTTCTCTCTTTCTGCTCTTTTTTACTTGTCTCACTTTCATGACCCGTTCCTAATAGTGAAATGGTCCTCAGAGATCTTTGCATACGCTGAAATAGTTGGCAACACGACTACCCATGGTTACTGCTCTTGGTGGTACAAAGACTATTAGGGGTTGGAACCCTTTACCTTTCTTGTCTACATTAGCACGGACGTGACCTCTGGTCTCTGCCAAAACTTAGTGCCTGTCCCCAGCAGAGGGGGTGGAGTGTAGCTGGGTAGGTCTCAGCCACTTCAGGGGAGGTTTCAATCTAAACTATGGATAAAGAAGGGTCTAAACCCAAATGGTAGGTAAAGAGTACATGCCCTGCAGAATAAAAGGACTATTCTTGGGCCTTTTAGGTCTTGGATGAGGGAAGTAATTACTAAAGCTGAAGTCTCCTACCTGACAGAAGTGCCTTTCTTTAGCACGTGATAGGCAGTGAGATGGAATTAATTCCCATTAAAAAAAAGTCAGCAAAATATTTTGTATGTTGTCAGTGATGTGTTTGGTTCTTAGTTTGCCATCTAATCTTCTGTCTTTTTCTAGGGCTCTAGAACTTATTTTGGTTCATGGGTTTTTGGTTGGTTTGGTTTTGTTTTTTCAAAGTGCTGGGAAAAGACTCCAGCACTCAAGTTTGTTTTCCAAAGGAAGAGAGTTTGGCTTTGTGTGTCTAAGTTGTGTCATATTCATCTTGATGCACGTAAGGATCAAAAAGGACCGTGGCATGCTTTACAGTAATCATCAACCTCTAAAATTGCTGAAACTTGTTAGATCTTGAATGCTAAAATCAGTATCTCTTCAGCGTGATTGTACCCTATGCTTTTGTAAATATCTCCCGTGTGTTCTGTCCTTAGTTTGATTGCTTGATCTGTATTGTACCCACAAATGTAAACTCAGGTCTGGAGTTTATAAACAGCTTCTTGTATACATCAGGTGTACAAAAGCAGGAAACCAAGAAGGCTTAAAAAAAAAAAAAGCTTAACACATTCATACTGTGTGTCCACTACTATGCTCTGAGGATTTTGGAGGTCCCACATCTGAGGACTTGTAGAGAAGTGCAGTGCTAAACTGCATGTTGCTTCCTCATTCAGCTTTACGAAGTCCTGGCTTTTGGTATTGAGAGATAGAGAGGAGGAAGAGAAGTGTTGTAGAGTATTAAAGTTAATTGGCTGTTGTTTAAAGGATGGTGCTCTGACATGGAAATTAATTGATATAGATATCTGCATAAAACATTTTTTTAGTAGTTCAGCTTTGTCATCTAATGTTTAAGTTACCAAGAAATTTGTAGGGTAAGTTCAACATGTTTTTAAATGTTGTGAACACAACTACTTTTTTTAAAATATTAGTATATTCTTTCAGAGAGCAAACTTCTTGCTTGCAGTGCGCTATTGTGAGTCCCAAAACATGGTGATAACAAACTTCATAGATTTTTGAACTAAACAGAGATTAAACTTGATCTAGGCAAGTTGTGGCATTGAAGTACTTAGCAAAAATGGTTACTTCATTATATCCTGCTCCTACAGAAGGAAGATCTTGATTGCAGCAGTGTAATAAGTAGGCCACACCATGCTTTAGCAAAGAAATGAAGAATATAACAGGCGTAGAAATCAGTTCATTTGAAGTGATGCCTCTAGTTAAGTGATGATGGGCTGATGTAGAAACTCTGTATTGCCAGTGATCTGTGCTGTTCTTACTGTGTTTAAATTTTCATGTGTTCTCTTTTGTGAATGTAAATGTTAAGGAAAAAAAGAAAGAAAAGCACCAGATTTATTCATGCAATTAAAAAATGCAAAACAGGCTGTGCATCTTCACATGTCCCATTGAACTGTTACATGATCTCTTCTAGTGTTACACTGTGCACAGAAAGTCTGAAGTTTAAAAAAAAATCATCACACAAATACAGAGCAGGCAAGGACTGGAAAATAAAGCTGTCGGATTCTCCAGCTGCAGTAAAAAGTAGACTCAAACTCTAGTTGCTGAGGTTTTTACAGCGCTTGGCTAGTAATGCATTATCTTGCTGTATTCTTGACTTTGAGCAGCTATTGTGCTAAAGTGTGGGTCCCGGCTGTCGAAGTCTTTCCCACTTTCCGCGTGCAGGAATGGCTGGAGCTCTAAGAGAACAGATTGTCTGGCTCTTTTTTTGCCTTTTTTTTTTTTTTTAGCCAACCTTGTTTCCAATCTGGTCTGAATGCAATCAGTTATCTGTAGATAGCGTGCAGTGACTGGCTATGAATAACGTCTGTGTTACTTAAAAGTGACATCTGTGACTTGCCAGACTGCCTACGTGAAATGCTTCCAATGATCTAGCTGTTGCTCATGCACCCACGTAGGAAGGGCCGGCAGCCTTAGTGCAGGACCAAAGCACTCTGCTTCATTTTATTGACCTCAGCCCTACAGTGTTCTAGCCCAAGATCACCAAATCCTGATATTCATGACCCACTTTGAAATGATGCCCAGGCTTGTGCAGGGCCACAAGCCACTCGTGTTGCTAACGGCTGTGCCTGCTCCTGCTGTTGTACGAATGGTGGTACGCAGGAAAACCAAGACTTTGGAAACCTCATATTTTGACACTTCTTCAGAATGTTTCCTTTGCTTCAAAGAGCTTATGTATCAGGGTTGACTCATGAGGATTTCAGAGGGAATGCTGAATTTTCACTTCAAGGGTTAAAACCACAAATCTTTTGAAAGTGATAATATGGACACTAGATCTCCATGGTGATGGCTGAAGAGTGTATTTGAAGAGACTTCTGAGCCCCGTCTGCCTCTAAGAAGGGAACAGAAGTATAGTTGCTCAGCTGTAGTTAAAACTAGAATCTAAAAGCCCCTGGTCCCTCTGAGGTGAGGGCTTACATAATGCAATATAAAATAAAGTCTGATTCAAAGGGCTGCAGTTGCTTACAGCTTGCATTCACAATCTGGAGAAGGTATTGATGACAGATTGCTCTCACGGCCATGGCAAGTTCTTTATTCCACTATATTTCACAGTGCCGCTAGGCTTCAGTCTAGTGATTGTGGCATCTTTCGTACCTGCCCTAATGTGTGTGTAGTGTTTGTACTGTTTATGTTTACAGATGGTTCAATGTTTGCAACCATTCAGAAGAGATGGAAATAACTTTTTTTAGGAGGGAGAGAAACTAACAAAGACCATTAATTGAACAAAATCAACTTATTTATCTGTAATCTCTCATATCTGTTAGCTGCTCTCAGTGTTGGTTTAACAAGGAATCTAAAGATATGCTCAGTTCAAAGAAGAAGGCTTGTTTGCTGTGCTCACATCTTTCTTCCAGGTTGGTAGAAATAGGAAAATTACTCTTAGGTATGAGTTGTAGATGTGTTGTGCAGCGAAGGGGTTCTAATAGTGACTTCTGTCTAAGAAGCAATAATTACAGTTTTGAAGCTTATTGAAGTATACTATTGAAGGCTGTTTAGGGATATTGTTAATTTTATGATTTTTTTAAAGCAAATTCACAAGGTGAGATATTTAGAAACTTAAATAGCGTTAAACTCCTCATGTTAACTTAGTCATATAGACCAAACAAGATCCCCAAAACATAGCTATTGCTTGTTTTTACCACTTGATAGTGAAAAGTCAAGGTAACTGAGTTTATCCCTGTGTTATGCCTAAGGAAATCAGACAGGGTTGGGAAGTGAGATGCCTCAGAGTACTGACCATGTTTGCGTCTGATTTGTCTCCTGGACCCTGGATGTTCTTCTGGGACTTCTGTTCAGGACAAATGGCCAAGGCTTTACTGCTGCATCAGTGTTTCTGAAGTCAGCAGGAAAGGTTTAAGGTTTGGGGTTTTTTCCCCAGAGTTGTGGTTAATTTAATGTCCATACTCTCCAAAAACCTAGTAGAAAACAGGATGGGTTGTTCTCCACTGTTTCTGTAGTTACTAATTCCTTGTTTTGAGGAACTGTAGTATGCAGATATAAAGACTATCCTCTGAAACCAACCTTTGAATCTGCACAAAGGATTTCTCTTGCAATGGATAAATAGCTTGTCACAGACATTAAGGTGTATATTTATGGAAGCTCTGTTTACTATCTAGCCAGGAGATGGCTCTGTCTAGCCATTGCCAAAGGACATCAACATTTCTGAAGCTAAAGATAATTGGTATTCCTTGGGAGAAGTGTGTTTAGAAATGGTATTTTGATGCATCTGTTTCATGAATTTCAGGATACCTGTAGGGAAAAGTTTGAACAGGAAGGAATACTTAGCAGAACTGGAGTGAAAAATGGATGCATACTGGTGTGCTTGCCTGCGGTTGGAGATGTGATTGTGGAAGGCCAAGATAAAGGCCTTACAGTAACTGGAACCTGGCTACAAGCTGGGTAAGCACCCATGGGGTCATCTTGCTGCTGGAAACATAGTTTGGGCTGAAGCATAAGCAGCTGTGAGGCGTGGCTTTCTTATTTCTCTACAAGTGTTGGTAAACCTAGCAGCTACTTCCACTGATCTTAAAATAAAGTAACAACAGTACATGCCAAGTGGCCTTGCACTGTTAAGCCACCAGTATTTCAGTCCGTGCCGCTCACAGGAAGAGAGAAAGGAGGGCTTCTGATCCACTCTTGTGGCACTTAGTGGTCCAGTACTAGACTGGGGGACCCAAGAGGCAGGAATAAACACAGACTATTTTACTAAATTGATGAGGCAAGACAAATACTTGGGAGATCTGTCTTCAAAGAGCAGTTGTTAACCACTGTCTAATATTCTGCAAGAAGTGAGGAGAGCACATGGCAAGTGTCTTACATACTACACAGAATGCACTATGACATGAAGAAAGTTTAGTCACACGTGTATTTTCTAGTTAAAGGACTTGGCAGAAAGAACAAGCTGACCATGAATTGTAATTTTGAAATATCAATACAGATGATCACAGTTCTTACACTGCCATGCTCTTGTGTCATCTAAATGTGCACAAGTGAATCTTTGCTGATGAGGTTAGGTGCAGTAACTACTGGGTATCTTGTCTACAGTCGTAGCTTCTGAAGTCAAAGAAAAGCATAGTGTTTTTCTGATGGGCAGTAGGTTTTTACTGTTACTTTTTTCTAAAATCAAATTAAACACAGGTAATTGGCTAGTATAAAACTTCTTCCTATTCTTGTGTTGTCTTCTCTGTTGTATTGCAGCTGACTTGCTTAATTTAGAACCACATTGATAAATCTACTCAGCAAATATAGGTCCTTTAATAAGAAAATTTCTGTCTAGTTGTACTCTTTACTGACAACAAATGTTGCTAAGACTTTGCATAAGCAAACATTACTGAGAAAAGGAGGAAACTGCAATTTCTAGCCCCTAAGTCTTCAAGTGAAGTCTTTGTCAGGATTCTTAAGTTTCAGGCACCAAAATGCCGCATGGTGTATTTAAAAGTATTGCTGTAAGATTGTATTAAAATGACCAATACTTGTTTTTATAAGTTCTTAATATTTGGTGAAATTTTCATCAGTGTTTAAAGCTGAGAGATCATCCTTCAGTTCATAAATTAAAACCTATACATTTAAACTCAGGCAAATTTCTGCTGAAAAAAGCAAAATATAAGCACTTTAAAGTTGCAATAAATATGGCAATGTGATGAGTGGCATATGTTCTCTGGGGATAGGACTCAATTTGGGACTTCTGGAAGTTGCTTGCTTTTCTGTTTCTGTTTATTTCCTTCTTGCTTTGTAGACAAGATGTTTTGCATTTTTCTTGATACTAAGATGCCTATGTGATATTGAGATAAAAATCTCGAATTATTCAACACTTCTGGGAAACTTTTAGTAAATATGAGTAAGTTTGGCATTATTATTGTCCCAGTTTCTGAAAAGCTGGACTTCTCTGTGAGGTTTTCAGTATCATTAATTTTGTTTTGCTTGGGAGACATGTGAATTAGTTGTGTTGTTTGGTTGGCTTTTTTTTTTTTCTTCCCATGGGTTTCATGGAGCTGAGTAGCTTTCGGGCACAAAAGGCTGACATGTTTGGATGCTTTTTTATTCTCTCTGAGACTTGATGCTTACATATTTATATAATAACACTCAAGTATTTCTGATGTCTTTTAAGATCAGTATGGCTGAACCATCTTCTATAAATGTTTTGCAATATGATGTGTTACGTAGACCTAATCAGTAGAGAGCTGTGTGGAAGACCAGTGTTTTCTTCCTTTCCATGGTCCCAGGTCTGTGAGGCAAGACCAAGACTATTTAAAAGGCTTTTGGGAACTGGCTGTTTACTTGAGGCACTGGTGTAAACCAATCTAAATGTTTTAGGAAAGTGCATTCCTATACAAATAGGTATAACTACAATTATTTTTTTCAAATGTTCATGAAGCCATATGCTGTCCATAGGAAAATTAGTTTTGAGATGCATATCCCAACATGGGCTGTACATATTTTGAGCAACAAGTTGCAAAAAAATTGAAAAGCACCCATTTTAAAATCCCTTTAATATCTGTAAGGCTGCTCAGTACAGTGCAAATCTTTCTCATTTACAATCGTACAAACTCTTATCCACTAAGAAAAATAATTGTACTTGATTTTTTTCCCCACCCTCTTTAATCCTTGTACTTTTTATAGCTCTAAAGTAGGATGGTTTAACAGCTGCCTCATGAGCAGCTGAGACATTCTTATTACCACTCGTCTTAGAGACGGGTAGGACAGGCAAGTGGGGAAAGAGCATCTACAATCATGTAAAGATAAGCTGCTCTGAACTCCTGGCACATCTAAGCACAAGAGGATCTAGAAAGCAGACTTGAGCTTTTTGTGAATCTTTGATTTACTACTTTTGAGTCTTCTAACTCTATGAGAATTAAGAAGTGTGGCTTTTTGTGCAGCACTGTGATATAGAAGGTTTGCATTAGTAAGCTCTTCACTTGAGATGCACAACAGCTGGTTGTTGAACATGTAATTTTGCCAAAGTTAAAATAAGAGATTTAAGAAAGAAGCTTTTTCTTGTAACTTGTGCATGCATATAATTAGTACATTTAAACTTTTCCATCTGCATGATTGCTCTTTTGCATTACATAAGTCTTCAAGAACAGGTTTAATTACCTAATTAAGGGTATGGTTATTATTTCCTGTGGAACATTTTAATTACAAATAAAATCCGGGGTGAAGTATCTAATGTTGAAGGAGAAGGCTTGTTCTGAGACTTTTACAGCCATTTATGCTGGTGTAACTTAGTAAATATTTCCATATGAAACCCTGAGGAGCAGCAACTCATATTTAAATATATCCACCCACAGGAACAATTCCTTTAAAGGTAGCCTGCAGAAGACATTTTTGAAGTTGCTCTGAAGCCACCTTTGCTTCATACCTCGAAGTAGGAGGCCTAGAAATGGTTGCAGTTAAGTGTTATATATTCTTTAAAGAATTGTTTCTTGCCTTAGGTACAAAGAGTATTGGATTAGTTATCAGATCTTGATGGACTGGTGGACAGGTTTTCCACAGCATGTCTTTTTGAAGGTTTACCAAGGTATGGGACAAGAAATGTAATTTCTTCAAAATTTACATCAGTTAAGTATTAAAAGGTATTAACTAGTTCTTCAATTACTAACTAAAAAGAAAAATCTCCTTGTAATACATTTGATTTTTCTTAATGATGAGAAGAGTAAATTCATACTTATACTTCCTTCAAGTTCTCGATTCTCAGGAAAGGTTGAACTTTCAAATGAAATGCTGAAACCTGGAAGCAGTTTGGCTGAACTGCTTTTCTGGTTCTTCAGCATTTAGACTTTTCAAAAGAGCAGTGGTATTTTGTGTGGAAAGATGCTCTCTTCTCTGTCCCTCAACCTGCAAGAAAATCCAAGTCAAAACCTAGGGTTTTTTTCAAGCTGTTTTGTCAACAACAACAAAAAGCAGATAATCTTGTGTTTATGACAATGCCAGAAGAACTAATGCTTGTACAATCACCTGAGCTTTCTGTTAGACAGGACCTGAAACTTTACTGTGAAAATGATTTAAAAAGAAGAAAAGCTTACTCAGAAAAGGACATTATAAATGTTGCACTGACAGACTGCTTTTGTGAAGTGGAGGACGCCATGTTCTCCTTTTTACGGTAAAGAAAGTGAAACAGATGGACCAAGTGGTTTGGCAGAAGCAGAAAGTTTTATTGTTGGAAAGGATTAGAGTTCAGGAATTTCGGTTTAGTGGCTTGCACACACCCTTCTGACTATTTACTTATTAATTTTTTTTAATAAGGATGTGGTTTGAGATGCAGGATTTCTCGAGGGGTTTTTTGGAGAGGTACAGGAGGTAGTCTTGCTTGACAATTTAATTCATATGTGCTTAATGCTATGCACTGGAAATGCAGCACAGACAAAGCTCCAAAGATGAGCTCCAGAAATCTCTCTTGCTGGGAAGAGGAATATCCACAATTTGTTTGCCCTGGTGAAACAAAATGTGGTCACAGATACGTGCTTGCATTCAGGCTTTCCAGTGACTGGAAGAGTTGTGGTGGAAACAAAACAGATCTTCATGCCACTCACCAGAATGAGTGTGAGTCTGCACACTCACTAAGCCTGTTTCAGGGCTGGCAATGAGACAGGTTAACCTTTTTCTTCTTTGTTGGTGAAACTTTATGAAATGTTACTTCTGTGGATGATTCTTGGTCCAAGGGGGAGAGGATTTGCTTCTCCTTCAACAGTCCACATCTGGCTCAGAGCTCTACAGTACAGCAAATCAGGCACCTGGAAGACCAGTGTCACCTGGCTGCTAGGTTAGCACTTTGATGAAAGCAGCCATGGCTTTACACAAACTATAGCTATAGCTATTTAGGCTCTAGCCATAGAATAAAATAAAGGAAAAAAAACAAAACAAAACAAAAAACCCTTAACAATTTAAGGCTTGTTAAGCTTTGTTGGGATTTCAAGTTAATTTATTTCAGGTCAAACTCATCTTGTACCCACACAAATAATTAAGAAAGTTATCTGAAGCCTGTTTGCATGAATTACTCCGGAAACAAATTTTACTGAATACAAAATTAATTATTCCACCATAAAATAGATAGAGGTACTTCTTAGAATAAACTACTTTGCATCTTTTTGCTGTCAGCTTGCTCTTTTAAATTGTGTTATTACTTACTTGTCTCAGCCTGTCTACTGTTGTGTCCTTAAGTGCTCTGGAATCATCTTGCCTGCAATAGTCTTGTCTGTGTGTGTACACACACGTGTAGTGTATATGTTGTATATGTGTATAGTGAGAGCATGCAGCGGATTGTGTCTTTGTTGTAGCTCACAGTCTGTGTGCTCTGCTTCCCTGTTGTCCTGGTTCAAGATCTTTCCCTCCCTGCACTTCTGAGTCCTGTCCTGAGAATAGTAACCAAAGTGTTGACATTAATTCATTTTACATCTTTTCAAATGAAAGAGAGGGAGTGTGTATGGGTCAGTATTGCAGTGAAGTTATAAAAACTGAGATGGCTTTGGGGAGAGAAATCGTAAGGCTTGTATGTGTCACTTTGCCTAGTAAGCCTGATGATGAGGCAGGGCTTCTTTTAGCCAGGCAGGCTGCCAAGGATATCGTTGCCATCACAAAATAGTCAAGAGCTAAAGCCCCATTAGGTCTTAAGCAGAAAGAAATCTGATGTAAAACCTGCGGTGGTGCTGGGCATCCCTAATTCCTGGGGAGGAGAGTGAGCAGGAGGTGCCAGGCTGTGTGTAAAGCCAAGTATGTTCTCCATGGAGCAGCCCGTCCTCTCTAAAATGTCCCTCTTGTCTGTTCTGAAAGCTCTGTCTTTTCTGGAAAGGTGGCTCTGCCCCAGCGGTGTCTCCACTGCAAGGGCAGCCTCTGGAAGTGCAGATGTTCTTAGTGAGCCCTCTCCTGCTGTGCCTCTCCCCTGCCCTGGGATGTCCTGGCACTGCTGGAGCCTGGGGACCAGCCTCCTCCAGACCAGCACAGCAGGATATGGGGAGCAGAAGTGGGAGGACACCATGGTGGTGTTTCTCTGCTTCCTGCCCTCTGTGCTCAAAAGGAAAACACTTCAAGTGGGCAAAACCAATAAAATGTTGTATTGCTTCAAAATTAACTCTTTAATATGAAAAAAGAGGGAAGTGAAAGCAATATCAAGCAGCCTCTAGTGTGTGGTCAGACCTCTCTTCCAGTAAGCTTCACTCCTGGTAAGTAGTTCCAGTGATTTACGTAGCTGTATAGCAGTTGTATTCTGTTGCCTTTCCCTTCCCTTCCCTGCTCCGCGCAGCAGTGCCTTGTGTTTTGGCCTAGGGCTATGGGCCTCCCTGAGAAGCTTTCCTCCCAGTTTCTGAGTCCCGGCTCAATCTGCTGCATTGGTGTTGGCTTTTTTCCCAACCCTGCCAGTGCTGACTGTGCTGCTTGCTTATCCCATTGGACATCATTAAAGTAAAGCTTCAGGATCATTTTTAGGCTATTTGGTAGGTCAGTGCTGTTTGCACCTAAGCTGTCGTAGTCTCACTGATATTCAGAGGTTTAACTGAAAGCAACAATCCTTTCTGAGTTTACTCTGATTTTTGTTAAGGACTGAAGTCCTATTTGAAATTTACCCCTAAACAGCTTTACATTCCTAATATTTTCTTTTTTCTGTGGTATCTTTTTTTCTTCAGTGAGCATCGGTTTACAGATCAAGACTGTCTGCATTAGATGTCCTGTTCACCTGAACCCCCCCTTCAGCTCTGGGTATTGCAGCTGCTTGTTAGGATGGGGGATAGGGAAGGAGGTTGGTTCTTAAATATCTTCCATCATTTAGCTGGCAGGAAGACAGTGATTCATCCTGTCAGCTTTGACTTGGAGCATTTCTAGACCCCAGATGTGTGTTCCCAGTGTTCCCAGATTGGCTGAACTTCCTTAGAAGCAGAAGCTGTGGAGGAATGCGATAGAGACATACGAGTTCACCAGCAAAAGAGCTATGTAAATGCAGCTATATCATTGCTGGCCCAAGCTGAGTATCCAGCTGCACTGCATAATGTGGATTTATGAGCCTGAGTCTCCACTAGCTCATGAATCTCTGTTTCTGATCTGTTGCTTGGTGTCGGCATGCACATTGTTATAGATGCATGTGCTCAGGCATCTGCTCTGAGATAGTTGTAACTCTCTGTATCTTAACATTTCAAGTACTGGTTCTTAAGCTATGATGGGCAAGGAGCCCAGCAGCCATATGGCAAAGGGTATGTTGCGTAATGTCTTATTCTCTTCACGGACTCCACTTGGAGTCATATCTAAGTTTTGAATCTTCCAGACTTTTGGATGGACTAGCCTGGTCTTCCACTTTGAAGCACTCTCCCAGGAAACAAGTGGGCAACTGTGAACCTTAAACTGCAAAGGAGGATGTAAAACTTTCTTCTTACTAACACCATGAAATGAATTCTCCAGCAAGACTTTTCTTAGGGAGTCGTGCTTAGAAAGTGATAAGCGACATGAGAAAACCCAAATGGGTGATGATGGAGTAACTTAAGATAGTGACATTAATGAAGAGATCAGCTTTTCTAGATCAGTAGTAACTGTTTTAGAAAACCTAATCAATCAGTTTCTGATAAGCCTTTACCACCAAATCTTGCTTTGTTTGGTTCCCAGGGCTATTCTGGCTTGCTTATATGTTACACTATAAAGTTAGGCATGTGGTATTTTTAATAAATACTTATTCCTTTATCTTGGTCCAATAAAGAGATGTTTCAGGATAAGTTGGACATTGCAAAATCTTCTTTCAGTGTTTTGTTTCTTTTTTCTCAAGTAAAGTTACAAAATGACAGGTTGCACTGCAGTTAAAGCAGTGTTGTCAAGGAGAGCCATCTAGATATTAACCGATGAGATCTTAACTAAGCTTTTAATGATAGAGCTGTTTTGTCAGTCAGGTCCCTGCTTATGTATGTGTTGGAAGAATGGCATTAGATTAACTGTTCTACTTGAGTTAAAGATTACATGTGCATCTTAGCCTGTTGTCCACAGTTTCCTACTATAAAACTTGTCAAAACCAGTGCATAATGGCATGATGATTAAATGCCCTGTAAATGACTTGTTTTAAACAGACGTGTGCAATATAGGTGGAAACTCATGGCTCTGGAGTGTAGATGGTACTTAGTGAAGTTTTAATGGTAGTTTTTTCTTCCTGTAAAGCTTACTAAACATTGTTAGATCCCTTAAGATCATGGATAATTTTTTTCAGTAATACTGACCTAGAATTTCTTCTAAAGGAATAAATGAATATGTTGCATCTCATTTACAATGGAGGGAAATGGCTGGATGGTCCCTGGCAACCACTGGAGTAATAAAACCTTCCTTGGGCACAGGTTTAGAGCTTCCTCTGGCAGAGCGCTGTAGTGGGTAGCTGGGCAAGTACAGCTGATGGAGCCAGGATATGTGCCTTGGTATTGAATTGCTTTCTATTTCAAAGTGTGTACACTGAAAACAATATGTTTACAGAGGCACAAAGACTTATGTGTACAGGTTGTCTCTGATACTGGGATGCTGAGGGCTAAAGAAACTGGGCAGCTGTGGAGGAGGGAGGAACTGCTGGTGGACATGCTGGCTGTGTAAGCATGCCAGTACTTACCTGGTAGACTTACATGCAACCACTTGCCTTTAGGCTTTGAGAGATTCCTTTCTGAATATATTTGATGGAAACAACACCAGTGTTTTTAATAGGGGTTGCTAGCGTAAATATTTAAAACTTCTACCTAATTCCCCCAATTTTGTCATCTTTATTCTCTGAAAAGTGTGTTCTTTCTGGAAAGACTGCTCCTCCTAGAGAGAAGGCAGGTACTAATCTTTATAGATAAAAGATCATCTGAGAGATCAGAGAACTGTGTGTTTTGCTGTACTCCATCCAGTGACTAATTGAAAGATAATGCAGTAGAAGGGAGGTGGGAGAGAGAGGACAAGAGAGGAAGACTAAGCGTGTACAAGTCACAGCCACAAGCTGTACTTCTGTGCTGCTGGGGGCGTGGAAGAAGAGGGTATATAAATGTACGTACACTAGCAGAGATGGAACAAAGCCCTAAGATAACACTGTTTATAACTTGTATGTTATATCCACCTCAGCCTGTCAACACTGGAGATTGACCAGGGCAAAATAAACCCCTAGTTTTAATAAAACTACAACATGCCTTGTGTTACAGGCATGCACTGGGGAATACTTGTGTTGCTGCCTGTTGGCCAAGCCAAGGGAACTGCAGCCTCTGCAGGGTGTGAGGCATTGGCATAAACTGCTCTTACAGCTTTGCTGCTGGGACAGCGGGTGTAAAGTATGTGAAGCTCTGCTTACGTGGTGTAACATGGGGTGCGACAATACAATAGCTTTTGTTTGCATCTTGTGCTCTTCTTAACCATGCCTGCATAAACTGAGCAAGGGAGGTCTGAATTAAAGTTTTTTCCCTTCTGAAGGGAACTAGAGTAATTCCTTCAGTGAAGATTGAATCTATACCCTATCTGCTTTCTAGTCTTAAAACTAATTTAATCATAGTCTGTTTGTGCTTTCACCAGACATGTTTTAGAGTAGATGGCCTTGGTTTGCTGTGGGTCACATGTTTACTCCTGTGTGTAAACTGTGGCCTGTTGATCAGACAGGAAATGTTTTTGGTTCAAAACTCAATGTCATGTCCTCATTCATGTGAAAATGAAGCTTCTTGCTGCTGCAGTCTTTTCTGGCACATCTTGTTGCAGGTGTCCCAAGCATTATGAGCTAACAGGTCAAGGGAACAACACTGCAGACATTCAAAAGAGATTGCAGAGCTCTTTCCAGAGGATGCCGCTCCATCCAAGCAGATGGTTGGCCTGAAAAAACAAGGCAGGGACCCTGGGATGTTGCCCCAAAGAAAGTGGTGAGAGAGCTAAGTGAAAAGGAATTTTAAAAGATGAATGACATGCAAACTTCTTGCTCTCAGGGCAGGAGAGTTTTACGTAAAGCATATGGTTTATGTGCAAGGAAAGATCACAGATCAAATACTAGGAAAGGTCTGAGGCTGATTGTCTAAGATCTAGATAAAGGTATGTGTATCCAGCGCTGATGCAAACTGGCAGATGTTGGAAAACCACATATGCTCCTTAACATGTGTGATCTATATCACATGATCCTGTGATAACTGGAGAATGAACAGTTGGTCCATGCTGACTGTGCCCAGTCTTCTCAACTTCATTCCATATGGCAAGATAACAAACAAACCCCATGTTTCTCTAATCATCTGAGGGAGTACTGGCTCTCCTGCCTACACAGCTAGCTTAAAATGAATCCAGGCTGGTGTGTCAGACAAGCCACTAATCAATAGATCTGCTCACGTGAATGTCCACTCCTGCAAGTTCTCCCCACTAATATTGCTGTCCTCATGTTTTCTCCTGCAGAAGGGTTGCAGGTTTGTGGGATATAAGCACTGCCTCTGGCTCCCTGCTACAGCAGGTTAGTTGAACATTATGCTACAGTAGCCCTGTTTCTCTCTTGGTCAGGTACAGGCTTCTCTGCACTTAGGAAAAGCGGGGACTGTGGTATCTAGTAGAGACACGTGATGGATTTGGTGCATTTCACATGACTTATTTTATCACCTGCTTTTCATTTCCCTAGTGAAGACTCTGACCTCTGCATGAAAAAGTCTGTTGGATAGTGATGGCATAGAGAACTTGGCAAAATCAAAGCATTTACAACATCTATATCTTTGAAGTGCCTGTTTAATAGTGCCATTGTCATGCCAGTTGGAGGCAACACTTCTTTTTGCAATTGAAAGGCTCAGCAGAGCTAGCTGATAAGCACTGGTGCCCTGCTGGGAAATTGACCCTTTGAACTGGGAAGAATCCCTCCAGATAAGCAAGTAATGGAATTTTTATCAGGTCCTGCTTTTTATTGTAGCATGTTTAGAGTTGTCAGTCTTTTTATGCAGCATAAGTGTTTTCTCTGTAGTCTAGTAGGTGTGTGGGTAGTGTAATATTCTCACTTTAAAGATGCTGTTTCCAGGCTTGGAAGTAATAGCAATGCCATGTGCTCTTGCAAGAACAGAAAGGAAGCAATGACAATATAACTTAAATAACAAACGTATGTTGATTTAAGAGCCAAACTTACTGAGCTTCCTAACTCCCAAGGGAAAGGGAAGAACTTGTGAGGATAGTCTTAGCATCTTTATAGGATAAAGGTTTTTTTCCCTGTTACTTTTTCTT
Organism: Aramus guarauna; assembly: GCA_013400195.1. NCBI lineage: Eukaryota > Metazoa > Chordata > Aves > Gruiformes > Aramidae > Aramus > Aramus guarauna. The sequence continues at coordinate 519,058 of VXBL01005735.1, read as the reverse complement.
TAAAAACAAAACAACAAAAAAAAACCAAAAAACTTTTTTTATTTCACTATAGAAATAAATGCCCTCTTCTGCATTAAACTTCATAGATACATTTGTCTCTCAAATGATAACATTTGTCTCAACAACATAACAGTGTTTGCAAGCAAAGCACAGTAAAGCACTAGGTTTCTTATGTGCCAGTGAGAATCTGCTTTCATTTAAAGCAGGGATCAAGGTTTTCAAGGCTTTCCTTTCTAAGCCATAAAACCGAGCCATTAGACTTCTTGTCTCAAATCCCAGTACCAAAAAAGCAAAGAGAAGGAAACTAAAATTCAGTCTTGACCTGGTTTTGAGCCTTGTTGTGTGCCTATACTGAACTAGTGATATCTCTAGTCTGACCACCCCAGGAAACCACAGTGGATGCTGCGGAAAGGCTGTCGTCCGTGGGAGTATTTGAGTCAGCTTCGCCTGTTCTGGACAGAGATGTTGCGGATTCAGCCCGTGCAATCTGTTTGGCAAAGCAGCTGTCCCTGGCAGGCTACATATCAAATACAGATGGTTTGAGTTTTGAAGTTTGAGACAATAACAGAAGATATGTTTCTGTTAAATATATTGATCCAAATAGATCCATCTAATGGACGACCTATAGAACAAAAGGGAAACCTAAGGGAGAGTATTGCGTAGCAATGTGGGAAGCTGCTGCCATTGCAGTGGGGGGCAGGACACATTGCTCTGACTACAAATAGATCAAGTTCAGGCTGACATTCCTTCATGTCAGGTTTTCCCTTTGGTCTCCCTAAGACACTGCTGCAGTGGAAAACCTTTCTCTCAAAGTAGTTTTATCCCACTTAATTGCTCTTTAAAATGTGCTTTATTCCTTGCTAACAATATAGCACCGCTGTGCTATATTAATGAATTAGTAATTTAAAGAAGGGGGGCAGGGGCTGACATATGGCAAATACATGCTTTAGTTCTGGTAAGCACATGATTTTGAAGATAAACAAAGCTGTTTCCTTATCCTCAGCATGTACTTATTTTGTTTTGCTGATAATGAGAAAAAATTAACACTGTTAAACATGATTGAAAACAGCAGTATCCTGTGAAATTAATGTCTGTGTGAGTGACATTGAAAGTCTCTTTGCTTCTTTGCATTTAGTCTTAACTAGAGTTCATTTACAAGTGTAAGATGCATTAAAAAAATCATCCTAACTTCAAAAAGTAGTTTCAAAGCTCTCTAATCTTGTTTTCTTTTCAGTGTTGCAAATGCGGAAAGACCATTATTACTTCTCAAACAAGTATAGCTAAAAGCTGTTTTTATTAAAAATTGGATTCTATCAAAAAGTTTCCAAATGATAAAAGAGGTTTTTTTAAAGCATTTTATAACATAGATGTTTTGCATTGAAGTTTGTAACTACTTCCAGTACTCAGGTTGGAGTAAAACATAGTTCCAGAATTTTAATTTATAAGGAAACTTCTGTAATCCTAAAAATTGAGGGAAGGCTGCGGTTATTCTGCTAGTCTACACTGTAAATGTGTTTATTAAAGTTAGTGGATGACCACTCAGAAGCCCAAGACTACATGTGTCTGGAAGTGTTTCATTTAGTAACTGGTCCCCTTACCCTGAGACCAGATGCCAGACTGCCCAAATCAGCGTTGCGCAGCCCTTGCCCGTAGTGGCGTTGGGCTGTGCGCCCCACCATACATGTGCCCTTTGTAAAGACCTCGCTCTTTGGGGTTAGGAGTCCCCAGAAGACCTTCTGCACCTACAAGGTAACTATGCACTTAGATTATTATGCACACAGTACATGAGGAGAAGCTAATCTAGGCTGTAAAAAGAAGAGCCGGGATGAGGAGGTGCTATGATGGGTAGCCCTTTCTGAGGCTGAACTGAGGTCAGTGGCCTGACTAGAAAAAAGTTTAGGCACCGCTGCCTTACAATACTGTTGCAGAAATAGCATTGTCTCTGACTCTTTTCTGAAGCTTTCTAGCAGAGAGTCTTACTGAGGTCATGGGGAAGGAGCTTGATGCCATCAAAAACAGGAACCTAGTTTATAAAGATCTCTGGCATAACCTAGGTCTGTTCTCAGTTTAAAAGGCAAGACCTCTTTTAATACAAAGCCCAGCCTCTGAAGTGGCTTCTCTCCACCAAATCTGAAAAAGGTCTTTGTGCCATGGAGTTGTGGAAAGAGAAAAAGAAAAGAACATGCAATTTGGAGACCTTTTGTGGTATTTTTTTTTCCTTTTAAAGTAGAGAGGCGACTTGTCCCTTGTGTATCCCTTCTTAGCTGTTTCCATGGACTGAGCTGTACATGTAAAATCTTTTGGCCCTTGTTAATGCTATGATGTTCTACAAAGTGACTGTATTGTGAACAGCACAGAAAAAGCAGCAGGTTGTTTTCTGCTTCTTCATCGTTCTTCTGATTAATGATGTCTAATTTCTTCTAATACCTCTCATACGAGGGTTCTAGCTCTGCCCTTTGAAACAGATGTACAACTATGACAGTACTTAGATGAACTCCAGTGACTGAACTTGGCTGGCTCTCCCCAGAGGGATTCTCCTGTTTTGCTTACATCAGTGCCCAGGAGCAAAAGAGTGCTGTGCAGAGCAAAATATGTTATTTAGCTGGAAAAGTGGATTCTGTTGCTGCACTGGTCTTCTAGAGAAAAAAATGTGCATGCTGAAACCCTTACTAATCAAGTTCCAGTCACTCAGAACAAACTAAGCTAATTGTTGTCAGTATTTTGTGGATGCAGCTCTGCAGATGAGTTGAGGCAGCAAGTGCTTTTAGCATTCTTGCATCATTACCCCTTATCACAAAACATGTTTTCTTGTAAAATAGCTAGAGTTTGTCCATAAATTTGAATGGTGTGACAGTAATTTCTCCAGTGTTGTGAAAAGCTTTTCTTTGCCTACATTTAATAGTGTCAAAGTAGTGAAATGTTGATAATACAATGATGCACTACTTTACAGTATTGTCAAGGTGACATTCAAATAAGCAATGAATCTTTGCAAGACAAGGTGGTGTCAACCCATTTTTCAGATAAGGAAAGCTGACAAAGACTGTAAAGGTTCTGCTGGAGATCCATTAGTAGTCTCAGGAAGGTGATACTAAACCTTGATCTGTATTTGAGGAGTTGAGTTGGTATTGTGCACTCTGTTTTCATAGCTGTCGTGTCTTTCTTTAAATCTTCTGCACAGATCTAATGATACAGAAGCTTTGTTCTGTCTCATAGATCAGACCTGAAAGGGTAATGCACAAGTGTCTTGCTGGAAAATGTGACTAGATGTGATTATTTGGCAGTGGGTACACTTGCTATGGCTTAGAAGACCTAAGAAAATGTACAGCTCAGCCTCAGGTAGTCAGCATTGTCCTCAGAAACGAATGCCCACTGTTTGAGGGATTCAGTGTTTCCCAAGACAGACCATGTGCTTAATTATTGCCTTGCTGTTCAGAGCAGAGATTGGCTTTCCAAACGATGGGATTTTCTTTGGGTTCTCATTAAATGTTGTATGCCATAGTGTGACACACAATATGCCCCGCAGTGTGTCATGTGCTATGATGCTAATCAACATTCAATACCAAAGGAGGAGAGCAGCTGCTCTGCAGTCAGCATGTCTGAACAGTCCTGCGCCCAGCAGGGTATCGCTTAATTCACGCTAATGGGTAAAGAACTGGCCTCATAACACTTATGTAAATGAGGCTAATGATCAGGGAAAAAAATGCAAACTAGTTTTCATTTATTCATAGAGATAGGTGTAATTAGAGGTAATAGCTAGATCCAAAAACTTGCTCTCCAGCATTTATTTGTTGATCGTACAAAATGTGAATGGCTTGTTCCACTGTTTTGTCTCTTGTGAAGTTATTAACTTCACACAGAAGTTGAAGTATGTACGCTCTTAAATTCTCATTGAGAGAGTTACAAGGTTTAATGGGGGAAAGCTACAGATAATTGCATCTCCTAAACTTACCTCAGTCATTTTCACTGTGTGGTAATGGATCTCTATTGAAAAATCCACTGCTGGGAGTATCAGCGTATTGATTCAGTTTTTTTGACCTTTTCACATTAGCTTCACGATCTTCTGTAGATCAGAGAAATCAAGAGGAGGCAACCTGTCCATTGCAGTTGTGGCAGCTGAGTAATAAGATGATAATTAGGTATGAAGATCTTATTTTAGCATCTAGGCTGTAAAACACTAGGTGCCCTCTTCCATTTCCCCCAAGTGTTCTTCCTCTTCCTTGTTCACGAAGTCTGTTGGCTCTCACAGGTGTGTCATCCCAGTGGCACAGCTCACACCAATTGATCATTCATGTCTTCAAAGCTCAATCAGTTATGGTGACATAGTCTAATGGTATGAAGCAGGAGTTGATCTAGCTGCAATTTTAACAAGTTGTCATCTACTTGGGTACTTCAGACAGTCCCAAGTGCACGTTTCGGATCCTATGCTACAAGCTGGTTTTGGCTATGCAGATTTTTCTACCAGTAGTCTTCCTGGTGTGATGTGTAGTGAAGTAAATCCAGCCTTAATCTCATTTACAAGAGGAAGCTGAGTAACACTTGAGGCTCTGTGGTCCCAACACAGAGCCAGTCGGGGTCGGTATGGGCGTTTGTTACTTTCTGTAGTTTAATGTGGTGCAAACTAGCTACATAAAATTCTGCAAGAGCTGCTTTCACTCCCACTGAGCGGGCACCTCGCTGGGCCTTTGCATGATAACTAAGTCTTGCCAAATTTTAGATATTATCAGCACACCAAGAGTTGATTGAGGAAGGACTTTCTAATCCAACTGCATAATGGCACCAAGTTGGTTGAGAAAGCAGTGGCAGTGCTCAAAGCCAGATCAGGATCCTCCATTCTGTAACTGAAGTCTTAATGAAACTGTAGCTAATTATACTAGATTGTCTTTAAAACCTTTTATCCTTTTTTTTTTTCTTTAACATTCCAATTAGTAATCTGTTAAGGTCCTCTTTCTATGAATGGAGCTTCCACCAGTCTAGGGGTGTGTAGGGGATATCTGCTGATGAAAGCTGATCATCCAAACCTAAGAAGTGATTCTCACCCAAATTCCCACCTTGCTCTTTGCTGGAAAAAATGTTTCTTGCTTTAAAACTTGCCTGGTGCAAGGTTCAGAGGACTTCTTGTTATGATGTGGAAGTCCAGGCCAGGTGTCAATTGATTGCATTTACAAAAACAATGTAATTATCACTGAATTATCCCTGACTCATTACTTCTGCATATCAGAGAAGGAGAATTATGAAGGAGTACCACTGAAGAGAAAGTAGATGATGACTGAGGAGGGAGGGATGTGTGTGTAACGCAAAAATCCAAAGATTACATCAACCTTGGAGAGTCATGTGTATATTGCTATTGTGAAACTTATTCTCATCTTTCCTCTGCTTACTAATTGTCTTAGAGTTAATCTTGTCTCAGCAATAATTGCTGTAGACAATAAAGCAAGTCAGAAAAATAATTTAAAGGTACGAAATTGTCAAAAATCTAACACTAAACATACATGAATATTTTCAGGACTTTTTATAGACTCTGTATGTGATGATTGCAATTTGTCAGACCTGTAAAAATGCTGTGTCTTGACAAATCACCTGTCAGACATACCTGAAGTCATATCAAGCAGCTCTGATATTCACAGGTTTTACTTAACAAAACCTGATTTGTCAAAATTTAGGGGTTTGCCTTGAGTTCACATTGCTATCTCAAATATTTGCTTTCAAAACCTGTTTAAAAGATACTGAAGCATTATGTAGTGGAAAGGTTGGATGATTTTCTGCTGTCTCATCCTGAAAATAATTGAGCCTTTTCCTTAGAAACTGCAGAATTGTAGAAATTAATCTTGAACTATCTTTCTGAATGTGGCCTGACACAAGTGGATTCCCTCAACCTCTGATGTTGGACCTCATAGCAACGGTGACACGCTTCACTTCATAGTAGCTGAATGTAAATATATTCTTAAAAATAGGGGGGGAGGTTGTCCGTTCTAGAAGCATGCGTTGTCTGTGGCCATAGATTGCATTAGCACTTGTTCACTTCCATGAAATTCTGGTACTCTTTCAAAACTAGGCATTATTACTTCAAGGCTACGCATCCGAAAGAATCCATCCTCCTGAGCAAGCCAGTAAGAAAAGCTGGGACATGCTGGCAAGCACAGGTAGGTGTAGCTTAAGGCTGGGAGGCTGCCAGCTGAATATCAGGTGTCAGGTATTGTCAAGCAGTTGCTGTTTCAGCAACTTAAGTCCAGAAGGACTTAAGGATAAATGGATGCTTGTACAAAGGTCACTCATGTCAAGGGTACCAGTTGAGTGTTCTTAGAACAACTTTCATTTGTACTGCGTGCTTCATACATAGGATTTTCATTTTACGATGAATAACCTACAGTCTTTTACTCTAAAAATATGCTTATATATTCTTAAGAGTTTGTGCAAACATTTCTATAAATACAGTTAAGAAAACACTTGTGTACTGGAGGGTCCAGACTTGTCTATACTAATGTCATGTTGGTGATGAGGTGAAGCTTGATATTTAGAGGATTTAAACTGATTATCCCTGTTGTAGTTACAATTAAATATCTTGCCAATTGATGTGGAAAGGGTAAAGACTGCTAGTTAAGATTTCTATTTGAATATTTGTTTAACTGAGATCATTATTATCCTACTGAAAACCAGGCATAACAGACACTGCCTGTCCACTTGGCGTTGAACCTCAAGTGCAGTGGAGATGAAGAGAAGGAAAGGAGCACTTTTATGTCTCCAGACACCTGATTCTAAGCATCTAGCTCTGTGGTGAAGGGAATACTTTGAGGAGAANGGAGAGGGGGGGAGAGCAGCAAAAGGTGGGGGGAAAGGAAGGGTGTAACCTCTTAAACCAGCATTCTTTGTTAAGTGGAAAGTCTGTTTGGGTTACCCAGAAAACATGCTGAATCATAACCCTCCTAGGAAAAGACAGAGAAAGCTTAAACCTTGCACGTTTACCCCACTTCTTCTTTGGTAATACATGGTTAGATTAATGTTAGTAAGGTGAAGTTTGATTTTTATTTGTGCAGGCATGTAAATGGAGGCTGGTTTGGTGTCCATTTTGGGTTAATGGGTTACATTACAGCACTTCCATTGGGAAACAACACAGTGGGAAGTTTTTTAGCAATATGCCAGCTTATCGAGATTTGTAACGCATTCAAGGAAGACATGGGAGTGAGGGGGAAACTTTCATGGCTCTCATAGAAGGAACTTCAGTTAGGTGGAGGACTTCTCTTCTTCATCTCTTTTTTTTTTTTTCCCCCCCTCTCCTCTTCTCTTTTTTTCCCCTNTTGATGTGGAAAGGGTAAAGACTGCTAGTTAAGATTTCTATTTGAATATTTGTTTAACTGAGATCATTATTATCCTACTGAAAACCAGGCATAACAGACACTGCCTGTCCACTTGGCGTTGAACCTCAAGCGCAGTGGAGATGAAGAGAAGGAAAGGAGCACTTTTATGTCTCCAGACACCTGATTCTAAGCATCTAGCTCTGTGGTGAAGGGAATACTTTGAGGAGAAATCTGACTCTTTCAAATGCCTTTGGACTGTGAGTCTACTAGGTCTGGGTTTTTTACTGATCTAGCACTTCTTGCCTAATCTTTCTCCTCAGTTCATACCTGTGTGTCCCTAATCCCAAGGGCACTTGGCCAGCAACTGAGAGAATTGCTGGTGAAGTCAACTTCCCTGGGTGCCTTTTGATGTGGTTTTGATGTATCAGTGTAGTTATAATAGCTAGCTACTGACCAGGAGTGGGACCCTCCCTCCGGGCTTTCCTCCCATCCCCTCCCTAGTACTGACAATTGTGCTCAACTCATCCTGCAATAAACCAGTTCTGGGAGCTGAACCAGCAGAGAAAAACTAAT
>VXBL01005735.1:467742-504091 GCA_013400195.1 Aramus guarauna | reverse complement strand
CGGCGGGTCTGTGCCTGGCGCTGGCCGCTCCTCCGGACCTGCCCTGGGAGGGGAGACAGCTCCGGCCCGAGGTGAGCAGCGCGCCGGGGATGCTGCGCCCCGCGCCCCTCCCGCCGCCGGGGAGCTGCGGACGCCTCGCCGGGTCTGTTGGTCTTTACGGCCCCGGGGACAGCGGAGAAAGGGGCTCGGTTTAAACAGCGAGTGCAGCGAGGGGGCTCGGGTCTGCAGCGGGCATCGCCTCTCCTGCGCCTCCTCTCCCGGCTCCGGCAGCAGCCTTGCCACTCTGTCGGTGCTGTGAAGAGGTAATTTGCGGTTACTTGTATCCGCTCTCCCTGCCGGCTCATCCGCCGGGCAGGCTGGGTGGGGGCCGGTGCCTTTCTGCAGCCGGTGGGAGGCCGGAGCGGGGGGACGCGGGGGGCTGGGGGCCCGGACGGGAAAGCCCCCAGCTACCCTTTGGGGAGCTCTGCCTGCCCGGGAACGCATCGTCCCGGCTCCTCTGAGGTGAGCGCGCATGGCTCAGCGTGTCTGTCAGAATAAACCGGGCTCTGCGCGGAATTTCGGTTGTAGAACTCCAGTCTTGTGACTTATTGAACACTTTCTTGAAGTGTTTTCTCTGGAAACTTGTCTCAAATGAGGGCTGTGAGCCCTAACAAAGAAGGGTGTTGTTCGGGAGCCAACAGGTGACGGGGTGAAACCTGACCGTATGTGTACATTGGAGTACCGTCTGACTGCTGTTTAAAATAGAATTTAAAAAATCAATGGGAGACTGTAGAAGGCAAGATTCCTTTCTTTCTAAATCTGGACACCCTCTTGAGGAGAGGGGGAAGCATCCGTGAGAATGCCGCTTCCTCGGCTAGAGGTTTGGTTCTTGCCTAACTGCAGCGTGCGCTTGTATTTCCATCTGTGCTCCGCAGCGCCAAGCATAACACGTCCAAATCAGATGTGCTGGCGTGGGGCGATGCTTTGTCACGCTGCTTCCTCCTTTTGTTAATGTGGGTAGCCTGTCTTTGCAGTAGGGCTCGTCAAAAGAAAATACCCTGAGACAGGTCGTCTGACTTCCAGTTGGAAAATCGATCTCTGTGCTAGGATGCTAGAGGAGCAAAGTAGTCAAATCTTCGGACGGTCCTTGTATGTTGGCTAACAAAAGGTAAAAAAGTTCTTACTTCTAGGGTCCAATCTGAAGGCGCGTTGAATGAACAAGTATACAGGTTTCATTCCTTCCCCACTGCTCTGAACAGCAGCGTTACTCAAAGGACCCGAAAGCTGAGGAAGTCACTGTGTCCTGATGCTGATACAAATTCTGCTCATCAGCTCTGGATCCACATTTCCCAAGTACAGAGCTCTAGAGTCGTCTGTAAACGCATTACTTGTCCTGTAGCTAGGGAATGGTCATTCATGTAATATGTAATGTTATTTTATTGTGGTTTATTGGTGCTGTATTACACCCTTCATCTTCTAATGTAGTTATCGTGCACCAGGGATTAAATAAGCAGGTGAATGGGCTGGCCATGCTAATCTTAACTCGTTGAGCCTTCATTGTGAATGGATGCATGTGATATGCATCTTGTATCCCCTATAGCCTTGTTAACAAGCCTTCTAACAAAAAAGTTGTTAAACAATTTGCCCTGCAGGACAGAGTAAAACAGCAGGGGATGGGCAAGGAGATGTTTGTCTAACTGTGCTCACAAATCATGACCTTTTCTATCTGGTCAGGGGTGAACATAATCAGTGAGCTGGAAATCCTAGCACAGGGATAACCTTCATACGGGGTTCAGCAATATCTTTGCTCTAAGTTTAATATCTTAATATTTTGTGTACACATGGGTTTGTAATTAGGAGCGTAGTTAGTCTTCACTTCTATGAACTTTGTCATAATGTGGTTGTTTTAATAAATCTGCGGAAAAAAACATTAATTGCTTTTCTTTTTAAATCAAATGTAGCTGTTTAATTCAATTATGTTATTCATAGTTGTCAAGCTGCCAGTGAAATACCTCCTTGGAGGCTGTGAAGCTTTTCTTGAGAGGTAGAATTTGAACAGAGCTGAAGCCTCAAAATGTTCAACAAACTTTAAGAAAGCAAAACAAAACATCCTCGCTGTGTTTTGTAGATGTCATGGCAGGAGTAGAAAGACCACCTTTCTACTCATCCCTCGGAAAGCATTTATTTTTTCAGCTGTTGTTTATATTCATTTGAATCCTCCTTAGGATGTAATCATTTTAAACAGATCACTTTGAAGGATGAGTGCGGCTGGGGGGCAGGGAGGAAGAACCCTGTCGTTTTAAGATGCAAACCAAATTACACTTGAGCAGGAGAGGAAGGAGAACTCCTAAACAAGCAATTGCTAAAACCGTTCTGCAGATAGCCTGCTGTTAAGCTGGGCTGGTTTAGAAACCTCACTCTCAGCAGCAGCAGCAGCACAGTATTTGTGACAGGGCCATATTGATATATGGTGTACTGTCAGTCATTTTATAGCTGGCTTAGCATGAGCTCTATGGTAGCGTTTTAAAGTGAATGCTGTCCTTTGAGCGATCTCGGTTCATTGAGATTTATGAACCCCACTTTAAACATTTCCAATTGCCTTATCTGAGGAGAAGCACTCTGACTGTAAAGTTGCCTTTTACAGCTGGAGGTGAGGTGTATTTTTCCTTTGTTCTCCACCAGCCATGCTTTCAATCTGCCCTGTATCACTGGGAAAATGGGGCTGTGGGTCTGTGGTTTTCTCTTGTTGGAGCAGGAGCGCGTGCTGTCTGAAATGGAAGGGTCAAGGGTGACCCAGGCAGGATCAGTCCCCGTGGAAAAGCAGCGTGATCTCTTTTGTACCCAATGCCTTGTCTTCCTTTGGAATTGGGCAATGCTCCCGTGCTTACGTACCTTCGCTATACTGGAAATCCCAGCACTACCCAGTGCTGCTTTTTGCCACATAGAAGTAGCATGTAGCTTTAGTGTTCAGCAGTCCTCAGCAAAGTTAGCAAGTCTTCATACATTCAGATTTTGGTTTGTTTCCTTGTCTTTCAAGAGGAGAAACTAAGTCAGAGAAGTTAGTCTTTGATCTTAAGGAGAGAGGTTTTTGAACAATTGATATGAAGCAATTACTCAATTACTTGTGTGCTTATGAGTGTTGGGCGTTGTGTGAACGAGCTGGGGTACACCCTGCTCCACTGCCTGGGGACTAGCAGAGCTGAACCTGTCTCTTCACCTAAATTACATTTCAAGTCTGCTTCCTGCGGTGCGGTTGAGGTCAGGCTGCCTAATGAAATGTTGGCAAAGATGTTTCACCTAGTGACTCCTATTCCTGGGTTATTGGGCAGGAGTCAGTTCTTGAAAAGTGATAATTTGACCAACACAGGTTCTCGTGTTGCAATGCCGTAAGAATTGGAAATAGCAGCTTAGGTGTCAGTGAGTGGCACATTATTGTAAACCAGATATCTACCCTTTTCTGAAGGGAAATTGTAAAACAGTTCATCCGCTGCTAGGATCATCTTGGAAGGACTTGGGCTTCTCAGTGATACTCATCGTGATTTTATACTTAAGAATTATTTGGGTGTAGATGATGCAGGACACAAGGTGCCAACTTGAGCATCCCCATCTGACTGCAACACTGAGCACTGTTACCTTTTTTGCCAGAATGATTTCTTAACTGCATCACAGGTTTCTTCTGTCCCTCCTTCCTAGCACCCCAGTTTTATATGAGCAATAACAAAAACATACCTGATGCTTGACTTCATTTCCACTAGTATCTGGAGAGGGGAAACAGTTTTGTATCACTTGTCTTACCATGTGTTTCTGCAGGAAATTAATTCAAGGGATCTAGCATGTGTCAGGATGTCTTTCAATTTTAAATATATAGGATTGAGCTTTTAGGATTTAGTTTGGTTTTACTCACCTTCCTTGACAGAGATTGTAATATGGTGATGCTAAGCTCAGAAGCTGTTTTGCTAATCTTCAGTTGTTCAGCTAGAGTAAAAATTCAGAAACTTGCCTGACAGCTCACAAGCTTTGTAGAAATAGCCTGTTCTCAGAGGGGAGGTTGGCAGGTTTGCTTGCCCAATAAAATATTAAATGAATCTTTTATTACAGTGCAGCTATGAGTTGGCTTCTCAGCAGTGCACCAAAAATAGTGCCTATGTTTTCGAACCAGAAGCTTTTAGAGTAAAGTTAAGAAACAAGTTAATTTTTTTGAGCACTAGCCCAGAGGAAGGGTTAAGTAATCCCATCTCTTTTTATTGGGTGTGGGAATGTACAGATGTATTGAAAATGGGGGTAGATAGACTGTGTAATACTGAATATCATAATTTCTCCGAGTTTGTAGCTTTGGGATGCATGTGGCCACTTTTTAGGGAGCTGGTTTGGGTTTACGTACTGAATTAACAGAGCCTGGTACTAACCAGCACCTCACGCTTGAAGGAGAAGCAGCTGCTATTGAGTAACTAGCAGGATACTCGAGTACATGCTCTTAAATCTTTCTTCTACCTGTGGTCTAGCAGCAACTTATTTTCTCTAATATGGTGGTGATGAAACTGGAAATCTAATGTGGGACCCACCAGAAGATTTTTAGATTGCTCTCTTTTTTAGACCCACCAGAAATGTTATATGTCAAGGAGATTAAAATTTTTTATAGCTGAGATCTAGCACTGACAAAATTTCATCTGTGTTGAGGTGAAATAGGTGAAAGAATTGCCTAAAACAGGGAAGGTGCAGCTCATGCGTAATGTCGTACTGTAAAAGCAAGCTTGCTTCTAACCCCAGGGGTCAGGATGTCTGTCATGGTAGGATACATCCTCTCTGCTTTTGGTTATCTGTATTTCACTGAAATTCCTGGTCTGAATTTCCCAAAAACTTCTGCTGGAATTAGTGTAAGATATTTATCTTAATAAGCTTTTTACTGCAGAATGCTATGGATGTTGGTGAGAGCCGCCTTTCCCAGTTGTAACTCAAAATGATCCCACTGGTACTAAGCTTTGCAGGCTTCATGAATCAACAGAAGCATCTCCCTGTAGGGTTTTAAATTAACAGAACAATCATGATGTATTTTACAGAGCCTAATCTGGCATAATTGGATTTCAGATATTTAACTGGACCAACGCCCTTCCGCTCTGATACAGCTAAAACAAGGTTCTCAGAGGAATCCAGCAGATGCTCACTGCTCTGTGCCTACTTTGAGAAAAACAGGATGCTACTTGCACAACCCTCTTTCCCCAACAATTTCTTTGGTTTTTGACAAGTGGCTGTCATGTCTTTTGTGTTCCTAGATTGGTGGTAGTGATGACTTCAGGAAGAGCTGGTGCCATTCCTTTTCTTAATATCTACTCAATGAGTCTTCCCTAGATACACCTACATATAACCTGTGATGTGAAACAAGCAGAAGTGTAAACGATGAGAAGTGTTAATATTGAAATACATTGTGGTTGCCAAACATGGTAGTGGGTGTCTAGTTTTCTTTTTCTTGAGTAATTTTATTTTTATAACTCTTTTAAGCACTCTTGAATTGCTTGTAGTGAGTTGTAATGATGCTTCAATCATTTATTGTTCTGGGCAATACGAGGAGTACTAAACTGTTGTAAGATCATTTACACTGATAATTAGTTATTGCATGTTCCAATTTATTAAAGCTCTGTTAATCTCTTCCTCCAGATCAATTGCTTGATGAGCTGCAGCTGAAATATTTAACGCTTCACACTTATGCCATTGGAGATGGAGCCCAAAGCCAACAATCTTGTTTTTGGGTGTCAGCGAAGCTCAACGTCTGACGATGACTCTGGCTGTGCCTTGGAAGAATATGCCTGGGTCCCCCCAGGCCTCAGACCAGAGCAGGTACCAGCTGTGCTTCTGCATTTTTAAAATACGCCTTGTAAGGACTGTGTAAGGGAGTAATAGATTGCCTCTACAAGTCTAGTTAAATTCTTATAATGTATAAAACTTAAATTCGTCTAGAACTCTTCACTTCTTGTTTTGTTTCCTATTCCAATGAGGCTGTGTTTAGGGGGCTTAAAATCCTCAATACCAAGGAGTTTTATGTTCCAAAAAAAGAGTTCCCAGTCAAGATTTTTTCAATAAATATGTGCCATAGAGGTATGTATTGTCAAGTCTAAAAGCAGCACAGAATTTTGCTTTCTCTTTGAAATAAGTTATTAGGTTAAATTAAAGCTCATGGCGTACCTCGTGGCATTATGCTACTTGGCCAGTAATTCACTGCATTCATACAACTTTTTAAATAATTAGGCATTTGACATCTAGAATGCGTATGTTACTACAGCACACATAAAGAAAAGTGTTCTATCACTGTGACAAGTAGTAATGTATTTTACGCTTGTTTAAATAGTTGTATGCCTGCCATTTGTTCATGCCACGATTTCTCTTGTATGATCTCTGGAGCTGACACTCGTGGGTTGGTTGGGCTGTTCCTTCCCCTCTCTCCTTTATTCTTTATCTTTTATAACATCACGGTAGAGGAAATAAAAGTTAAATTATTGATGAGCAAGTTGCTACAGGAGATCAGAATGAACCTCTTGTGGTATTCATTTACTTGATGATATTGCAGCTCTGCTGAAGCTGTCTACTCTGTAACACCCCGAACTCAGACTTGAGTGTGAAACGGGTAGAGTGGCTTTGTAATGGTTGTTCGTGGAGGCAGAGCAACCCTCCTTCAGCTGGCAAGCTAATGCACTCCGTAGTTCTAACGGTGCAAAAGATGTCTCCTTTCTGCTATGCAGAGATTTTCTTAATCATGAATAAAGCAGCAAGTCAGCAGGAATGGCAAATAATGGGCTATTTTTAGGGAAACTCTTTTTATCACTTACTTAAGCATATATAAGAATCCTGATGAATCAGACCTTAAGGCAAACAGCAAGCTAACATTCTGCCAGAACAATTAAATGCCCTAAAACATCCTCATAATCCAGCTAGCTCAAACTCACTAAAGATTTTTTTTTTCCAAGAAGAATGACTTCTTTTGAGAACAGTGCAATAAACTTGAGAAAAGGGCATAAAGTATCTTTAAAGCTTCATTTCTTACTGCATGTTGTTATCTTTTCTTGCAGCTTCTTGAAATACAGTCAGTAGTAAGTGGGCTTACAGTAGACTTCTGATGTTTAAATTTTGGTTAAATGAAGACCAAGTTGTGTTTCGTACAACCTTTCCCATATAATTTTGATTGCTTCCTGACTCAAGTGACTGATTACTGCTTCTTTTTCATCTGTCTTGCACAGTAATAAGCTGTTGACCTGAGCATTATTTAAATCTGGATGGCAAGTAATATTTTTGCCAATAGTCGGCTCTTATTTACAGCCCCAGGCCTCGTGACAAGCTGGAAACTGCATAGGAAAAACAATAAATCTGTAGCTGTTCCACAAAAATATTTTTTGCCATTGGGCTCTGTCATAGTGTTCATTACAGCTTTCCTGTCATAATTTTCTTCTGAAAAAAAAAAAGAAAAAAAAAAAAGAAAAAAAAAAGTGAAGATTGATAGGTGTGTACACCTAATATTGATTTATTTATCAAAAACAAGCAGCCCGTGAAAATTTTGTAGTTAATGTGGCTGGATCCAGCCTCCTCCCAAGGGAAGGATGTTTCTGCTTTCTGACCAAAGCCCACATGGAAGCAATGAAAGCTGATGCTTTGGGTGAACCTGATCAGCAGGAGACGAGAAAACAGCTTTTGTCTCAACAATGTGTAAAATGCAGAGAACAAATTAAATTTGTTTATATAGTGGTTGTTTTCTGGAAAGCTTCGTGCCTTGTGTGGTAAATTGCAGAGGGAAACTTGGAATTTCCACGGGGTTGTTGACCAGCCCTGAAGGAGGCGGGAATAATGAGAACATTAAATGTGCATAATTTATGATACCCCCCTAATTGTCACTGCAAATTGCATTCCAGAAAAGCAATTCAGCAGCTGGGTGCTAGTTTTATCAGAGACAATTCAGGTTTGCTGAGCTGGTTCATCTGGGTCTCGTATTTTCAGCACAAACCCTGTCACAGGTCTAATGGGGCAGAACCTTCTTCCTTCATAAAGGAGACCTGAGGTAGAACAGTAGCTGAAGGACACTTGCAGCGCTCGGGTGATGTGTGTCCCTCGGTCTGAACTCTGCGTTCCTCCTGCTCAGGTCCAGCTGTATTTCGCCTGCTTGCCGGAGGAGAAGGTCCCTTACGTTAACAGCCCTGGAGAGAAACACCGAATTAAACAACTTCTCTATCAGCTGCCACCCCACGACAATGAGGTAAACACGGACCTTAAGATGCACCGTCAGGGTTTACGTCTCCCTGGCAGCTTTTACGTGGAGAATTACCTACCTGCATATTTATTACCGGCCTAAACCGTGGCCTGCGGTGGCATCTGACCTATAGAGCAGCACAGTGTGTACACTGAGTCCATTGTTCAGCTGTCCGGTTGGTTGTGTGCAGATAAGGGCTGTCTGGAAGGACACTGCCTTCGCTTGTTAGGGAGGTTGGTGTCACTGCAATAAACTTCACACAAGTTGGTTTTATAGTGTTTGCAGCCACCCACCAATTACCAGGAACCTACAAATTCCTGGAATTGCATTGTAGAGCACAAAAAGGATGCTTTGTGATAGTAAACGGTTTGCATCTCAGATATGCAGTGTAATTTGGAGTAGAAGTGGAAATAACAAACAAGCTCTTTGTGAGGGAAGGGGGCGGGGGTGTCAATACTTAAGATCTTGTGTATACTGCAATACTTAGTTGTGGACACTTAACCATAAATCTAAAGGACAATGTTATGGCTGATTTAGGTTCATTCCATTATTTTAGGATAGCAGCAGTTTTAGGTTTGGCTTGTTTTAATCTTATTTCTTGCCTAGACAGCTTCTCGGTTTAGCATGGTGGGGTTTTTTCCTGTAACGCAAAAATCTGTACTAGTTTTGTGTTACACAATATTAGCTAAATATTAAGATTGTAGAGAAGACAAGTTGGAAAAATTTAATGATGATTGCCAGCATGCCTGATAAATTTCTTGCATATAGGCACTTCCTTACTAATCTGTTACTTGAAAAGCTCAGTGTTTAAAATAAGTTCTCCTATGTTTTCACTGGAAGGTGAGATATTGCCAGTCCCTGAGTGAAGAAGAAAAGAAGGAACTGCAGATGTTCAGTTCTCAGCGCAAAAAGGAGGCACTCGGCCGAGGCACTATTAAACTACTCTCAAGAGCAGTGATGCACGCAGTTTGTGAACAGGTACTACTACTGGTGCCACCAGCCAACTAGCAGGCTGAATTGTGTAAAACTACAGTATCTCAATACTACGTATTAGTTTTATCTCCCTGTCTGAACACAAAAAAAAAAAAAATATTTTTTTTGGAACTGCACGTAAATAGAAAGAAAGTAGTGTTTGCTTAAGTGAAACACAACCTTTGATACTAGGAATAAACTGAATCTTAGATATATTTTCTACTCAAAAAACCTTATTGCTGATTCATACTAAAGTAATGACAAATGAAAAACAGGCATATGCTTAAAAATATTATCATGTGTAAAGTAAACTTCTAGTTGCAAAAGTTTTGTTGATGCATAGAGTTTGTCTGGACCAAAATTGAAAATATTTTTTCCCTCTTGTCAGAATTTTGGAATAAAACCTGCATATTGGATTTGGTGGTTTAATTTCTTTTAAATGCTAGAAGCTCAGTAGTTTGGAATGGGAAGCGTGTTCACTTTCTGGTTTTGTTCCTAGTGTGGCACAAAAGTAAATGGCGGTGAAGTCGCAGTTTTTGCCTCGAGAGCTGGTCCTGGTGTGTGCTGGCATCCTTCGTGTTTTGTTTGCTTCACGTGTAACGAGCTGCTCGTTGACCTTATTTACTTCTACCAAGATGGAAAAATTCACTGTGGCAGACACCACGCTGAACTTCTCAAACCTCGATGTTCAGCCTGTGATGAGGTAAATAATTCACATTTTACAGCCAATCTACGCAGCTGCTGTTCAGTTGCATCAGCTGTTGTTCAGCTGCATCACTCACTTGGGCAATTACTAACTTCACGTGCACTCACTTAAGAAGTAAGGACTCTGGTGCATAGGTGTGTTTGAAAGCTGAGGGATGTTTAATTTCTTGTCAAATTGGCAATATTACAAGCAGCGTGATGGTGTTTAGAAAGTACATACTTGTTTGTATTTAGAATTGAATCTTGTAGATTGACTTAGAAAAGGATCTGTATAAATATTACAAAATATCATCCTGATAACAGCTTCTGTAATTATTGAGTTTTTATGTTTTTGTTTAGTTTTTTGCTCTAAAAAGGATGGTTTTTCATAATTCTTTCCTCTTTAAAGAAAGATGCCGCAGTTGCTATGGGCAATTATTGTCTCTATTTTTGTACTCAGAAGGCAGCTAAATAAAAAATAAATTTAGTATGTGAACTGCATAAATAGGATGTTTTGCTTGTTCTGAGTCACAAGGTGAGATTTGGCCGCTTTAACTAAAAAGTTTACTTTTTATCTCTGAAAAGATAATTTTTGCTGATGAGTGTACAGAAGCTGAAGGTCGCCACTGGCACATGAAGCACTTCTGTTGCCTCGAGTGTGAAACAATCCTGGGTGGACAGAGATACATCATGAAGGATGGGCGACCGTTCTGCTGTAACTGTTTTGAATCTCTTTACGCAGAATACTGTGAGACCTGTGGGGAACACATTGGTAAGTGTATCCTTTTTAAGCATTAAACTTACCAATTAAGGGAAAGCCAAGTTATGAAAAAATTTCACATTCCAGAAGTGTGGATTGTGCAAGTGAATTTTTTAGAGAAACCCAAAGCATTGCCTTTTCTCCCATTCTAGGTGTTGACCATGCTCAGATGACCTATGACGGACAGCACTGGCACGCTACGGAGACTTGCTTTTCTTGTGCCCAGTGCAAGACCTCTTTGCTTGGCTGCCCTTTCCTCCCAAAGCAAGGGCAGATTTACTGTTCCAAAACCTGCAGCTTGGGAGAGGATGTTCATGCCTCCGACTCTTCTGATTCTGCGTTTCAGTCTGCTCGATCCAGAGATTCCAGGAGGAGCGTTCGCATGGGAAAAAGCAGCCGGTCAGCCGACCAGTGCCGCCAGTCTCTCCTCCTGTCACCGGCCCTCAATTACAAATTTCCGGGCCTTTCAGGCAATGCTGATGATACTCTCTCTCGTAAGCTGGATGACTTAAGCCTTTCAAGGGAAGAGGCAAGCTTTGTTAATGAAGACTTCTGGAAAGGAAGAGTAGAGCAAGAAATGCCTGAAGACCCTGAAGAATGGGCTGAACACGAAGACTACATGACTCAACTTCTTCTGAAGTTTGGTGATAAAAGCCTCTTCCAGCAGCCTGCTGAAGTAGATATTAGATCAAGTGAACACTGGATTTCTGATAGCATGGTCAAGAGCAAGTTGGACTTGAAAAAAAATAATCCAAGCCTAGCAAGTAAGAAGTATCAATCAGACATGTACTGGGCCCAGTCACAAGATGGCTTGGGTGACTCTGCATATGGCAGCCACCCAGGCCCTGCCAGCAGCAGGAAAATCCAGGAGCTAGACATGGAACACGGGGCATCAGGATACAAACATGACCAAACGCCATGGTATGGAGGTTCACTTGAATGTTTGTCTGACCTGAAACAGCAAGAACAAAGTGTTCGAGACTCAATGGATTCTTTGGCTCTGTCTAATATCACAGGTAATGGGGGAAAAAATGAATGGTTTTGATGGAGAGGTCAACCAAAGCATGCATGTTGGTGTATTTTGCGCTAAGGTGTCATATCTCTGGTTTCTAAAAAGCTTTAGTAGAGATGTGCGTGTAAAGTAGGCAATAGCTTTTATCAAGCACACATTCTTCCACAAGATACGTTTCTGATTCTTAAATTCTATTTAAATTCTTCTCCTTTCCTTTTGATTTCTCTTTGCTTATAACAAAAAAAATCCATAATGTTAAGCAGAGTAAGGATGGTCTTGAACTATGCATTTGTTACATACAAACCACCAGTTGAAGCAAATGAAGGTTTATTTTTTTACATACCTTAAGTACAAGAAGTTGCATTATATACTAGGATAATATTAAAAATAACCTGCAAAACACTTCAGGTAATTTCCTGACTTGCTTGTAAAAATATGTAGAATATCTGAAAGGATGGTAACCTTCTTAGCCTTAGGAAATGAGGTTTATGAGATTATCTTTCTCCATTAACTAAAGAGAAACTGATAATCCACTTTTGTGAACCTCCTTGTCAAACGTGATTGAAATTAGCCACAGGGATAAAAGTCAGATACGCGTGCGAGAGAGAGCGTTTGTGTACGTTGTCCTATCCTCTCCTCCATTCCTTTCCTTCTGTAATCCGAATTACTGTAGCTACGCATGTAGCTCAGGCCCGACCACATGCTGCATTGCCCAAGCAGTAACGAAGGAACTGAGGAGGGGAGCTTGGTTCAGGGGGCACGGGAGGAAGAGGAACTAGAGGTATTGCACCTGGGAACGTCACAGGGCAGATGAGGATGCTGTTGTGGGAATGAAGGGTCATTGGACGCAAACCAGGCCAGCTTACTGCTGCTGATTTTTGGAGGGTAAGGGTCCTTTGCGAGGCAGTAAGCCTGGCTTTCCTGTAGCAACAGCTGGAATATTGAATGCAGCAACAGGGGAAACATGAAATATTTTAGCCTTAAAAGTGGCAAGCATGGACTGCAGAATGTTCTTAATAATTCTTTTTTCTTAGAGGCTTAGCTGTATGCATGTTAGAGCTGTTTAAAAATTTTAAACTCATTAAACTTCTTCTGCTCTTGATGTCCTATTGTTAGCTAATTCTCTGGTAATCAGAGCTAATACTTAAATGTTTTAAATCAAACAAAGCTTATTCTTCTATGAAGCTAGTCCTTTTGGCAGTAGTTCCAAAAAACACTAGTAAGTTCTGCTTTACTGAAAAGAAATGTTTAATATTTTGTTACAACACTTATCTCTTCGGTAGTCCTCTCATTTTCTTTCTCCTCCTTTCTCCACTCCCACCACAGGGGCTTCAATGGATGGCGAAGGCAAGCCACGGCCATCTCTCTACTCTTTGCAAACTTTCCAAGAACTGGAGGTAGAGGACTGTGAGAAAATGAGCAATATGGGAACTCTGAATTCTTCAATGCTCCACCGGAGCACAGAGTCCTTGAAGAGTCTGAGCTCAGAGTTGTGTCAGGAGAAGGTCTTGCCAGAGGAAAAGCCGGTGCATATGCCTGTGCTGAGAAGATCTAAGTCCCAGTCTAGACCACAGCAAGTGAAGTTCTCAGATGATGTTATTGATAATGGAAGTTACGAGAATGTTGAAATCCGTCAGCCTCCAATGAGTGAAAGGACTCGTAGGCGTGTTTACCATTTTGAAGAGCGTGGAAATCGGCCTTCTCATCATCGTAGAAGAAGTAGGAAGTCTCGTTCAGATAATGCACTTAACTTGGCCGCAGAAAGAAGATGCTCTCCAAGAGAGAGGTTTCGTTATTACTCCCCTCAGGATCATGAAAAATTTATTCAAAATAGAAGCTCACGTGAGATTCGGGCATATATTCAAAATGCGGAGCTGTATGGACAATATGCCCATACTAGGTCTGATTATGCACTGCGGAATCAGGTGGTTGATAAATTTTTTGGATTGTATGGTGAGGAAGATGAT
Organism: Aramus guarauna; assembly: GCA_013400195.1. Lineage (NCBI taxonomy): Eukaryota > Metazoa > Chordata > Aves > Gruiformes > Aramidae > Aramus > Aramus guarauna. Next base: position 490,490 of record VXBL01005735.1, on the reverse strand, counting down.
TCCTGGTGTTCAACTTCATCTTCATCATCTGATTCTGAAGAGGAAGGGTATTTTCTAGGACAGCCAATTCCACAGCCACGATCACTGAGATATCCATACTATACGGATGACCTTTCTGGTCCAACTACTGCGTTATCTAGTTCTCAGTTTGGACAAAGGACAACCAAATCAAAGAAGAAGAGAGGACACAAAGGAAAAAATTGCATCATTTCTTAAATTGTTTTAACAGTTGGGAAGACCAATCAACTCTGTAGCTACAGTTTGAACCACATCTTTTTATATTAATAATTGTACTTAGGCAAGTTGCTAAGGTTCTTAATGCTTTGCCAGTGTAAATGATAACCCTGCCAGAGTTTACATTGTACAAGTAACATTCAGAAATGTCACCATGCCAAACGATGATTTGCTCAGATATTGCTAGGTTTACATATTATGTTTCAGCTGTCAAAATATGGTTACTGCAGTTCTTGATACAGACTTTTTGTAGACATTTTATTTTATACTCACTATTCACCTACATTGAAATTTCTGAGAGAGGGGATTCGACAAAGATCCGTAAATAAAATCATCAGTCCTGTGCTGTAGCTATATACACACAGGGTGATCTTTGACTTTTTCCTCTCACTGCCAAGAAAAAGAAGGCTCTATACTGTGCCCTCTCTTCATTGATAAAGCTCACTCTTCCTCCTCCAAGTTTCCCTACAAAAACTGGATTTTTTTTTTTTTTTTTTAATTTGCAAAATGCTCCTTCTCCAAAGAGTCCACGGTTAAGGAGGCAAAAATCAGAACTGAAATGTTTGAGGCCTTGATATATCCTAAAGCAGCGGTAAGCGGTTTATGCATTTAACTTTCATGTTTTTCCCTCCACTTTTTTTTTTTTTTTTTTTTTTAAGAATTCCATCCCTTTGTAAGGGTTTTCTTGGTGCCTGTTTAAAGGAAGATATTAATTCAGCTGCTGGAATTGGATTTAGCTGCCAATGAGTGGTGATGTCTTCTGTGCCGTGCCCCCTGCTCCCCAGCAGTGAGAGAGAGAGAGAGAGGTGCAACTGCTGGAGTCCTTTGCTCGGGCATGTAACCCCATTTAAGTCAATGAATCTACTTACGTAAGAAATACTTTCATAAGGGCTTAAAGGATTAGGCTCCAGAATTGTGTCTTTTCAGATGCATTATCCAGGTTTTAAAATGTATTAGCTGCGATTCTAAATCAAAAAAACATATTTATAATGTAGTATTTCATAGGCTTAAAGGTATTCATAATTTAACAGTGCAAATACTAATGTACATATTGTACAGTTAAAATTTTAAAAGCTGAATATTTTTATATCCCTGAATTTGAAGAAGTTTGTTACAATATCAAACTAGATTTGTTAGGGGTTTAACAGCAGCATTATGGATGAAATATTGCTTGTATTTTAGTCAGGGGTTTTAAGTTGAAAAATATTGAGAAATGTTTAGTGCAAAACAGCTTAATTTTGTCTACTAGGTATTAAAAGCTCTGTATGCATGGTGGGGCTATGTAAATACTCTCTAAACTACGGCCCTCTTAATCTTGCAAGTGTTATTTATGGGTCAAGTAAAATGTAAACTATATAAATGTAAAAACCACACAAGCCTGGAATATATCAGTACAACAAATACGCAACTCCTGTGGATGTGGTTTGTTTTGGTTTTATTATTATTGTTCCCCTCCTTTTCCAACAATCCTTTCTGAAGTTCGCCTGCATCGGGGAAGAGAGATGATGCTGGGTAGTTCTAGAAGGCAAGCTGGCAAAAAGCTGTGAAGTAGTGGGTAATCTCAAAAGTTGCCTTGAACTCATGTGTGGAACAGGAGCTATTTTAAGTTATAATAAACTTCCACTGTTTCAAATAATAGGCAGAAATTTGTTACTGGAATTAACAGTAGCACCCACCAATTAAGGTAGGAAAGGCTAAAGCCATTGGCTTTCGGACCACCTGAAGAAAGGTAATTAATGGAGTAACAGGTCCCTCTTACCAAAAAAAGCCTGGCAAATTGAACTAAAGCTTATCATGCTTGAGGATGTAGAAGTTTTGGAACAAAAGCTGCTAGAAGTAAGGGATGGAACGGACACTTGAGTATTGGCTTACACCGAAGAAAATGAAGCTATTGCTAAGGCTAAATCAAACTAGCAGTTACTTGCTTGTATTTTTCAGGGTAAAATAAGCAAACGATCCTTTACTCCCAGAGGTGGTATTCACCATATAAGTCACTTTTCTAGTACAAACAAGTCCTGTGTACACGAAAGCTGATCAAAGTAGTATCGTGCTACATTGCATGGGCCAATGGGCGGCTCGTGGGATGCTTCCAGCTGGCGGGCTGCCGTGGTGGCTTAGCCAGCGTTTGCTTTCCTAGCAGCCAAATGCCTGTTGTGCTTAAGCGTATTCCAGCAGCCAGGCTGCCAGGACTTAGAGGACGGGAGGAGAGATGCTGACTTGCTCAAATTGGCACCTTCCATTCTTACCCGCATTTCCAAATACGGGGAACCCGGAGCCTCAGAAATGCAGCGCTCTGCCGTCTCCTTTTTGGAGCAAGCAACTGTCCCATGGAGAAATGTCTCCACCAGTAGTTCTTCTGGTCTCACGCCATCTTCTGAGATACAGCATATGTACGCTCCCTAAGTCTTACGGAGTATTCAATGATAAAAGTTCTCCACAGATTGAGTTGATTATTTTTTTTTAAAAAAACACTCTTCACAGATCTCTAAAGCATGTCATTTACAACCTATCTTCAGAGTTAACATTCACATCACCTCCCTCTAAACCTCAAAATAGATGAGGTGAATGCTGTCTGTCTTCCCCACACCCTTACACAAAACCCAAGGATAACTTGGGCTAAAGGTGTCATTGCTGGGGCACTGTGCACTCTGCTCCTGCAATGGCTGTGGGTACCTCAACATGAGTGATGTAAATAATGACCCTTCCTCCTCCCACCACCGATTTTTTTTATACTGTTATTTTTCAACTGGAAGCTTTGGCAGAGGGTAGAGGCCTTTCCTTGTCCCCAGGTTTACTCAGAAAAAAACGGAGAGGCACGTTTGTCTGTGCAAGGGGGTAATAAACCTCCTGTACATCGTGCTGCTCTCCGGCAGAACAGCAGCAAGTCTTCCAGCCTGAGGCAGGAGCTCCGACCTGTCTTCCCTCAAGAGCAGACTCAGCCAAGGAAGGAACGATGCCGGGGGAGCAGTGCTCTGGTAGCGTGGCGTTCCAGTGGTGAAGCAGCTCGTTCAGAGCTGGTTTAGGTACTTCTGCTCCGGGGCACACGCATCTCCCTTACCTTTGCAGAGCTGTAGGACCACAAGTAATTAAGAGTATCAGAAAAACATTTAGAAAGCTTTCTTTTGCTGAGGAATGGACTGCCAAGAGACATTTATGTCAGGGGAAGAATAACAGGTACTCGTCAGCACACTTCATGAAAGAGGGGCTAACTCGTATATTTATCCACTTTAAAAATTACTAAGTTTAAAGATGGCTATACAACTTTGTCTAGTTTTTTTTCAGCTTGGCATAAAAGATTTCCACTTCATTATTTTTGATCACGTCTTATGAGAAATGTTTTCAATTGATTCGTCTACCTTTACATATAAAGAGAATGGTATGGGATATAGTGTCTGTTACCACCACAAGACTCAGCTACAGTCACCAAAGCTGTGAATGCTGGTTTGTGTTACTGGAAGATGCACCTACAGTCCAAGTGGAGCTTATACCCTGGTAGGCACCAAAGCACCACTCAGCTCACACACGCACACGCACGCACACACACACACCCTGGTGCAATGGGGGAGAGAATTGGAAGGGTAAAAGTGAGAAAACTCGTGGGTTGAGATAAAGACAGTTTAATAGGTAAAGCAAAACATAACAAACAAACAAAATCCCGAGTGATACAAAAAAAATGCAGTTGCTCTCCACTAGCCAACCCATACCCCTGAGCAATAGCAGCCCCAGCAAACTCTCCCAATTTTATTGCTGACCATGACGTCATATGGTATGTAATATCCCTTTGGTCAGGTGGGGTCAGCTGTCCCAGCGGTGTCCCTTCCCCAACTCCTTGTGCACCCCCAGCCTCCTCGCTGGTGGGGTGAGAAGCAGAAAAGGCCTTGGCTCTGTGTCAGCACTGCTCAGCAGGAATGAAAACATCCCTGGGTTATCAATGCTGTTTCCAGCACAAATCCCACACACAGCCCCATGCCAGCTACTATGAAGAAAATTAACTCTATCCCAGCCAAAACCAGCACAACCTTCATAATAGACACATTAGAGCATTACATTACCCTCATCCTCACCCAAAGAGAAAACCTTACACGGAAAACAGGTCACAAGGAACCAGTCCTTCTCTGATAGGTGGCATTAGATCCTTTCATATCCACAGTGGCTTTATTGCTGCTTTTCACCCTAACTGCTTACGTTGCCAGTCAGAGCTGCCAACTCACCCAGTGAGGTTACAGAGCCATTCAGAACCACTCCAGCCTCAAGCAGGCGGCACTGAATTTCCATGGTCCTTTCTTTCCTTTTCCTCTTCCCTTTTTATTCTTCTAAGGGTATCTGCACATTAATGAGTGCTATGAGTAAGTTTTGTTTTCAGGAGCTCTGAAGATGATGAAGAAAATAAATTTCTCCAGCACAGCATCTGGTTCCTTCCACCAGTGCTCTTTCCAGGAGCCCCATCTGGGCTGTCCACAAGAGCAAGGAAAACTTTTTACATTGATATGAAATAAACCCAAAGTATAAGTTTGTTTCTACAGGACGCAAGACTAAAAGTCATCTTTCTTGCTGAAGTGATTGGCATAGTAATTTACTTACATCAACAGAAAGCATACATTACGAAGTTAAATGTGAACATTTAACATAATGATGAAAACAGAAAACCAGTTACCTATCAGTCATGAATGTGAATTAAACCTTTCACAGAAAGCACTTATTAAAAAAAATAAAAATAAAATTTAATCAATTTTTTTTTTTTTTTCCTTTTTAATCAGATTAAGCTAAGGACAACCTAACAAACTTTTGACCTATTAGCTAATCTAAAACCCCCAAGAATATTGGCTGTGGGGTCAAGCTCAAAGGGTTATAGTAAATGAGGCTACATCAGGCTGGCAGCCAGTCACCAGTGGGGTTTCCAAGGCTCAATTTTAGGGTTAGTGCTCTTTAGTATTTTTATAAATGATATAGACACAGAAGTCAAATGTACATTAAGTAAGTTTGCCAACAATACTAAACTAGGAGGAGCTGTGGACAGGGTAGACGGGCCTTACCGTCTACACCTTTCTCAAGGGGGGCAGCAGAGGGGGAGGCGCTGATCTCTCTCTGATGACCAGTGACAGGATATGAGGAGATAGAATGAAGCTGCGCCAGGGGAAGTTCAGGTTGNCAGCCAGTCACCAGTGGGGTTTCCAAGGCTCAATTTTAGGGTTAGTGCTCTTTAGTATTTTTATAAATGATATAGACACAGAAGTCAAATGTACATTAAGTAAGTTTGCCAACAATACTAAACTAGGAGGAGCTGTGGACAGGGTAGACGGGCCTTACCGTCTACACCTTTCTCAAGGGGGGCAGCAGAGGGGGAGGCGCTGATCTCTCTCTGATGACCAGTGACAGGATATGAGGAGATAGAATGAAGCTGCGCCAGGGGAAGTTCAGGTTGGACGTTGGGAAAAGGTTCTTCACTGAGAGGCTGGTCAGTCCCTGGAACAGGCTCCCCAGGGAAGTGGTCAGGGCACCAGGCCTGGCAGAGTTCAAGGAGCATCTGGACAATGCTCTTAGTCATATGGTTTAGTTTTAGGTGTTCCTGCGAGGAGCAGGGAGTTAGATTTGATGATCTTTATGGGTCCCTTTCAACTCAAGATATTCTATGATTCTATGATTGTAAGCTTAAGTCTTACTTTACAGAAAAACACTTGAAAAATCAGATACTTTTATCATAGTAAATTTAATCAGGCTTCTAACAAAGGAGGATCCTAACAAACTGTACAGTAATAATGGACATTTTTAATCAAAAATATATTAAACATGATTTCAGTATATTTTTCATTAGTGCTTTCTAACCCAAAGCAGAAACGGATGTAACACCCTAAAGGCTCTTGGTCCTGTAGGCAGGTAGTGAAGCACTGTAGTTAGCTTCTGCCTCAGAGAAGACTTTGCCTGTGGTTTAATGGCTGCTCTCTGTAAACCAGATTGGTGCCAGAAGGGGCGGGTCAGGTCTAAGGACTGTGCCACAGCAGGTTCCTTCTCTTCCCCTCTCTCCCTCTCCAAATTAGCATCCTGTAGAATCTGTGAGCTGATTCCCACTCACTGTGCAGCCCACACAATCCCCGGTACCAGCAAGGTAAGTTGCAGGTCATCTCCTTTGAGGCATGTGAACTCTTATAAACCAACAAAAGCCAACTGCAAAACCACACCCTACTGACATGAAAACTAATCAGGCATCTCAGGAATCTGATGTAATACGTGTTTAATACACCCTATCAAGATTTGCATGTGTAAGATGCTGTGATACCTACAGTACCTTGTACATGCAAAATTACTGCTATTTCATTTACTTTTCTGCACCCCATTCTGATGAAATCTAAGAAGCTATCTTGATAAGGGGGCTCAATTCACTGACTTTTTCCTTTAAAAATACTGTGGACTTTGGAAACAGTGAGCTTTAGTCATCAGTCCTTTTACAGAGTTTCACATGTTTCTAAATGCAAATGTATGCAAAATAATCATGCTTAAACTTACCTCTTTGTGATTATGACTCAATTATCCCTTTCCTAAAACATTCTTAGAAGCCAGTGCCTTATCAAATGTAAAGCTGTACACAATCCAACAGTCAGGATACCACCAATGAGTCCTAAATATTTGTCATCTCTGAAAAGTAATCACGTAGCACTGGCAGCCTCTTGACTCTCCTCAAGCACTGTTCCCCAACTACAAGTCGCTCTATCAAGTCAAAAGTGGCTCGAGACATTACACAGAATCACCTCGGTTTGAAATGATGATGAATTTGGGGCCTTAGGGTTCAACTTCACCTTACACCTAAGCCAAAGCAACTTGGAGTGACTAAGGAGACGGTCCTGTTAGCTTTCCTTGCCCCACCTTGCCACCCCAAATTCCTGCTCCTTGATGTAGGAAATGAAGATCACACACAGCCTGCTCATTGTTACAACCAATGGATGAAAAGTGAGGAGGAGGTGTAAGGGGGGAGAGGGAGAGAGAGGAGAAGGGACCTTTCCCTGCTCAGTGGCTGCCTGCAGTTACACACTGTAAGGTGTAGTCAAAAACATAACAAAGGAAATGTTTAGTAGCAAACAGTAACAAAAAATGGAATTAATCCTACGTAATACTGTTTACTATTAATGACTTGTGATATGGATAACACCAAAATTTAAAAGGCATTTGCAGAACCTGCAATTAGAACGAAAATACAGCACCTCTTCTATCAAGTAGTTAGAGTTGCTCTGGTAGTCAGAGACTAGAGATAATCCCTAGTGTAATTTTATAGAATGAATCTGAAGTTTAAAATTAAACTATAATAAATAATTTAAATCATAGTTGCGAACAATTTTGCAAGTCTTCCCTTCCTACAGTGTATATGAAAACAAGACATATTTCTGCATAAGTTGAGGAATGAAGAGATGCTTCTTGTTATTTTAATAAAAAATACAATGTTTGAAGTTACACTTACAAACATCAAAACATAAGTGTACATACATCGGACTGAACATTTTTTCCTAGGTAACTGTGTAAAGGTTTCAAAAATAGTTTGTCACTTTACAGCATTTTTTAAAAGACCATCCTTTCAAGGGAATATATGTCGACAAGTACAGGTAGGAAGAAGACAATTGTGGAGACCACAGTGAACGAGATAGAGCCACCTGAGCTACCACGGAGGAGCGCAGGCCTTGGGTTCAAATCTCCAGCAAAATCTCCTCTTTCCCCACAAAAAGCAGATTTATGTATTATGGCATACACAACGCAGAGGATCTAAAAGCACTTTTTTGTCCTTAGCATGAGCCCTCTTTGAAGGATTCTGATAGATCTGGATTGGCAGCATCATACTGAGCAATGAAATGTTTGAGTTCTTCAATGCACCGCTCACCTATTTCATGCAAATTCTGCCTCAGGGCAAACTGAATGGACTTCTCTAACGATGGATCTTTATCAATTAGCATCTTCACAACCATGCCAAAGGTTTCACAGTCTTGTCTGTAGACCTAGAAACAACACATTTTAGAAAACGATTAAATGCAAGATTTTACACTAGCAAACCAACAGCCCTCATTGAGTTTGGTGTTACTGCAGATCCAAACCAAACAAAGAATACTGGATTTAACACGAGTTTCAACTGTAAGATGTATTTGCCTTTTCCTCTCTTCTGACCTGCGCTAATACAAACGTCACTAGTTCAGAACTATCCGGATACAAGAAATAACTCTTACTGGAAGAAATGCCTTAAAAGGAGAGATTAAGTTCCTCTTGCAGCAATATTTAATAAATAATAGGAGAGCAAAGTACAAATGCTAAACCAGATTTTCATTGCAAATATATGTAAAATTAATTTAACTGTGGCACGTCTAGCAATCTCAGTCTTTATACAAAACATCAATAACTTTGTAATCTTTCCTAATACTTTAAATACAAATTGTGCTTAAATAATTTCACCAAATTATGTTTGTTTGTTGGATATCTGTTTCTCGTAGAAGTCCTTGACAAATATGACTTTAATTAGTTTGACTGCATTGGTGATTCAAGCACTAAGGATAAGAAAAATCCTGGCTGTGGTTTACAGGAACCTGTCTGATCTTGTACTGCAGGGAGTGAAGAGTTTGCAAGTCAGTTATGGACCACAGTTGAGGAGAAGTAACTGCTCATCGTCACTGCAACTGTTTTTCAAATAAACATCTGACTACGCTCTCAGGCGGTTTTCAAAGTGAGTCAGTGGCCTTTCAAAAAAATTTTTTCCCCCAGATTCCAGCTGAGGTTATTAATCTAAACACCCACCAAAAAAGGAACTTGTCAAAGTCTTCCAACTGCCAGATGCAGTTCATTTTCACACCTCTTTCTTTGGCCAATTTTCGTTTAGAAAACACAGTGGCTTTTTGAATAAAGATAAGTAAGTTTTATATCTGTGTACATTTTTAGGAGGAAAAAAAAAAGCTAAAATGCTGATATTTCTCAAAGTATGATTATCTTTTAGTACTGTGTGCTTGTGTTACAACTTGGTTTTTGTAGAGATGTGTGACCCTTTCCTCCCACATTTATCTATATTGTGGACACAAATGATACAACTGTATATAAGCAATTTCCCCTTAGTAAAAAAGAAAGAAAAAACGCCAAGAAAACCCTACATCCAAACACCACCACACTGCTTTATTCATCAGGACCAGTCCAAGGGCAGCGCAAGCATATTCATGTTGAAGGAGCAGTAAAAAAATTACATTCTGCACAGAAATAAAACTAGTCTCAGAAATATAATGATTTAACATGATACCTATAATAAAGACAGTTCTCAAATGCTTGATAATATATTTGATAAAAATAGTTTAAAATGAGACCCACTTTTCAAAAGCTAGTTGGCAAATTAAAGAAAACCTTTTGGAAGAAACTGATTTTCAATGGAGATTAAGAAATCAAAAAGAAGACTGTAGCCCAAAACAAACTGGAGCTAAACATCTTAAGTGTGGAAACGGTGTGCACATGGCATTTGTTCTGCGAGGGGGCTTGTTTCCTGCTTTGTACGGTTAGTTCTTTGGTAGGAAAATACCAGCACAAAACCCAGGCTCTCAGAGTTCACATTCCACAGCAAGTAAAACACAGTACTCGCTCAGAGAACTTCAAACAGAGTGTATTTGGGTTACTTGTTTTCTGACTCCTTCCAAGGAAAAAGCTTAGGAAGAATCGCTGTCTCTGATTAGCCATCTGACAGACAGATGGTATTGCACTTTGGATAACTTGTGCCTTTCAAGTACTTGCTAGCCCCTTCACAGAATGATTTCTGAAAGGTTCTTTCTCCCCAGAGCCATTAAATTTTGGGGGAAATAGTTAAAAACTTTTTTTTTTTTCCCTTATTGCATATCTATTTGTCCTATTTTATCACCTTTGAAGTGGTCAGACCAAGGATGTGTGAATGATCTTCCACAGGTAAACGAACTTGGTAACTGTCAGGCTTCAGAGGACGCCGTGCAACACCGGCGTGAGTGAAACCCTGACAGTAATGGAGAACAGAGACACGTCACCCTGTCTTCTACACGGGAAGGCACCCAAAGCTACCACTGAAGGAAATGCTCCACTTTTAATTGGTCTTCAAATTAATGGCAAATACTGCTATCTGCTATTTCTCTCACACGCCACAAAGAACTAACACAGATGAAATTCTCTGACCCTTAGCATAGAAATACTAGCTCTATCTAAGCACATTTTTCTTCAAAACTTTCACGAAAAAAGACTTGAAGGAGAATCGAGGGACCTTGATCATTGCTGCGCCTGGAGTCAAAAGTCACTTTGATGTCACAACAATCTGGAAACTAAACACCTTCATACACGAGGTGAAGGTTTTCAAAGCTTTGTGACAAAAGACTTTTAAAAAAATAGAATTGACCTAAAATAGGGGAAGAGGGCGAAGGTGGAGCAGGAAGGCAGTTCTAACAACAGAAAACAAAGGAAACAGCTCAGCTCCTCTAACAATAATTGAGCAATTTTGCCTCAACAAGCTTTCTACCCTAGCTGCTAATTCTGATCCTCCTGGTGCAATCCACCTCCTTCTCAATTGTGCTGATAAACCTATTTGTATAGCTGCGATGTAAATTACATCACCGAGATGATCCCTTTTAAAATTACTTCCCCCCCAATTAATGTGATTCAGTCATTCAATTCTAAAACCAGATGCATCAGCACAATTGAAAGAACTGTGAGCCACAATTGTGAAGTGGAAATAACTTCATAAACCAGTTTATATCTGAAGCCAATACGTAACTACCAACCCTCAGAGAGAAGGTACTATGCTTTGCAGAAGCAAGTATAGATTATCAATTACAAGAATATCAATTACAGAAGGTATTAATTGGAGCTTAATGGTACAATCAACTATTTGAAAAAATTGTGAAAGCACTCAAAGCTCTTGAAAAAGATGCTGGTGGCATGGCTTATTAAAATCCATCTTCTCCACAGAAGAGAAGGAGGCTATTTCTGGAAAATAAGCCAAGAATGCGATGCTTGAGGAAGAAAGGAAACTGCAGAAAAGAATCCAAACAAGCAAAAAAGCTCTCTGTTGGAGAAGAATACTGGAAGAACTTGTGACCCAATAAGGTTTGAAAATAACCCTATCTTTAAAATTCCAGCTGATATTGATTTTGAGCTCAGACCATGGAAAGCTCATCTGTAAACATCTGGAACTAAAACCTGAAAATGATTCCACATGTGGGGAAAGCAGAAATAACGTTTTTATATTGAAAAACAAGAAAGGGAACGATACCAATGACATGATTATTCTGTCTGATATATACGTCAGGTAATCCTGAAAACAGCTAAAGCCATAGGGTGATCATTTACCAAGGCCCTAGCATACTTTTATTCTCTGACCTAAGCTACAGCACCGGCATAATGGAAAGAACATGTAACACTTTAGTAAGCAGATGAAGGAGAAGCAGAAACAGCTGTTCTATTCCCAAATATATACATATATTTATATTTATTTTATACACACACTCACACAATATATATATATACACATAGTCTTGATTTTCCTATGAATGAGAAGTATATAAGCTGAATTCAAGCTCTCTTTGAAGAGTTTTCCAAAATCAGCACATCTGGCATCTGTGAGGTTGGAGGATCATAAATATGCCTACTTTTATATTATTCTCATGGCATTTTAGCTCTTTTTATTCTTACATGATAACAGCACAGATGCTCTGGCTGAACTCAACCCTTCACTGTGCTAGTCTCTCTCTATAAGCACTTAGGTTTTGTCTAGATGCAAATCTAAAGGTGTGATGCACCTGCAACATGTTAGTGAACACTACTCACACATTTGAGAAAACTAAACCAAAATTTACACTTAGAACTGTTTAAATATAGCTAAAAGACATTTACTGCCAGATCTAGCTAGAGCATTAGAGATGTTAGTCCCCAGGTTGGAGGTGATCAAGCCGTAGAACTTACCAGGCAGAATGAAACTTCTGAGAACTCCCTAATCTGTGTCTGTGCAAAGTTTTCACAGTTAACCTCAAAGCGCCATCAACAATGACTTACATTACTGTGTATGACACTGACACGAAAGGATACCACACACTCTCTTCTTCCAGCTCAGCTCTGGGACATTAACCTCTGATGGGGAAGAAAAAGGGGCAGAAGCAAACACATGAGGACTGCTCATGTCTTACTTAGACTGCTATATCCCTCCTGCAATGATAATCTAAAAATGGTGTCGGCTTAAACCAAAGAAAACATATTGAATGGCTCAGCTAATGGGTGGAAAACACCACCACCAAAACTTTGTTGTAAATCTGAACTCTGGGCATGGACGAAATTATACCTAGCTAGAGAATACCTTGATGACATGTCTACTACTCGCTGACAAAGTCCACATCATTTCCTTTCTCTGCCTAGCGCAGTACCATGTTCTTCTCCACAACTGTCCCGAAGCTGCCTGTACATTTTGCACAACAGGAGGAGCTGCTGGATAACATAAATAATAATGAGAACAAAAACTAGAACTTAAGATGTCATAGAATCATAGAATGGCACAGGTTGGAAGGGACCTTAAGGATCATCTAGTTCCAACCCCCCTGCCATGGACAGGGACACCCTCCACTAGACCAGGTTGCCCAAAGCCCCATCCAACCTGGCCTTGAACACTTCCAGGGAGGGGGCATCCGCAGCCTCTCTGGGCAATCTGTTTCAGTGTCTCATCGCCCTCACAGTGAAGAATTTCTTCCTAATATCTAATGTAAATCTACCCTTTTACAGTTTAAAGCCATTACCATGTCCTCCCCTGCAAATGACTACAGTCTGCAGAAGAGTCAGAAACCTTATCATCTTGGTCTCAAAGTCTTGCATACCTGGCCAAAAAACAGCTTCATTTCAACAGTGAAAGTACTCAAAATATTCAAATGGGATGAGGCCAGGAAAAACAAATTAAAATGGAGATATTCGCAACCCTTATTTCAAACCATGCACCAAGTTTTCCCAGCTTAGGTCTACAGTCTATGCAAAGAAAGGCTTTTTAACTTCTCAAGGTGATTCAGAACAGCTAAAACTACAGCTTCTGTTCTAAGCAGCCTTTGAAGAAGAGGAAAGCAAGAGAGAAGTTCCCTGAAAATTGGAAAGACCCTCAGGAAGACTGGTCCCACCAGGCTACAAGTTAGCCTTTGCATCTCCCATGACCACAGCTGGCAGAAAGTACAACTGAGTAGCAAATGTGAGATGCAAATTTCTCCTCTCCATCTCAGAAAGGATTCAACTGAATCTTCCCTTCTCATTTGTGGGAGAATTGTTCTATTGAATGTGCTTTGTTTTATATAAAGGTAGACAACATTAACAACATTCTCCAGCTATGGTTTTGAATGAATATGACTGTGGCACTTTTTTTTTTCTTTTTTATGTTCTTGGCTTTCTGCATATGTAAAAGCCTCTAGAATAGGAATCATCAGAGATGTGGGCATGCAAAGCTCAAGCAGCTTTATGTAAGAGATGGGGAAATTCATTTCAATGCAGAAGGTAGTACTTCTGCTCACAAACACAAGCAGGACCACCAGGCATGAGGAGGACCACATCCATTAAGTGGATGTGATGATTTAGGAAGTGAAATTGATGCCCACGATTTAATCTGTAATTTCCAATCCCTTGCTCGTTTTCATCACAATCTTTCCTGCATTTTGCATATTCTTATCATTCCATACATACACAGATTCATTGAACACTCTCTCACCTCCACTAGGACTCCTTCTTCACAGCAACACCATGCAACTCTCAGCAGCTCTGCACCATATGTATACAGCCCACCATCAGTGCTTGTGAGTCAGTGCTCATCTGCAGAGACACCTTTTCTCAGCTCCTCATCCGGAAGGGCAAAGACCCTCAAGGCTCAGTTCACACAGGGGAAGGAGTTAGGGTTGTGGCTCAGAAACCGCGGTAAACAGCCTGCAACCCTTAGATACTAACTCACTCTTGAGAAGACCCAACATGCCCAGCAATCACAATCTTATATCTGTGAATCATGCAAGTATTCATTTAATATATTAGCTTCCAGAAGACAGAAACTTTTCACTTACTAAGGGCAGATTTCCCACAGGTATCAAATACCCCATGCAAGGAGGAGAGCAGCAACATGCTCACTGCTAGTTGTTTGGTTACTGACAAAGGCAGAGCTTGAACTTGCAGAGCACAAGCATAGCACAAGTTTGAAAGCCGTACCACATCCCCTCCAGACACCCCGTTAATGAAAGAGCCAACTGCCTGAAATCTCTCTTGCTTCAATGATGCCCCAGGGCTCCTCTACACCAGAGAGAAGTTAGCAGCTTTTGTTCCCCCAGCTAAACCAGGACAGCTGAGTCGGTATAGCCCTCTGGTGGCATAAACCAGCTTCTTGTTTCCCCTCCTCAGCAGACCTAAAGTCTGACAAAGTACTCTTCTGTTAACACAGCCACATCTATCCCAGGTTTTCCTGGCGTGGGTAGGCAAACTAAGAGGCATAATATTTCTTGTGCTCCTAACTAAAAGCAATACTAACAGATTTTGTAATGTAGACCTAGCTCTAAGCTGATTGCATATGCAGTGAGATTTTGCATTTATAACTGTGTAAATAAGCTCTAGCAAATTGGGAAATTACTATACATTGAATGACTTGCTGGTATTGCAGTATTTTCTTCGTCAAAGACATCCTTTAAAAGGAGTTATTACCTCTCCCCAAATCACTTCTTTTTAATTTGTTTACATACGATCTTGGATTTTTCTCAACCATGCAAATTAGACTTTATTAACTTACCCCAAATTTACTCTCTTCGAGTACAATAAGCTAATCCTCTACTGAAACAGTACAGAGAAATTTTCATTACTGCAGCGGCAATGTAATTGTACTGTTATGATTATGAGTATAATACATAAATTTATAGCTCCACAGTGCAAAGAATGCTCAGAACTGCCATTAAACCACTTGCAGACAATTCTCATGATCAAGATACTGAAAATTTGTTTTCAACCAAGATGAATTATTTTTCATGGTTACAAAAAGCTAAATTAAAGTACAACAAATTTAATACTTGGTTATAATAGCGGTATACAATTTTTAATTATAAAATATCAACAAGTCTACTCTATTCCTTTCTTAAAAACACACCAACAATTTTGCCTTGAATCTCTGTAACAATTTCTGCACCCATTAATCAATGTGTTTATAGACCAATTAGATATTCATTGAAATGCAAATGAGGGAAACAAGTTATTTAATCTACTATGTAATAATGAACAATTTCATGTTAATTTGCTACTTATTGAAGATACACAGAATATTAAAGTTATTTGCACTCAAATGCAATTCTGCCTCCCTTTCCATTGAAAGTTTCAAGCGCTTGGTTTAATAGATTTAATCAGCTTTCAGAATGTAAGCCCATCATTTTTGGCATCTAAATACCTGACTGAAAGGTCTGCTGAAAGGCCCTCACGTGGTATAGATGCTGATACAGCCATCATTTTTACAGAAGCGTGAATTCCGATTTGAACCCCGCTTTGCCCTCAAGGACCGGGACTGGCAACGTGGGGGGCGGTGTGTGAGCACAGCGCAGCAGGGACAGGCACTGGGGGGGGCCCTGGGAGAAGCAGCTGAGGCCACCCAGCTCGAAGGTCCCCAGGAGCCAGTCGCTGCTCCCTGCACGGGGCCACGGTGTTTCTGTTCAGCTGGTCTACAGCATCTTGCTTCTAGGACACAGCATCTCCTGACTGCATTTTTATTTATTCCTTCGATTAAACTAATTTGAAAGAGGAAGATGCAGCCTAAACCAATGCCCCTGCAAGGCTTCCCACTTCATTTTACAGTAGAATTCTAGCATGAAAAGGGATGAAAAGTGCTCCATAAAATTGGGGAGGGGTGGGTGTCTTATGTCTACTGTAACAAACTCTCTGCTGAGTTTACACTGACATCCCTGAAGAGTTGGCTTGAGTCCCAAGACACACCTCCAGTCTTTTCCATGCTGTGTCATACACTGGGAAGAAAATATGCAGGCCAAATTATTTACTTGCATGAAACCATTATCTCCAGTTCAAGCTCAAGACATCATCTGGATACTCCCTTGCTTCATATCACGTCCCTGGTGACACCTCTGCAATGACAGTGAAGTCATGGGGTTTGCCCAGGGTGGAGAGCGTTGCAGCTCAGGGGAAGCCTGTGGCTGGCTGAGGTGTGCAATGACTGGGGGAGCGCCCCAACACCGCCTTGTCTTCCCCACGTCAGCTCGTCTTCCTGTGACTCCTGCTCTGCCCCTCAGCACTAATACTTCTAACCATCATCTCTGTAGAGAAGCACCGCGTCTCCTCAGCTCCTTCCTTCTTCAAGAAAAACTTTAAACTGCCATGACTTGTACTGCCCGGCAATTAAATTAGTATCTGGAAAGTTCATTTATGGAAATGTACATTTTCCAAATAGTTCCCTATTGCTTTAAAATCACTACAAACAAGTTTTCCATAAGAAGCAAGAAGTTTACTTTAAATATATTGCTAGGAAATCCATATATTTACTTTAATAATTTTTAATACCACAGTGGAGGACTTTAAGGGAATGTTTAAATGAGCAAGAATTGATACACAACAAAAATGTACATGAGGATACACTTCATTTAATGTTACATTTTGGCAAGAGCAAGTGCGTTATTACTTCTTCAAGAAATGTCTCGCTCAGTCAAGCAGAAGTAGCTCCCATGTGGGAGAGCAAGGACTATTATGTTACATGGTTTTACTGGAGATAATTCTTTACTAAACCAATCAGACCACATAATAACAGCATTCTAACACCAACTACAGGCCCTTGGAGACCAGTTTGTGTGTGGCCAAGATTTCATAGGCTTCTTTACAACAGATGTGTTGGATGAGGGTAGTGTTACTTCATATATTAACTTGTGTGTTCCTTCAGTAAAACAGCAGTATTAGTTTAAGTTCTACCTCTTACGTATTCCTCTTACAGAAAGTGTGTGCCTCTGCAAGCAGATGATAAATCTGAATTCAAATAATCCACAGCAATTACAACTCATCAGTTTCTAAACCTCACTAGAAGTACTGACAATCTCTTCAAGATCTATCAATGATATCTTTTCAGCTCATGTAGAATACCCAGCCATAGGTTTAAGAATGCCTAGCTACAAACACCCGTGCAGCTAAGTCCACAAATTGTCTGAAAGAGCAACCATTTCTATATCTATTAATTTCTCTGTGTTCTATAACGATCTAGAAACTGCATTTTCATAGGACCATAAATGAGAACAAAATCCTAAAAGCTCTCCTCTCTGACAGATGCTAAAAAAATCCCATTACTTGAAATGCACCAGGTTCAGGATTAAACAGGAAATAATCAGCTTTATGCCAAAGGAAGGACCTCGCCCTGCAACTTTTTATTTATAAAATACTGAATTGATGGAAAGCTATTTCCTAAATCTGCTCCACAGTAAACTTATTGCTCCATCCAAAACAGGAAGGGTGAAGTTTATCTACAAAAGACTCTGTATATGTTAATTCTCTTGTTAAAAATGCTTTAATAGCTTTCAGTTATGTCCACTGACCATAAAGGAAAGCGATATTCATTTAAGTTTCATCAGAATGGACTGTATATTAACAGCAACTATTACATGACAAACCAATCTTCCTTGTCATAAAAACACACAAAAATTTTTGCACGGAAAGTACAGCACTTTCAAATCCACATATATGGACCGGGTTTCAGCTTGTGATGATTTAGTTTTCCCTCAACAAAAGTCTTCACACTTTCAATTTCTACAAATATCCTCAGCCACAAATATTCTCAGATTCAACATTCTGCATTAAAAGAGCTCATTTTTGTTAGTGGGCAAGACAGAATTTTATGCTGAGGTGTGGATCAACTCTATTTTCTTCAATGGCACAATGTGAACGAGCAGCAAGAGAAGAAAACAAAAAATAAATCTTCCTTTTCCAATTAAGAGCAACTCCCAGCAGATCAGTTGCACAATTAACTGGCAGCAGCATTGTTATTAGGAACTCAAAGCTAGTGGATCGATGAGTTTAAGAACCAGCACTTAAATAAAAAGACTTTCTCACCATCACTGTCTAAAGAGCAACTTCTTTATTTTTTTCTTCTTTAATGGTTAAAAAAAATATGCTAAAGCAGGTTTAGACATGCATGCCAAAGGCTAGGTTTTTTAATCAAATATGCAGCATCAATAATGTAAATCTACCCATAAGTATGTAACAGACAATGTTACATACACTGTATGTAACAGACAATTCAGAAAGGAAAAGCAACAGCTGCAAGAAGAAATACAATTACTTAGATTACCAACATTTTATTACTTGATGTTAAACCTTAGGGTTTCTGAAAGTTTAGAATTACTTCACACATTATATTAGCCTCACAAATCAGTTTTATTAGTGCCTCAATAATGGACCAAATTTTTTTCATGTCCAACTCATAGTGCTGTCTCTACCCTCTAAATAGTCACTCTCATCATTTACTTTAAGGACTCATTTCAAATATAAAATCAAATAAAGGAAAAAGTAAATTAAGGCCATGTTCATGAAGACTTCTGTAAGCTTTCCCTGGCTTGTGGATGGATATCTTTTTTCCATATGTAGTTGTGACGGCTGAAAAGACCATTCCCCCTTCCCAGCTGTCACCAGACCCATGCCAGAAATCATCACCCCACTTGTTTGCATGAGCCAGCGATATACAAGGTTCTTCCTAAAATTCATTTTTAGGCAAAATCAGCCTGATTAGGTCACATGCTAGCACATCAGTTGGGCTGCAGGGAGGAATTGCCTGTTCTGGGGTGAGAGGGCAATGAGCAGTTGTAGATGACATCTAGAAAGGATGGTTATCTACAGCCTTACTAGTGCATCCAATCTCCTTGAGGTCATCCAGGACTGCTCATAGAAGTAACCTAGGCAGACAAAGCACACAGGATCTGTGCTGAAACACCCACATATCTTAGCATGTACCTTCAGTCAAATACAAAATATATAAAGAAACAGAACATAAAGCTAGCATAACGGCTGGGGGAGGAGCAGGTCAGAAAAGCTGTATGATGAAGCCTCATTTCTCATTGCAAATGTATTCATTCCTTCCGTATTTTTAGCATTCAACATCCAAACGATCTCTCCTTCTGAAGATGTTCCCATAATTCTAGCTATTTCCACTTCAATTTGGAAGCAGGAATCCGATCCAAAAATTGGTAAAAAATAGAAAACAAAGAGAAAGCCACAAGGAGTAGAGATTGTCTTTTATGGTTAGTAAATCATATGTCTTAGGGCACTGATTACCAATTGTGGTTCCAAGGGAACTTAGTAGGAGTTCTGCATTTACTCAGTGGATACATCAGTGACTCTATCCCACAGTACTTAGAATCAGTTATTTGATACGTTTGTAAGTAATATTGAAAAATCACAGCAATTAGCTGGTTCAAAAAAGCTTGGGAATCATTGATTTTTAAATTGTGAACTATTTTTCCATGTGAAAAACAAGCCTATTTTGTACTTAAAAAGATCTTTCGAGACTAAGAACATTGGCTTTCTATTTCCTCGTTACAAGCCTTTATTATGAGATAGTTAAGCAATGCTGCAGCATTTCAGCACAGAACTGTTACCTATCAAACTCATTAAAGGAATGTCTGCCCTGTTCCATGCAGTGTCACTGAACATTTTCCAGAAGTTGTCTGATGGGGTAAACTGACAGAGGACAGATTTGGAACAAACTTGGCAAGATATGTGAACGCACTCATGGCTTTTTGAAGTGTTCGCTTGTCTTCAGATTCTGGCATCCACTGAAAAGCTTTGATTCTTTTTGACTCTGGCATCAGTCAGTCCTTATGAAAAGTATTATGACCAACAGAAGAAAAATGGGATCAATGGTGACTCAACCACCTCCCTGGGCAGCCTGTTCCAATGATTGACAACCCTTTCAGTGAAAACATTTTTCCTAATACCCAATCTAAAGCTCCCCTGGTGCAACTTGAGGCCATTTCCTCTTGTCCTATTGCTTGTTACTTGGGAGAAGAGACCAACACCCACCTGGCTACAACCTCCTTTCAGGTAGCTGTAGAGAAGTCCTCTGAGCCTCCTCTTCTCCAGGCTAAACAACCTCAGCCACTCCTCATAAGACTTGTGCTCCAGACCCTTCACCAGCTTCGTTGCCCTTCTTTGGGCACACTCCAGCACCTCAGTGTCCTTCTTGTAGTGAGGGGCCCAAAACGGAACAGAGTACTTGAGGTGCAGCCTCACCAGTGCTGAGTACAGGGGGACGATCACTTCCATAGTCCTGCTGGCCACACTAGTTCTGATACAAGGATACTAAAAGTCTAGATTCAGTCCTCTTTAATTTACTTAATGAAATATCTTATTTACTCTAACTGTAAAACAGGGAGGCTGAATATGGTACCAGTATCTGTTTACTAGTAACAATAGTAAAGCATCATGTAAATTAACAAGTCAAGGAAAAAAAAAATAGAGGTAGAACAAATTAGCAGCTGCCCAGCAACTTTGTCAACTTCCTTCAGGTTAAAGATTTGTTGAGCATCACCCACAGCATTATGAATTGTGGTCACTTCAGAGACACAGCAAGTTCTGTCTCTGGCCAACACGTAGAGCTTCACTCTGGCAAATCACACAGACAACCTGAAGGTATGGAGGAGTTGGCCCTTCAACTAAACACTTTATAAAATTTTAAATTACCAACAACACCTTGATGATTTGAAGTTATACTCGAATAATTAGAAAATCTGTTAATATCTGCAAACATAATTACTTTGCCATATTTATCTTATCTTTAGAGATACTGGTTTTCAGCTGGGATAGAGTTAGTTTTCACAAGAAGCTGGGAGGGGACACAGCCAGGATAGCTGACCCAAACTAGCCAAAGGAGTATTCCATACACTGATGTCATGTTCCATATTTAAAGGGAACATGGGCCTGGGAGGATGTGAACAGGCTGGGCATCGGGTTCCAGACAGTGAGCAAATTGAATTGTGTATCACTCACTTTGTATATTCAAAGTACTGTTGTTATTTTCCTTTTCCTTTGCTGTCCCAGTAAACCGTCCTTATCCCAATCCATGAGTTTAACCTTTTTCTTCCAATTCTCCTCCCCATCCCACCGGGGGCAGAGGGGTGCTTAGCTCCAGCTGGGCCTGAACCACAACAGTCCTTTTTGGCACACAACGTGGGGCTCAAAGGGTTGAGATAATGACAGATCTGACCAGAGTGTGTTCAAACAAAGTTGTTAGAAGCATTTATTACATTAGTTAAATAGTCACTGGTCCCAATGGTGTTTTGTTTCTTCACACGGCTGTGGTATGCAAACCTGTACTTACTGTATGTATTCCCTGCGGCACTGTTTATCACCTCTTAGGGAAGGGTCTGGATGCTCATTTTGCTGTACTGTGTGATATCAACTTATGATATGGTAACATCACTGGTCATGAAGTTAAGCTGGTATTTGTATGTGGCATTGCTGTCATGCCTATACCTTGGACAACATCTCTTGGAATTTATTAATAATCACGTCCAATCTATGGGGAAGGTGGAGGGGATACTTTCTCCCACTCTTTCACCTCCCCTTTTCCCTTCAGACTAGTTATAACAGCTTCTGAGAATTCTGAACACCCTTTGAATGTTCAAGCCTGCACGCTCCTAGTGCTTTCTCTCCTGAACGTGTTCCAGGTTTTGTTTAGGGTTACAAAAATTGTTTTAAGAATACCACACAGGGACCTGCCCTGAGGCTGAATATTCAGGGCTGGCATGGCATGTGGGAGCATATGGGCAGGAATCTAGAGACCTTCTCACTCCCAGTGGTTTGGAACTTCACTCCTGAACAACACAGGACCCTGATAAAATGATAGAATATTTGAAAGAAAAATGCTATGGCTATTCCAAGGAGGTGCAACTTACTGCACTGTGCTGGGCCCTGGCCACGATCTATTAAACACTGCTCGGTAGAAGACAGCACCATCAGGGGGAAGAGAGGGATAACAGACCAACAGGCACTGCGGCTACACCAACCCCAGTGACAGGCACTGTGGCTGAACCAACCCATACTGGATATGTCACTCCTATACAGAAGAAGAAACACATAAAGAAATCAGTTTGCTTAGTAAGGTATGACGATGAACTAGGAGCATCATGAGAACAGGAGGAAGAGGTAGAACCAGAGGTAATCATCCGATCCCTGTCTCTGAGAGAGCTGCAAGATATGCAAAAAGATTTCAGCCTTCATCCAGACGAGCATATGATTACCTGGCTGCTCTGATGCTGGGATAAGGGGGCCAGTAGCCTGGAATTAGATGGTAGGGAGGCCAAGCGGCTGGGATCCCTGTCCAGGGAAGGGGGCATTGACAAGGCGATTGGGAAAAAGACACAAGCCCTCAGCCTCTAGAGGTGACTTCTTTCAAGTATGAGGGAAAGGCATCCCTTCAGTGAAGATGTTGTATGTCATCCAGAGAGGTATCCAGTACCTGAGGGAATTAGCTGTGCAGAAGATGGTTTATTATGACCCAGACAATGTGCAGTTACCCACAGATCCTGATG
>VXBL01005735.1:448800-466353 GCA_013400195.1 Aramus guarauna | reverse complement strand
ATGCAACAATCCAACAGCACACACCATCGCTCCTGCACTGAGAGATTGTTATGACAGATGGAGCCCAAAGTCATGGACTAAATGAACTCAACAAACATTTTAGAGGGATGGCCCATAGACTAAGGGAATGATATCTGCGTGTCTCTGTGTGTGTGTGTGTATATATATATATCTCAAAGACAGGAAGTGTGATGGTGATTAAGAAAAGTGCTAGATCTGGGCATGACATAGAAGGTACAGAATAAGGAGTGGATAATGTCCTGGTTTTCAGCTGGGACAGAGTTAATTTTCACAAGAAGCTGGGAGGGGACACAGTCAGGATAGCTGACCCAATCTAGCAAAAGAGCTATTGGATACCATGAAGTCATGCTCAGTACATAAAGGGGGCTGGCTAGGGAGGAGGAATCACTGCTAAACCATGACAGACACACAGGCTATTGTTTGAATAGTCTAAAATAATTCATTTTAGGACAGACACCGAAACAAATAATTTCAAGTCAAACAGCTAAAATTGAGGGAAAGAATAAACTAATAAGGAGGTAATACAAAGTAAGATCTAAACTAGATAATGAAACTGGAAACCACAGAACTATATATGAAGGTATTTATTGAATAAAATGTACTGTTACAATATAAATAAACTTTTTAATGCTGTATCCCTAAGCAGAATAGCTGTTGCTGATATAGTCTACTGATGCTGGACTGATACAGTGTGTTTTGGATAAGAACAGCATGGAAAAAGAGCAGTGAAGTCTCTTTTGATAAGCAGAACTAAACAGTTTACTGCCTAAGATAAAAATAGGTTGCTAAAGGTCAAACACTTTAATGCAATAGCCAAAAGAAACAGTACCAAGCCATTTACCTTTTAACCTTACTTCATACAAGATTACCATGCGCTCTCAAAGATACAGAATAGACAGGGGTTAGTTGTACAAACATATCCTGAAAAATAAGGCATTCCTCCCTTCATGCAGCCTTCCAGAACTTTTTCTTTTAACAAAAAAGTTCATGCTAATAAAGATCTGGCTGAACTACACTGTCTGGAAACAGAATTAAATGAGGAAAAAAGATTTAATTATTTAGAATGGAGCAAGCCAAATGAAATAAAAAACCGACAGTGAAAATGAATGACATTTTTTCATTTCATTTAGAAATTCCAGTGGGCTTTTTTTTTTTTTTTTTAAATCACAGAAGGGTATAAACATTGCAAACTTTCTATTTTCAAATAAGCAGGTAAGACATATTGCTATGTCAAGGATTAGTATCCACAAAGAATTGGTTTACATGCTAAATAAATAAAATGATTCTTATCCTTTGTTTAAGAGTACCATGGACTGCGTAGAATGATAACAGTAATTGTTTCATTAAAACAAAAAAACCCAAAGTGTTGCTTTCTACAGGGTAAGTCAGTAGCTACCTAACACTTAGTCAACAGAAACATTTAGTCAAACAGCAACAGACTGAAAAGAAACTGAAGTCCAAGATAAAGAACCCATTGAGTCCTGTTGCTATGAAGTCACTAGACTTTCAAAAATACCTAGTATAATTTTTAACAAAAGGGTTCTAAGTGATCGAATCCTGGTTTTCCTAAAGTAGAAAGGATCATTTTTATGATAAATGAAATGATTAAAAAAGTGAACAAAATGGTCCATATGCAGAGTAAAGAAAGAGGGTTGTGCTGCAAAGCTGAGGTTACATTCTGAGGTCGCCAATGTGTAGCAGAGGTGTAAGACAAGCAAGGAGTTATCTTACATTTTCACTGCACTGTCAGAAATACCTAGATGCAAGAATTATGTTTCTCTCATCAATAAAAAAAATGTTTTTGGATCAATATAAATGAACAAGGATGGAATAATCTTTACAGTAGATGAGAGACTTCTCTTCAGAATCACAGCTCTGGCTGCATACCGTGACACCTACCAAGTTAACAGGCCCCAGAGCCAACTCATTGTAACGATACGTGCTTTTCTTGGTAGCAAAAAGCCTATCCTGCTTAAAATAGAAAGGAATACTCCTAGAACAGATTTTCTTTGGTAACTTATCTGGGTCATGAGAGACCATATAATTACTTGAAACTCAAGAGTTTTTTTGACCACCCCCCATTCCCCAAATGCTGGCTGACAAATGATGTAGAGAATTCACACACTGGGAATGCATACTGTATTTAACTAATTTTTTTAAAAGTCTGTCTCATCAAATCACATAGAAATTCACTATTTTAGATTAATCACATCTGGATGAGGTATATTAATGACTCAATACTACAACCATTTTACTGTATATTTACTAGTGTACAGGTGATAATTGTTACATTTGGAACACAGATGTAATTCCCAATCCAAAAGGAGATTGCAAGAATAACAAGACCAGTAATTTTGCTGTATGAAACATTTCACTTTGTTATTAAAAGCACCAGTCACTTATACATGGGTTCAAGAAACCAATAGCCTAAAACAAATCAAGGGTGAGGCAGAGAGTTTTCCAGAGCTCAGAGTTAAACGTTTAGGTATCCTGTTACTAGAAAATCAAAGGAAAAAAAAGGTATTAACTGACCTCAGTGAAATAGGAAACAGAATCTTAAGAGTTTATCTTTGCTTCTGATTTTAGTGAAAACATAGTTGCAAGAAAACATCCTTCAATAGCAACATAAGAAAAAGGAAAATTGTACAGTAAGCTGTAGTTATGCCTAACAGTAAATGTGACAAAAACTATGAAAAGTATTTAAAAATTAATCAGGGCATTTTTGAGTTTTGGCTAGACCCACACTTGGGTAAGCAGGTTAATAATTTCATTAAAAACTCATTTTTACATTAAGAAATTATTCATATCGTTTTTATTTGTAGTTGATGAGAAATACAGTAAACTGAACCAAGCAGACAACAGAAGGATCAGCAATGACTGACATGTTTATCAAATTCTTCAGTAAGCAATTTCAGGTACTCCATGCAGGAATGCTGCATTTCCTGCCTTACAATTGTTGCTTCCTGCAGATGCCTCGAGGGCATCCAGAGGGGAAGACACCAAGCTGGAAGCACCTGACTGCTCCCCACTTGTATCTGGCACCAGAAATAGCAACGAGTTTTCTTGCATGATGTAGCGTCTCCACCCTCCAGCCAGGGAGAAACTCCACTGCATTTGCCCATGGGCTCTAGAGCTTCTGTGGAATTAATTCCCATCTCCACCCATGTTCCTCTTGTTCCCCATCTCATTCTTTTCCCCACCCTCTTGGCTGCAGTTCCTGATCTTGGCAGAAATCTATCTTTTTTTTTTTTTTTTTTCCCCAACTGCAAGTCCAGTCCCACCCTCATTCATTGCTTCTCACACTCCCAATTCCCAACCCTACCTCTCCTGTCACCACAAATCCTTTCATCTCTTCCAGATTTCCTCCACCCTCTAATTCAGAGGTCACCTCATTCTTCAGCTAGACATAGTTCCACTCCACCTCTTCCTCAGAAACTCTTGCATCCTTTATCCTGCCTTTTGGATGCTCTCCTGCATCCAGTTCTCCTCCTATCTTCTCTTTGGCATAGTCCACCTCTGTCCATAGGGAAGGAACTTTGACAAGAAAATTCCTACCTTGACATTCACATACCTTCCTACATCAGTTTCTCTCCTTTCAACTGTGTGAAAAAAGCGGAACTTTTGTTGGGGGTGGAGGGGTCCACCAGTCATTGCCAAGAGCTGGTGAAGGTAATAGTCTCCACCCCCTTGCTGGGACAGCTATGTGTGAGACTGCCCCGCCAGTAGAAGTCATCTAATTACAGGTTTCAGGGAGGCTGCATCCAGCTCACAGGTCCCCTCAAATGAAAAAGAGACATCTTTGTCTTAAACCATGACAGAGTCTTTGTTGCAACTTTCCTGTTCAGTGGCAGGTAACAGATGCATTCAAAAGGGCATTCAGCTTTACTTCACAGTGAGCTGTGCCTTGGTGTGGGAACATTTCTCTATAATTGCACACTTCCAGTTCTTCATTATATTAGCTGACAGGCAATAAATACATAATACATACAGAAATCTTTCGTTCTTCATTTTCCTGAAGTGCAAATACTTTAATGTAAGTAATGTAAGAGGTTAGAGTTTGAATTAAAAGGGACCATGGAGTTTACAAAACTGAGATATCTCACTACCAAAAGTACTGGTAATTGTGACTGCCCTTTCCTCTCAAGATCTACTCAAGAACTTTAGGGGTTGGAGCAGCTGGGTATCAGCTTGGTTCACAACTAGATCAAAGTTTGAGTCTAACGGGTTAGCTGGAAGAAGCTGTTATGAGGGTGTCTAGTGATGCACTAGTGCTCCCCAATGAGTAAATTCTCCAAAATACGTAGAACCAAGGCTACTGAAGTTAGAAGATGGTGCGGTGTCCTAAAGAAGAGAGTGCTGGTCATGGCAACTTTAGATAGAAATTAAACAGACACATTTTTAAAAGTTTTATCTTCCCTATGACAAAAATAAACAGTTACTATGCAAATACCACCAAAGACTACAGCTTTCCATAGATTTCTGCCTGATGATTGATTAACTTTGAGTTAAGGCAGTGTTTTCAAGATACTGAATGTTCAGAGACAGCAGTGGCTCAACACACAATACAGCGTGGGTACTCACTTGTGGCAGCAGGCGCATGTAAGGAACCACACTGTGAATAAGAGAACTGGTTAAAGAAATATCTGCAAAATTTTCATTCTTTTTCCTGATCTGATTCATAGCCAGGCTCCATAAAGACTACCGAGCCAGTACAGGGACAAAATTTCTTGAACTATGGTTGCCACTGAACTCTTTGTAATGTGCAGCTGAGGTCTGCAATGGTACAAGCTGGGGTTTCTTTTGTTTTTCTAAAACAACTGCATCACTTGCTGAAGGGGACTTTCTGATGTCTACTGAGATGCAATCATATTATGGTCTTTCTCCACTGGAACTCATACAGTTTCTGCTACTGCCTATTTTCATAAAGCTTCTAACAACTAATCATCTTGACTTATGCCTAAATTGACTTTAGTTGAAACCTGACAATAGCATCAAAAGATATACAGCACAGATACTCTGCAATTGCATAAACTAGTTTCTCCAGACAGCAAAGTTTAAAAAAATGTAATAAAATGGGCAAATTTCCAGTTGAAGATGATCACTGAAAAGCTTGTGTCAGCATACCCTAAGCTATTTTTGATTTTGTGTTTAAAAATGCTTACGTGAAGATTTTTTTATTCAGGTAGCACGTGACCAAAAAAGTTTATGTATAAATTATCTGCTATACTAAGGTGGTGAACTGCTTGTGGGGAGTAATTATGGTCAAGTAAGTACACACAGTACCCACATAAGTACAACATTTTGTGTTGTAAGGAAACCAAGTATTTAAGCTATCTGGGGGGCAGGAGAGGGGGAAAGATTGCTAGAAAGCCAATTAAACCATGGAGAAACAGCATCAAACCCACCTATTACAGGTTATTAGTGTCATTCAGAGCAATATTCAAAGTTCAATAGTTCAGAAAATTAATGTATAAACAGTCCTTCTCAAGAAGCATGAGAAGCTAAAGAACCATGAAAACATGACCCACTTGATTTTGTCAGTACTCAACTTCTATGATTTTATAAGCCAGGTGGACTCTATTAGCTTTTCAGAGTCAAAGTACCAAAGTAAAACAGGCACACTCTAACCATTGTCCTGCGGGGAATCTTGGCCCTTGTTTTTCTGCCATATTTTGTGAAGCGTGCCATTGTGATATCCACACTAGTGTATGTCCAAACAATCACTGAGGACTGAAAGTCACAACATTAGTGCAAATAAGAGTTGAACAAAACAGGAAAGTGATTCTTGTGGGTCGGTGACAAATGACAGTGCGCATTAGTCATTTACACCCCAAGATAAAAATCTAATGTTTATATAATCTTAACTTACAGAAGAAGCACATGCACAAGCAACTTATGCTACAAAAGATTTTTTTTCCCCATATAATTTCAGAAAGTAAGTTCCCAATTCAGATGTCTTTTGGAACTATCATTCTAAAAATTAAAAAAAATTATGAAAAATAACTATAAGATTACCTAATATACTTTCTACGCCAAACTTTTAAGATATATACCTATATAAATACCATATGCACCCAAAATAATTTGAACAAAACCCCTGTAACAGTCCTCTGTAAATTGTGGCTTTTTCATTTTAAATAATTTGCTTGCTTTCCAAACACCACCCAGTTAATGGCTGCCAAATCACTAATGTTCACAGAAAAGAACAAGCTATTAAAAAAAGTGTAGCCCTATCCATCTTTAAAACATACTGACTTTAACCTGCTCAGTGAAACAACAGCCAGAAGAAAGAAGACATCAGGCTAGGCACTGAGATACAAAATGTAACAAAAAATAGAAGCATAAGAACCAGGTGACAAATACAACCTGTCACCAAAGTGTATTTGGTCACAGATGATCCTATATTTATACACAAATCAGTGCTGCATACAAATCAGATTACAAACAGATTAGAGGATTAAACTATGTGCACTGGCAAAACTGTATCTACAAGTTTCTGTTATATTAAGATCAGCCCTATAGTCTGTAAAAGACACACACAAAAACATAAAACTGTAGATTCACACTTCAGCAGATTTTTCCTACCTACAGGTTGTCTGTGTGACAGTCTTCTGTCTCTGTCTATGCCAACCTCCTGAGGTCTGAAAGCTCTTGTCAGCGCAGGAGAAATGGAAACCAGTTTCCATGCCAAACATCCCATCCCTCCTGTCACCTGCCTTCCTGCCATGTTTCATTTGCCACTCACCAGGGGTTTTTGCATGTTCACTCAGTTACCACCTTCCCATCATCACATACGGTTTTATGAAACCTTTCCTTTCTGACACTGTTCTCCACTTGCCCTACATACCTCCTGTTTTAAGCACCACTTGGATTTCTGTTTCGTGTCTAAGTCTTTCAGGAATACTGATACAGCTGATGTGAAACCAGTGTTGGGAGTGGGGGAGTAGATGCTAGACAGTAGTTCTTTGAGCTAGGGCTATTTCTGAGTAATTTAAATTTCCGGGTCTAATTATTAGGTACATGGGACCATTCCTATTCTCATTCTGTTTCACACCAGGAAGCAGCAGGTTTCCCCAGCAGCAATACTGAAATATTCCTCTGAAATTCAAGAGATGCCTGGTTCAAGAGACAGTAGGTTACAAGAAAGAGAAACTAAAAAGTTAAAACTTTAAGCCTCAGTGCATTGAGACAACTAAGAGAGAATTTCAACTTTCATCCTTAAAACAGTTCAAAAACAAAATGAACCACCACTGCTAAAACCACTTCTCAAGTCCACCAATGCACTTCAGTTAAAGCAAGAATAAGCTGGAGATGAAGTTGGAAAGGAAGTTCTCTATTTTCTAAATTAAATCCAAGTTATTAAAACAGACAACAACAAAACACCACCACCGCCAACCCCCCACCAAAAAAAACAAACCACAAAACCAAAAACCTAATAACCCTCACTCCCACAGAAACTACTGCCTTTATCAAGGCTCAGATTATTCATCATTTCTGGTTTTGTCCTTCAGCTTTCTCAGGAGGTTCGCCAGCGTCAGTTCTGCTTATCCTTCCAAACATCTTAACTTCTGACAGTTTTTTCAGTAGGCAATTTCTCATAATTAGTTCCTAACTATATATCAAGGCCCACACATTTTTAGAGTTTCTTCTCCTCCTAATGGCTTTTCCAATCCTGTTTAGACTCATCATCTTTTGAAAGTAATCTTTCTTCTTCCTAGTCTACTCAGTATTAGAGTTTCCAAGTCTTCCTTCACTCTATTGTTACGTTGTTCTGGTTTCTCTTGACAGAACAAGGAATTTCATATCAAACAAGCACTGCTAGCTGTTGAATGAAAAAAATAACTATTTAACAGACAACTCCTTCCATTTTCACTTCATCTGACCAAGAAGTGGATCTTGTATTTAAGTTTAGAACAGCTAGGCACTGAGTGAAACAGGTACAACCTTTTTTCACGTTTTCTTTGGTTTCAACAAAGTCCAGCGATTTTATTAAGAAACTAACTACTAACCTGCTCTCATTTAAGTCTTCCAGTCTTCTTGCCACCAAATTGTAACACCTGTAAACAATGCCCTTTTAGACTGTCTGTAAGCAAGCAGTCCTTTTAGAGATCTTGCAAACTGCAACACTACATCAACAACTGTATGAAAGACTCCATTTGTCAACAGGTTGAGTCCCCAGCATTCACCAATTTTAAAACAATATGCTCAGCACAGGCCAAAACCTATTTACATTAAAAAGCATAAGGCAAAATAAATTCTCAAACACAAAATCTTCCCAGCTAGAAAGCTAAAGGTGAATTCTACCTAATGCATTCAAGTCACTTTAAGAAATACCCTACTGTTGCTGGATACATGTGTACATTTCTGGTGTTAAATTCTGTTAAATTATTGCCCTATGAGTGTTGCATATTAAATAACATTCACTTTTAATCAGCTTTTCAATGAAAAATGCTGCTGGCAAAAAGCTGAAATGTGGTAATACACTTCCTTATTAAACCATACCTTCAGGTGCTGAAGTAAAATGAGTTGCACTGATGTTGCATATGCAGCAGTTTGTAATTACGAACACTGCAGTGCATACCAAATAAGCCATTAATGTCCATAGAAAGGGAAGAGAACATAGCTAAACAAATAGAAAGCGAAGGACTGTAACTCCTAAAGCATGGTGACCCAAACACAAGGAAAGGAAAGTAGCTAGAGTTTTCACATCCTTTTACAAGCATCGTGCTTTAAATCAATGTATTTGTAAGGAGAATCAATGATACTATGAAAATACTGACTAAAAGTTTTTATGTTCTCCATCTTGAAGCTTCATAAACATGAAGATGCAGATTTCTAACAAACAGCTCAGATCCAGAAAATTGAAAGATCCCAGAACAAAAAAAAGAGGTAAGGCAAATATGAACTATACAGATGCAAATAAGCATAAAACAGCTTAACTGATTTGATTTTGCAATGGCAAAAATTAAGGAGGTCTAGAATAAATATTAAAAGATAAAGGAAAAATGAGCAAGTCAGAATTAATATGGAAAAAAAAGTGCCTAAGAATTTGTAAAAAGTAATAAGTGACTTGCCTTGTATTTCCTGATACAAGGAAACTAATAAACCACAAAAGGATGAAACAAGATCATAGGCAGATGATATCATTAAGTAAAGGAATTGTCATCAATTTCTCTGAGAAGCCTAAGGCAAAATACCAAAATGTTTTCTTGATTAGGAAAAAAATAAATTAACACACTTAATTACATCTTACATTTAAATAAAATAAACATAAGCTCAGAGGAGACATGATACATACTATGCTACCAACCAAATTAGACTGATGATGATGAGTCCATCATTAAGGCCTTGCGACTGTGTATCAAGCACACAAGGTTTGAAGGACAACAGAAAAGCTAGGAGGGAACCAAAATCTACAGCTTCCCCATCTTTTACGCTCATCTGGCCTGTTACTCTTGTCTGGTCTACTCCTGTCAGAAACAAAGCATGTCTGACCTCATCCACAATCAGAAATAATCCTTTAATGTGTTTTCTAGCTACTGTTCCAGTTCCTTCAGCTTCACTTAACTTACCTACCTCTTAACTCATATTTTAATTAGGGGATTTTTTCTAACCTGAAATGAGAAACAGCACACACAGACCAACAAGCTAATCTAAGGAAACAGTAACCTGTTTCCCTGGCTCAGCTAAAGTCAAAAGAAAAGGTACATCCAAGGCCAGCTTTGACAGCCTCCTTCATTCCTGCCTGGATTCCCATTAGCCCAATTTATTCATTTATTTATTTTACTACAACTGCTAAAACTCAAGTGTTCAATCTAACATATCCAGAACTTCTAAAACTTTTCTGATGTACTTACCACAGTTTCTCATTAGCTTATTCCTAGCCAAGATGTGGAGGCTACCTCATACTTACATCCTCTTTCACCTTTACACTGTTGAAGCACTGTAAAACAATTTGGTTTGAAGCAAAACAACACTAGCAATGGACATGGGAGGGGTTGTAGCAGGGAGGAAGGCATGCAGTATTCTTCCATACATGACAGAAAATGTAACTATTTTATCATGACAGAAATACCTGTATATTTTTTTACGGTCTCATATTAAAACAAAAACTTAAGATTTACTAAGTCCTTGCAAGGTACAAGAGATCTGACAAAGCAGGAGAACAAGGAACAGTTCTGAAACTACACACACTACAACTGTTAAAACCTAACTGCTTTTCTTACTTAACTGCAACTTCTAGGCCAGAGATTTAATTAACCTAAAAAAGAAAAGCATTTAGCAGATGTGAAAACAGCATCTGGACAGCCTGTTGACCCAGTCACATACCCATTTTTACTTCTTTCTATGCACCATTTCTATAAGGTTTCAAACGCAAACTTTAGAAAACTGCTGATTTTCAGCATCTTCCAGCAAGAAGGCTGTCCAATTAGGGTAATAGTTCATTAATACTACTGAGGGCTGCTAACAAGTAATATTAATTTAGAAAGTCAAGTAAACAAGCAATTAATCCAAATGTTTGAACACTTAAAAATATTATTCTGCTGAAGGTTTTAAAAGTATTGTTGAATTGAAAGCATCCAGTCAGCCAGTAATTCCATTAAGAAAAAAAATTCATGAATGCATTCATTCCTATGCTTCCTTCTTAGATGCCAGAGCTCTGTGGTAATAAGACACATTGAAGCCTGAGTGTCAAATCTCATTCAGAAACTTGGAGATTTGATTTTCTGCCAAAATCAAGGAAGGTACTTGGCTCAATTTGTCTTCAGAAAATGATAGATTTTCAGAGGTAACTCATGTCACTTCAGCTTGCATATGCAACATGTAAGAAACTGGACACATAATAATGGACTAATTAATACAGTGTTGCAGACTTGATGTCTAGACAAGATAAGACATTTCAAGAATCCCTGCTACTCATGCTTATAAAGGAACAACAAAGAGATAGCCTTTTGTGTAACACCAACGCTGAATCGCTCCAATTGTGAATGTAACACCAGGGACATATTTGTCATCACTTTTGGAAAAAAAACACACTGCAGCACATTATGTGCTAAAAGCATAAGCTGATCTTTAACTATATAAAAACAGAAACTAAACAAATCCAAAACAATACTTCAACCTATATTGCATGTTATTAAATGCAAAAATATAACAAGTGCATGAAATTGTTACATCGGCAACCTATGAATATTCATTGACCTTGACATGCCAATGCAAAATTCTCTGCTACACTCTTCCAAAGTACCCAGATCAATTTTTAAACATCTCTTTAATGGGCTTCTACCCCACCATGCTTGGACAACATATAAAACCAGGTTTCATAATTACAACTGTGGAGGAAAGCGGGAAAGGCATGTTCAAAGGCATAAGGAAACAGCTAGTTCCAAAAAACCCCACCAAAACAACGAAAAAAAACCCAACCAAGCCAAAACAAAAAAACTCCCCAGAAAGCTAATTACCTCACTATTTTTTTTTTTTAAACTCTCCAAAGTTTCTGATTGCTTACAAATAGAACATCAAAAGCCACTTCATGGGTCCAGACCCTACTTCACAGAACATATTAAAATCAGACATATATTAATGCTGCAGAATTTTCATTCAGTGGAAAAAGGCACAAAGATAGAGAAAGAAGATGCACCAGGATGGAAGGGCTCAGATTTCCCGGTACCTGCTGGGTGGAAGCACCAGGAAAGATGTGTTCTACCAACCACAAAGTGGCACAGCCAGAGGGTCCAGGGAACTCAAGCCTTCCCTGAGAGCAGCTGAGCCCACTCCAGGCAGAGCAGGTCCCCACAGGCAGGTGAGGCCAGCCAAAAGCAGGGGACCACAGCAAGGAGCTGGGACTCCGCACTTCAAGGATGGGGACAGGAAACTGCCAAGAGCAGCAGAGAGAAGAAACAGTGTCCTTGGCGGAAAGAAAGCACCTTCTGGATGGAGGACAGCATATGCAGGACTGTGACGGCAGTTGAGCTCAGAGAAAGAGCAGTGAAACACTGAAATAGGCTGTCCAGAGAAACAGTGGAGTCTCCCCCACTGGAAATATTCAGGACTTGACAGAGCCCTGACTGACCTGATCTAAGGTCCTGTTTCAAGAGGAGACTGGCATAAGTGAGGTCTCATCCAACCTGGACGTTTCTATGATACCGTCACTATGCCTGTCATTTCAGAGATAAGACCAGAGATCTCCAGGACCTGCGGTTCCAGTTCTGAGTGTTCTCAAGTGCCTGTGCATCTTCAACCACGTTCTTCCTTCCCAAGTAATATTGGCAGACTTCAAGTTCAACATATGCTTTGGAGTTTTTCTAGTTTGGGAGTCACAGAGATAATTCTTGGCTCTGTTCAAACACTGTCTGGATTTTTCTGAGTCTTTACCCATGAGCACAGCTTCTGTTCTCTCTTTATGTCAGCTTCAGTTAAAATTTGAAAAGCAACTGTAGACTCTTAAATGATGGTCACTAAATAGCAACCAGCAAGTAGTGCTTGTTTGACAATTTTAGTCCCATCATAGTCAGCATATAAAAAAAAATTCTTTTTCTTCAAATTACATGATTTTACATTAATGCTTGCAGTAAGTCCCCCATCAAACAAATAATATACAAATATTTGGTTGATGAGCCAGAGTGACCATTTACAATCACATTCCATTTCAAATTCTGAATTTGGTGATTGTTTAACTTAGAGGAAAGGTAGAGTGAACTTTACAGAAGAGTAATATGAGTCATACATAAGATACTGAGATGGACTTATTTAAACAGAACACCTGTATGAATATTTCATTCAATTGCTTAAGGGATTTTTTTCATCGTTTTTTCTTAAGAGAAATAACAGGCTATATCACAAGCTGCTGCCCCCCTTCTGCCCAGGGCATCAGGCTGCCTGTTTCTCTGCTGCACAGCAATGAATTTGCTCATTGCAACACACTGTACGTGTTCTGTCAGCACCGTTTTTTGCCTCTGGGTTTACCTGAAATAATACCATACTATGAAGTAAAAGTACGTATTTGGAAATTTTTGCTCTTTTTCCTGCTTGCAGCTTTGGAGTCAGATAGATCTGGAGAGAACAAAGCAAAGATGGCTTTATCAGGAGTTTGGAACAGCAAGAATACCTGAGAATCATCATGAGAATAAATATGAACTGAAAAGCAACCATCACTAGATCTGATGCTCCAAGAGAGCAGGAAAACTTTCTAGACAGAAGCAGAAGAGGTCTGATGGGTCAAGCCTTCCAATCAAGCCTCACTTTCTCAAAGACTACCTGGACCCTCACCAATTCTTAAACAGATATCCAGTGGCACAAGAAGTTATTTCCACCTTGTCTGATTTATTTATTTATTTTAAATACTTTAATAGCCGTCCAGTGAAGACTGAAAACCAATCTGTCAGGAATATTGCTTTGCAGAAGGATTACAGCTTCACCATTTTTGCAGCATCTCTTTGCAATAAGTATTTTATTTTAGTAATACTTCCACAAAATTACATTCTGGAAATAATACATTAGAACCAGGTATTCAGAAGCTATTTTAAACACTGAATGAAATTCAACTGGAAGAGAGTCCTCAGAACAAAAAATTTTTCTGCTGTTATTTGAGTCTTCAGGACAAATAATGAGAAACAAATTATATATAAGCGTTCTTAAAAATGTATGCTATATTTCATTATCAAGTCAGTCTTCCTATTCTTAAAGTATTATAGCCTACAGTTCACTTTTAAGATTTAAATGTCACATCTATATGAACAATACAGCATGACTAGCAATAGTATTAAATTTGCATGTTAAGGACTAATTTTACTGTGCAAAAACCAGAAACATACAATTTATACTGATTTCACTACTGTTTAACTGAAAGTATTGAGAAAAGGAGCAGTTCGCCACAGGACTGCAAATTTAGTTTCCATTCCACTCTTTGCTCCCTCTCTCATTCCTTGTCTTTCACAAGGCTGAGAACTCAAGCCACATAGGATTAAACCAAATTTACTTTTAGATGCTGACAACTCAAAGTCAACAGAACAGTGTACAAATTTCTACAGAGAGACTGCTTCCAGTAGGAAAGTTCACAGTATACAGTAGGAAGATTCACAGTATTTTACAATTATGAAAATCATCATTATTGTCATAACAATAAGTTTTCTAGATTTTTAATTGCTGAAGCAGAAGTTACTTTTAAACATTTATCTGAAAAACACACAGGTCATTTTAACCGTCTTATGTTTAAATGATAAAATAAATATCTTGTCTAGCTCTCAGCAAGTTCACAGTACCTGATTGTATAAAAAAATAGGAATCTTGTTCAGTTTAATAAAATGTATTGAAGATGCTTCCAGTATCATTCTAAAATTTTACTTTAATTCTACAGAAGCTGACAGCTTCAATATTCAAATCAAAACCAGGAAAAACTGGTTTTATGAAATCCCAATTTTTTTTAAGTTACTCCTCAGACTTTTCTCAGCTAAGTTCCTAAAAGTATTGTTTTACAGAACATAACCTAGATTTCCTCAGAGATAAGGGCAAACTCTACCAAACATAATAAGATTAGATCATATCGAAGACAACATTTGGATTTTACGCCCAAATTTTCATCTGTCTTCACTATAAGCCGGTCCCTAGGACTGAGGAGTAGATCTTTGTGGGAAATAAACCAATCACAGATTCACCAGCATCAGGCTAAATAATGACAATTGCTATTTTTTAAAAATATGCTCCTGTTTTGGTTTTTTTTTTTCAGTTTTTCATTTTTAAATAGTCACAAGTTTATGCATTTGGTAGTAGCTGATATAGGCCAAGTACAACCTGGTGATCAGACACAGAGGGAGAAACAAACTGCATCATGACCCTCATAATTACAGCACGCTCTAACTCCACCCAGACCCTGCAGACATGCAAAGCCATACTCACCAGGAACATGATTATGCAAAGTCAACATTTAAAAAAAAATAATAAAAAGAAACAAAAATAATTGGGTAGAAAGTTGTTTTTCAAGTGTCAAGAAAAAAGGAACAACAGCATTAGAGTACAGGAAATGGGCTCACAGGCAACAGAACAAAGGCCACTAGAATTAAGATGGAAAGCGAAGACTTAGAATAAGCTTATCTTGAACGAGACCAGCGACCTATTTTCTTGAAGATGTTATTATGAGATAATCATGAGGGGGAACAGTGATCTATATTTCCTTTCCACCAATCCCAGGCATACACTGAAAATACTGTAAATCAGAGCAAGTTTGAAGAAAGTCATCTCTTTCTCCCACCTAAATTATAATCTTTAAACGCAATTTCCAGACTTGGGCACAGCTGCATTTACGTCAGAAAAATTTCCAAACTCTCCATTTAAAGTAACAAAAAATATGGTAATAAAACACTTTGATTGTTTATCACAAATGAAATACAAGGTTATTGTAGGTAATTTCCTCACTGTGAAGTGACACATTAAAGATTAATACATGAATAAACTTCCATTGAACTTCCTCAGAAACTCAATATTACAAGAGTAATAGAAATCTTGTTTTGTATCAAATTAATTCCCAAGTACTCAACATAAAAAAGAACACAAATTTTGAAGACAATATCCCTCAGTCATCCAGATATAAAACACTGTAGTCAAAGCAAAACTTAAAGATCCTTAATCTTCAGAGAATGACAAAGGCACAGATTCAAAGCTGCTTTAAAAAAAACAAACACAAAAACCCAACAAAACAACCCCACCACCACCAAAAAAAACCCACAAAAGACGACCAAAAAAACCCCAAACAAAACCAACAGGCAGCTTCCAGTGTTCAATCCCAAACTGTACATATTTAAGTTAAGGAAATCACAGTGTAAAAATAATTTTTGATAATTTGATCTCACATAAAATCTTAGTTTTTAATTACAATAAAAATTATCTGTATTCTATTTGATTTTAAAACAATTATTCATAGTCATTTTCTTGACTTGCAAAATAGCAGGTGTTGCATGTAAGTTACAGAAAACTACCACTAATTCCCATGTGCAGATAAATGCCATGCTTCTTCAGTAATGTACAGAATTAAATAGACGGTGATGTTACCATCACACCATCTCAAGAAATTAGATTACATTCATATTATGCTCCAAGAAGGAGGAAAAAAAATAAATCAACATATTTCTAGCAGATCAAGCCATTACGCAGGTACTGTTATCAATGACAAGATTCTAAGAGGACTCACCTGTTCAATCTCCTTCGTCTTAGTTGCAATTGCTTTTGAGCGGCCAAGAAGCTGGCCATCCTCATATAATTCCGTACTATCTGTTATATTTGTTTCTGTTTCCTCTGTTTGTTCAGCGTATAATGCAGTTGAGGAGCCAGCCTATAAAAAAAATAAAATAAAATTTCAGAGTTTTGAGAGCAAAATAAGAACCTTAAAATGTGAAAGCAGAAATAAAAACCCTAATACAGTCATTCAGATATGACTTTGCTTATCAAGATGATTAGTGAAGTCTTATTGCTACAAGCTAACAGATATAGAAATATGGATTTTAAACATGTAGAAAACATGACATGATAAAAAACCTGTAACTCAGTCTTAACTGTGTAAAGACAACATCAGATAACCTTTACTTGCCCTTCCGCTGAGAAGGAACTTGTATATGTGATATTTATAACACTAGCTAGCACGAAATCCACAATGAAAGTGGGGTTAGTTCTCTGGGAAAGGATAAAAGTAACAAATCAAAGGTAAATAGGCATTCACAATATCAAAATGCTGACAGAAAGAACTCTTGCAGCATTCAGGGTCACAGTTTTAATATTAAAGGAAGAGAGATACCTATTTATAGCAAAAGCAAACACCATGCTTACAGGATTCCTGACAATGTGAGAAATCTTACTGAAGTACCAAAATTGTATAAGCTTCCCTGTAAAACAGAAATTAAGACCGTACTCCTGCCCCAAAGAAAACAGACTCCCAGTCCAAGGAGTCTATATAGAAGATGTAAAAAGAGAAGAAATTTCTACTGCACATTTAAATCCAATATTATAGAATAGATTTCTAGAGTACTATAATATTTTTTAAAAAATAACATTTGACAATTGAAGAAAGATTTTTATAATATTCAAAAATAAAGAGGTGGATAATCTTAGGACTTAACTAATGTGAAATAGAAAAGCATTAGACAAAAAAAAAGTTTAAATGGTCCTATGAGCATCTGCTCAAAACTTAGCTACAATATAAACCATTAAGATTGCATCCCAAATCTTGTTACTAAAGTAAATCATGAAATGCCCGAGAGGGAGTAAAGGCTGCTAAAAAGTTCAGCGCAACATGAAATTCAACTAGTAAGCACTATGTAAGATAAACTGGAAAAAGTTAAAGATGTTGGAATTCATACACAACAGCCTACTAATCAAGGTGACAAATATCCTTTCTTCTAGGACTCAGAATGAGATGCCACACCTCCTTCATTAGCATTCCTCTAGCAAACTTTCTTAGTCAATAACTCTTCTCTGGCTCTGCCATAATCAACTGCCATTGTTTCATTTTGAATCTTCCCCCCCCCCCCCCCCCCCCCCCGCCCC
>VXBL01005735.1:409223-448794 GCA_013400195.1 Aramus guarauna | reverse complement strand
GCCCCTGCAATTTTCTCTGAGGCACAGAGGAAGCTTTAAACAACTCTTCCCCTCTGCGGCTCGCTGTGTTCTTTCCTCCCTTGCATTACCTTCCCCTCATCAAGAACAGGAGTGACATTTCTCTTCACTGTTACTCTCCTGAACCTCTCAGAAATGTCCATCCATATGTTCTCCTCCGTATGGCATTCATGCTTGGATATGTTTGCTCCTTTTTCCTCACTGTACGCCTCCTCCCTCTTTTTTTTTAATTTCTTTCCTGGAGGGAAATGAACGGTGTATTTATCCAATCGGATCTTCCTGTCCAGCACCAAGAAGCTGTTGATGCACTTGGCCACTGCACCAATAGACATGACTTAAGAGTTCAGATAAATACAGATCCAGTGAGTTTATTTCTCTAATCTAGCCCTTCGGGTCCACAAATGTGAAATACAAGGAGGAAATACGATGATTTGTTTTCCCCTCAAATTATTTACAAACAAATATAAAATTAAAACCCATTAATTATAAAGTTTAAGACACATGACTCTGTAAAGTAGGTACTATTTTGGTTTTCTAAGAGTGCCTCTAAAGCTGAAGAGAAGGACTGCTGAAATGGTCACAGGATTAAACTAGACTATTTTACAAGAATACTACATGACATTTGGTCGTTTTAAATGAAAAAAGATGTCACTTTCTGCATCAAAAGGCGCTAGGTAAAAGACACCATCTTTACTAGAGTATTTCTGCCTTCTCTGTGCCAGAAATCACTGCCTACCAATCTTACCAGCCTCGGTTGATTGACTTGGAAAACCTTATAAATCACATATTGTCAGTCTTTATGTGACTAAAAAGACACGTAATAGACCTGTCAATCCAATCATGACAGAAAGGCAGGGAAGTTGTGAAAGTAGTTCAGATGTGTAAGATGACAACGGGTCTCCCAGAAGCCCAGCCCTTTCTGGCATGGTGCTGGGCTGAATGCTGAGGTGGTCTGAGAGCACCTAGAAACGTTCACATCAGCAATCCCTACTAACTTGCATACTCTCTCAGTCGGGGATTCAGGTTATCAACCAGGTCCCGTATTTGCACTAACACACGATCCACAGCTGAGCTGTCCAAGAACAAGAGGTCTGCCAGTCCCTCGCCCATCTTGCTGCACAAACACTTGCCAGATTAACTTC
This sequence comes from Aramus guarauna, assembly GCA_013400195.1. Classification (NCBI taxonomy): domain Eukaryota; kingdom Metazoa; phylum Chordata; class Aves; order Gruiformes; family Aramidae; genus Aramus; species Aramus guarauna. The sequence goes on along the minus strand of VXBL01005735.1, from coordinate 447,634 downwards.
AGTAATGAATACTAAACTACTTACCTTTCTCTAGAGGGTATTAATGAATGCTTGCTGAACCTGCTCTGCTAGCAGATCAGTAAAAAATGATTACATCTGAAAGACTGGCAGCAACAAATGTATCTTCTACCGACATAACAGAACCCAAAAAGACCAGCTATTCAAGGGCAGCTTAACAAAACAAAGACCGAGAAGGGCTATAATCACACTTCAGTGTAGCAAAGGGTAGAAGACAAGGAGGGACAAGAACAGATGGGTATAAACTGAAAACTAATGTTGAGTATTTATGAAATAAAAGTTCTGGAAAAAAGATAAATCTACTAACTGCAGTAGCAAGGCAAAAGCTTAATTTCTAAGATAAAGAAGGAATGCTTTCCGAAACGGAATGCATGCCGTGGCAGGCTGCCATGGCATGGAACTGAACTCAATAAACCAGAGTTTCTCTTCTAGTCTTATGTTTTATCTGTAAACTCACATTTTGACTCAGAAGTCCCTTGCTAATTTTAGGGCGCTCAGCAGGCATAAAAAACTTACACCAGTGAGAGAATTCCTTGGAGAATCCAGAGCTCCCTCCCGCCCCAGCCAAGGGAGAGCTGGAGCCTTGTTTTGTCAGTTGTAGCTCAACATTAATTTAAATCATACTAACAAAATCTACTATGTTTTTCTGTATTTTTTTAAATAAGAAAAAGTAAAAAGGGAAAAGAAGAATCACAAAATACAAGGCTTTATCCTCCCTCTTGCTCTCTTTCAACATGCATTTAATAACATAGATAGAAAAATTCAGGGGTAAATTATAAAACGTGCCTTTCAGGAGAGTGCAGCAAAACAAAAGCCTACTGTTGTAACACTTTAAAATAAATTGATTAATACTCCGGTCTTACATCGTATTCTGTTATTTCAGGTAAATTGCTTTCATCAGCCTTTTCTGACTTTTCAGCTGCCCACTTGCTTGCTGCTTCTGCAAGTTCCTTTTCCGACAGTCTGTTGCTCTTATCCAAGGCCTGTACAAAAACATGAAGGTTTAACATGAAATATATTTACAGTTGGCAAAGCATCTTCAAAACTAAAATAAACAGTTATTCAGATCCCCAAAACATTTTAAAATAGGAAATAAGGAAGCTAATCTATTTCACTTGCTGATTGATTTCTTTGAAAAGAAAAATGAGTGGGGAGAGAACAAAAAGAGAAAAAAGAGAGAGAGGAGGAAAAAGATAAATCAATGAAGTTCAGTAAAATGTTAAAAAAAGTACTATGCTTTCAGAATCAGTTTTATTAAATTCACAGGACAGAGATAACAGAAAAATTATTTGAGACCAGTTGAGTTTAAAGAGACACGGATCAAATGGGAACTAAGAAGTCAGATACAAGTGTGGAGTGATCTAATAATTCAATGCTATTTTCAGAGATAAAAGGTTGTAACAATTTTAAACTAAACTATTAAATACTATGTATGATATAAAACCTAAGCTAATTAGGGACAAAAAGTATTTTATACATACTTTAAATTATCAGACCTGCTTCCATTAAATTTTTTTTTTTTTTTTGTATTTGAGGGGGAACACTGATCATTTACAATAGAGTCAGTCATGGCTTTATGGCCTTTGCATCTCTCTTTTCAGATGGAAGCACTCATATAAATAATATTTAAAAATTGGGTTTGCTCTAAGAATATGACTTGGCTTTTACTAACAGAGTAACAAACAGACAACAACAAATACCCGTCTACAAAAAACAGTTTAGGAATAGCTAGCTTTAGAAATCTTACTACCACTATGTGGGTAACTCATTTGTATCAACTGTCTGTATAGAATCATCCATCCAAGAATCTATACAACTCTAGTATTAAAAACTGCAACACCAAGATGAATACCTAAAAAGAAAAAAAAAGACAAAAAAAAAGAAAAAGAAAAAAAGAAAAAAAAGAAAAAAAGAAAAAAAAAGAAAAAAAGAAAAAAAAGAGAAAAAGAAAAAAAAGAAAAAAAGAAAAAAAGAAAAAAAGAAAAAAAGAAAAAAAGAAAAAAAAGAAGGCAAAAATCCTACTGCCTGAAAAAGGTTGTCACAATTTTTACCCAAAGCCTGTTCCATCTTGGCAAACAGATGGACAGAAAAAAAGAAAAAAAAAAAGCAAAGAAAAAAACAAATGACAAAACCCAAGACTCCCCCCCCATTATCATTAATTCATTCCAAATTACATAAACAGCCAGAGGAAGCAAATACTGTGACCTATAATAAGACTGTTTCATCTTCAGACCTTTTGTGCTTGCCTCAATAAAATATTATCCAAACATCTCTTTGTGCTGTAGAGTGGCATGAGTATACAATTCACAGATCCATTCCTGGATTCCATTTCATAAAGACACCACCTTTATCTGAATCCAGAAGAGAAGTGCAACACAATGTTCAAATAGGAATCCCTCTTTTCTATAATCGTAAATTACCAAATTATAACCAGCGAAGCCAGGAGGTGACAAAGTTCAAGACACAAGGGTACAAAGATGATTCTTAAAAGAAAGGGGTAATATAATTAATAGAATAATCAGCCCAGCTCACCTTTCCAAACTACACAATTATTCTTACACTAGTCTCACTACAAACTGCTGACAAGATTTTTCTTCCCCCGATGTTCTTATTCCCCACAGTATGCCTGACTTATCTCTAACCTAACTGTGCTCTAGCTGCCAAAAAATCTGTACTGCGGTTCTGTTATGAATCTCTCCCTTTCCTCAAATGTAGCTCTGGCCAATACTAACAAAAAGAAAAGATCAGTATCTTTGTCAGGGACAATCAGCTTTGCATAAAATGAAGATAAAGAAAATGTCACATGACCTTCAATATTTTCACAAGCCATAAGCAGAAACTAATCACTCTAGTATCTACTGGAAGACAGCAAAAAATCTGTTTAATTTAATCTCACTAAATTTAATTCTATAGGTCACATGTCAATAAATATCTGTTAAAAAAACTGAGTGCATTTTATGCAATAAAGTAATGATATTTCCACATGTACATTACAACTGAAGAGAAAGCACAGGAAATTTCTCAGAGGAAAATATCTGCAGCCACTTCGGCTGCAAACTTGCAAGAAATTAACCACCTAGTATATCTCGTAAAAAAACCCTAACAACAAACTTCCCCCCATCTCAAAAAAAAGGGGTGTTTTTTTTCTTTTTTTACCTTATCCATAATGTAAGAACAGCAAAAACCTGTCAGTTTTCTGCTATCTTTGCTGAGAAGCTTTCCCTATCTCACTGCCTTTTGCTCTAATTATGTTGGATACAGCCTCCAAGGCTTGTAGTCCAGACAGCTATTAAAGAAAAACACAAAAGATTTCATGCTGTAGTAAATTAAACAGGTGGTTAAGATCAGATAACACCAACACGTATTAATTCACATGCATGAATATGTAAAAAAATGAATTATAAGATAGATAAGAATACCTTTTTAGATTTGCATATAGTTACTACAGTGAAAAGAGATATTGCTGTGGAAGCATATACCTTTGTAAGTATTTCAAAGCTAAATTATAACTTAGAGCACTGAAAATTATCTCCATTAATCTATAAAGTATATAACTCATTCCTCAAGCCTAAGTAGATTGTAAGACCCTGGCCCTAGAGATGTTAACCATGTTTTGCACAGACTTGTTCTGACAATATTTCTATGTCAGTGAAGCACTAATATAACTTAACTGGTCAGTCTAATCCAGCCATCACCCCAAGAGGCTCTGCTGACACAGGACAATACATTAAAAGCAGATTTTGTGACTTGAAGAGAAAAGCAATAAAAGGTCACTGAAGTACTTCCATTTCTGCAGTTGATGCATACCCAATAAATATTTGTGTTGTCTGGGGAAATGATTTCCATCAAACAAAGTTTTGTTTTGTGTACCTTACGTTAAGTGGCTATCTGCTACCAGCAGATGTATGCAAACTGCTGGCAAAAAAAATCCAACACAGACTGCATAGATCAGACCTGACTGAAGAAGAAAGAAAAAAATTTAAAGACTACTTTATAGTTGAAGCTTACAATGCGTATTAATACAAGAGCAAGAGATTTTGCAATGCTTCCTTGTTCTCAAAGGTTTCTATTAAGCAAGGACTTGGTATTAAGCTGTAGTGTTCTGAGTCTGTAAGCAAAATAGATGAACTAATAATGAAGTTTATTTTATAATCCAAAGCAGCATAACTTGTGCATAACAGCTTTTATCTGACTTTCCTTATTTACATCGCTGAAAAAGTATCACTTGCCTCCCCCCTTAAGGACATTGGCCTTTAGCTAATGCCTAGCACAGCAGTTCTAAAAGAGCTGCGTAAGGGATAAGTACTTGGAATGACGTAGCACAACCAAAGCCTGATTTTTTCCCCACCTAATTATTTCCTTCATTCTCACCTTCTCACAACAAAAAGCACCTTTCTTTCTGCCCATTTTGTTTTTGTCTAAGCACTCCACTGCTTTCATTAAAAGACCTCAAGAATCAGGCTAGTACACCATGCACTTAGGGCAAATGCTACTTTTTAATAGGACCTTATTCACTTAGAACAATATAATATATTCACTTAGAACAATATAATATATTCACTTAGAACAATATAATACATTGTTTCTTTATGTCTCATTAAAGTATTTCTCAAAAATTTAGAGACAATACCCCTGTGGAAATGTTCATTTTAACCTCAAATATAATTTACAGGCAAGCAGTCTATGCTGTGAAAATGTTTTTGCTGCCACAGGACTGCCAGAACAATATTGAATGCTGATTGTTCGTTAGTGTTTATTAGCCTGTCCATTTAACTAATTAGCAAGATTATGTAGTTGGTGCTCAGCCCACAAGATTTTTTTTTTGAAGGGATATTAAACAGCATCATTTAGAACATAAAATGGCATTTACCAAACTATCTTGCAATGTGGCTCCCTTCCCAAGCAAACGCTATCATTCTTGCCACATCCTCGAGCAGCCCTGCTTCCAAGTCCACACTGCTATTCACATTATCTTCCCAGTCAGTCACACCACACTGTTTCCAAATCCAGTCCCAGCTTAGGAATCACTGTAGGATGGAGTTCAGTGCAAGTACAGGCTTATCCAATCGATGTGATGCTGCTAAAAACTGCTTCCCCATTTTTTTCCTTGCCATTCCTTTTCTAACACACTCTGGACTTTGGAAAATTAATTTTAAATCCATATAAAACTCCCTTTCTCCTAAAATGAGACAGTGAATACAGAATAAAAAGGTTTGTTGGTGTCATCATTAGATACACAGCATCATCAGCACTTTCCTGGCAGATAAGGGAAATCTGTTCTCTGCTGGATTGCAGAGCAATTCAAGGTGCTCTTTCCCTAAAAGCTGCATACTGTATCTCCTTCCAACGGAGGAAAAAATCCAACAACAGCAAGCAATCTGAAACCTTGGTGAGAAGTACTCGAAAAGTCACCTTTGATGAGGGTACTGCTGTGGACCCCGAAGGTGATGCATCTCTTGATGTTTTCAGTGATTGAACTGATGTCCTCTCTTTACCTACAATTAAGAAAAAAAAATGACTGTAAAATTATATTAAAGATATGCGTTGCAAATGTATTTATTGGCTTAGAAAAACTGCAGTGAAATTCACTCAAGTCAGACATGAAATGTACATGCTCCACCATCTCATAAATATCGGTAACACTTTCTTCTCTTTACAGAGAGAGACGTAGCTATATTATTTCACATATTTAGGAAAACCCACTGTCCTTTTTTTCGACATTAACTGAAAGGGTGTATCAATATGATTTGGCAAGATGGTGTGGTTTTACTTTTTAATATTCCTATAATAATAGAAACAGGTGACATATTAAACACCAGCCAATCACTCCAGGAAACAAGGCAGTGTAGGAACTGGTTTAGCAGGCTACAGTATGCCAAAAAGCCGTGCCATGGGAAATAGTCCTGTATTGGATCAACCACAGGCTAGACAGATGCTCTTTGTATTGTCAGTGGTTTTCTTGTAAGAGTTAAAAATCAGCAAAATGACAATTCAAATTCAGTGAATTTGAAATCGTGGTCTGCGCAGGGCCTTGCCACAGACTGGTTACAGGCAGACCATGGGAGCAGAACCAGTTGCAGTGCAAACTACTAGTTTTCAACCTGTGATCCATGGATTACATCTATGGGATCTGCAAAAGTAAATACGAAAAGCAAATGTGTTGTCAGTAGGCCTGATTAACTAGGCTATTCACACCCACTGGGAAATGGTTGACTGTTCACAAATGGAAAACAATACAGGCTTATCTTGGCTTCCACTAAATTTGTATCAACATAATTAAGAACAGAATGAATTAAAAAGTCTATCAAATACTTATGAAAATTGGGATATAAATTATTTTAGTAGAACTACAAACAAATATGGCTTTAATTTAATGAGTCAAAGCAATAAAGAGCAAGCATGGCATCTTACTCCTAATAGCTGAGCTATTTTCTTTTTTCACTCAATGCCATAAGACTGCATCATATTGTGTATTTTAAAATGCCACTACCTACACAAAAACGTAAGGAAAAGTCTATGCAAAATCTATACTTTTAACAATAGGAAATATTTAAGGCGTATTTGAAAAGGTGGTCTTCTATTCTTTCCTCATATTTTCATACCGTATGTATAGTGTAGACTTAATAGAAAGCAAAGATCAAACACCTGCTCATCTCTGCACGTTGTTAGAGGCAAGTGAGTTAGTGCTACCATGTTGAAGGCCTACTAATCCATGCCAAAATCTTTAGAGCTACTGATGGATCTTTCAAAAATGCTACTGAAAATAGTTGTGGAAGTGACTCTGGCAAAAGCAAACATTCCTAATTGCACTTTAACCCTCAATTTGAGGATGATGCTAAATGGAGAGCATACTTAAAAACACAGCAAGCAGCCTTATTTAAGAATTTCTAGTAGCCACAAAACAAAAGATGAATTATGAATTACCTTTTTAAAAAAAACCAAACCCCTATTTAACAATGAAAAGAAATAGCAAAGAGAAAAAAACTATGAAAGATCAGAAATTCCTATAAAGACAAAGTATATGACAAAACTAAAAACATGAAGATAGAAATAACCCTGCCTTTAGTCTGTCACACTCCCCAAAGCACAGAATGTCTCCCGTGATACCACCAACTAACGCAGGAGTTTTGCTTTTCAGCCCCATGGAAATTTACAGACTACTCTTAACTCTGCCTCCTACATGCCTCCTTCTGGATTCTTTAAAGATTATCTTAGTTGAGTGGATTATATGTTTGTGCTTGAATAGATGAAATAAGCTGATATGAGCAGCAGTAAATTATTCAAAGCTAAGCAGAGAGAGAAACCAACATTTAATTCGGAGCCATTATTAGGAGGCCATTTTTTCTGAACACGTGTGGCTATTTTGAACCCACAAGTCCTACCTGTACAATCAAACATGACGCTTTCCAAGCGCCACTACTTGCCTTCTTGCATCTCCTCGACATACCACTCTACAGACGCCTCACCCACTGGCTCGGTGAAGGAATACCACCCTGCTCCTCTCCATGCTCTCTCTGCATGGCTGAATGCCTGTCCTTTCCTATGAACCCTTTCCCTCCCTTTACCAAGCCTCTTAATGTCCCCTCAGTTTTCTTTATTCAAATTCTACGTTTATCCTAATTTACGAAGGGCTGGAGAACATGGGATGTTCCTCCTTCAGTGGAAGTCATCAGGCCAAACTGATTCAGACAGCATGATTTTAAACAGTATTACGGTATTTAAAAAGACGATGGATTATAAATTCTGCATGAAACAATATATACTTCATGTTGTAAATACGTTTAAGTACAGACTAAAGTGTACTGCTGACGAATATAAGATATATCTTGCTTTATGTTCCTTTTAAATACATACTACATGAGCTTACCTAAGACAAATCATATTCAAACACGGTTCTAAAAGTATTATTTAAGCCATTTATACCTTGCAAATAGGCCTTTTTAATTCAATCACCTAGAGGAATGGTTTAGTCGTACTATTTTCTAGGCAACAAGCAGTTATAAAGAAATAGTTAAGTGTATAAGCCATCTGGTGTCTTAAAACTGATTTAAAGATTATGAGGAGAGGTGTTTAACCATGCAATTGGGAAAAAAAAAAAAATCCCAAAAGCCACAAACCTACATGCAACCTCCTCCCTCGACCAGCATCTTTTCTGGTTTGTGAAGATGTCTGCTTCTACTTCGCTACCTCCGCTACCGTTTGAGTAATTCTGCCATTATGCTACAAATGTGATAGAAGTCAGCTTGAAATTTTAGGAAAACCCTGAAACATTCCAAAATTTTATATGGTTTCTCACAACAATTTCTTCCTGTTTTTGGTAATTATGATCTGCACATCTACAACCCTTTTACAAAATTAGTTGAATATCGTCTTTTTCCTCTCCTACACTTACAGGAATTCATGTTCACTGACTATTGCTACAAAATGTTAAAAGAATTGCAATGATGAGCTAGAAAGATAATTTGTATTCTACAAGGAGTAAAATGATTCCTCTATATTTAAACCATGTTAACTGAACTCCACAAGATCTTTTTTGGCATGAAGTGCTACATAATGGTCCAGTGTGCCACTTTGTAAACACACAATATGCCTATCAGTGAATAAAAATTATCTAATTAATTTTTAAAAAGCTGCCAAAATGAACAGTAGGTTTGTATAGTTCACTAGAAAGCATTTGACAGAAAGGGAAATCAAATCAGATTAATTTACATAAGCTGTACGAACAGCAGTGGCTAAGACTGTAGTATATTAAAAAAGCAATTTTGCCCTTGTTTTTGCAAATTATTTAAATAGGATAACCTTAAATATTTTCAAAACAGATGATTCATTAGATTTCTGGAAAGATTAACAGCCAAGCTTTTAAAAGGCAGAACATGCACAGTATAGACTTAACTGAGAATGTTTCACATTTCTTTGAGGAAAGTAACATTTGAGAGAATCTGACAATGAGATGAAATCACTAAAACCAACCAGTTTCAAATAATACCTAATAATACAGTTCCAAGAATATTTTCAGAAAATGTAACAAGTAGCAGTATGCACTTTAATTTCTCCAATTTTTAAGCCCTCTTTTTCCCTGGTTGCAGGAAGAAAAGTCTTCATCTGCTATAGATGACAGCAAAGTTTCTTGTAAGGGAATCCAGTGAAGCACATAAAGAAGTAACAGAAGCAGTTGATGCTAAAAGGAAAGTAACATACGATACTAGAAAAAGCTGTGCAGCTGAAACTCCTACAGTCAGTCTAGACCTGCTACTGAAATAGCACCTACAATCTCCCACATGAAATACATAAGGGAACAGAGAGTACAGTGAAACAACCAAAGAGCAGACAACACTTAATTGGTACAAAATGTCTAGTTTTCTCATTGTAGAAGAGAGCATGTAAAGAAAAAGGGCTTATACAGTGAGTTGCAGTTTGACCTCACCAACCCATTCTCATCATCAATCCAGCATTACCTTGCTGAGAAGAAATATTTCTTTTATGTAAAGATGACATACTTCTGCTATGCTGGGACTGGTGGAAAGGATAGGCTTTGCTTCTTTCAGGAGAGTAGCTCCTGCTGCTGACACTAGAGCCAGATCTGCTGTGCGGAGAATCCCTTCGGCTCCCTGGCGATTCCCTGAAGAAAGGAGAGTCCCTCTTATGAGGGGATCGCTCTCTCATGTAATGAGAAGGATAGAAGCTTTTTCTTCTGAAGCCATCTCTGATGTCCCTTTGAAGACAACAGAAAAACAAAAGTTATTGGTTATCCTTCCAATGTTTGTGGAACAGAAGTAGATAATACAATTGCAACATTTTATGTTGTAAATACAAATAGGTTAGCTGTCCTCTGCAGAGCACATCTGAAATCTTCAGCTTTGTTAGAGTGTTAGGCAATGAATGAAAAAAAAAAAAAGTAAAAAAATAGAAAAAAATATGTATATGTAATTTTTCTCCAGATTTCATTCAACTACTCCATCACTAGAAGCTAATTCCTTTCTATTTCTTGATAATACAGCTAAAATACAAGAGAAAAATGCTCAAGAAATCGGGACTCTCACATTTCATTTCTTTGGATTCACTCCACTTCACCTGGAAATTAAATCTTAATTTAAAATAGCTAAAAATATACATGTAAATATAGCTCACACTATTTGGCTGATTTTCAACTCTATTTTTCTCTTACCCTTAGTTTCAAGGGACTATGTCCCTCATTTGAGAGACACACCCTGCCATGAAAACTATCACTGAGGGATTTCAGTTTATATCCAGCAAGGACAAAAAAGTAAACTGCAGAATATCTATTCTCATGCCTATGTATCCACCCAAGGTCAAACCCTGAATGAAAATATGAAGATTTATACCTACTAAAATGTCTCTGTCTTTCACAATACACAATATTAATTTTGAACTTTACTGTAAAATGCCACAGACTCTCTCATGAAATCCAACTGATTTGAAACCATAATCTAGTAAATACCAAAACTTTATTACACTTATATGTTGTTACTCCAGACCACACCACAATTGTCCTGGTTACCTGCAAATTATATTAACATACATATGCATATAAAGGTCAAAAAAACAGTATCAAATGGAACTTTTCCTAAAGAATCTCAAAGCTAACAAACATGCAAGCGAACACCTACTGAATCTAGACTTGTGACAGCTGCCTTGCTCAGAAGACATGTTGCTAAGAGAAGTAAGTACTTCTCAGCTCCTCCACACCATTGCTAAGTAAAAATAAAGATTTCATAGCATTTATAGCAAGCCAGAATGTATCTTATTTCACTGCTTTTTCTCTCCTATTTCTCATCCTAGTCCTAGTCCTTAAACAAGGAAACGTCTCACAAAGACGAGCAAAGATCTGGTGGTCTCATTTAGCACAAAGTGCCTGTAGCTAATTTTATGTTGGTGGATAAAGGAAAAAAGCCCTCTAGTGTACAATTCCTATAGCTGTTACAGGCCCACATTTGCGACGGGTAACAAAGGACTTCAGTGTGCCAAAGATGTTTTGGAATACTGAAACTACACAGGTAGCACCACAGTAATACAAACTCTATTACACTGATGTGCTTTATAGAGTGCTGATTCACTTTTTGCACAGAAAGCACATCTGCATAAGTGGTTCTGCTTCAGAGCACAAACATCCCACAAGCAACACCGAGGTTATTCTGCAACAGAAAAGTCAGTGGGGCAGGGGCATAGCCAGTAAAAATTCAGACAATTCTTCAGCTTATTTGTCCCATGCCAGATGGAATAAAGTATCAGGAAAATAAAACAAATCTTTATTTTGAAAATTTTCATACGAAACTTAAGTATGAATCAATAGCTGCCAGCCACCCTGGTTTTCAGTAAAGCACCAGTGAAGCAAAGCCAGGTTTTACCGTTAAATAATTATTTCACTGCTAGCAGACCACAGGCATTTTATAGGTATCTTATCTTACAGAAAAGCATATTTTACAGGTCTGCATACCAAAACTGATACAATACAATGTTACACAGGTTCATATCTAAACAGGTGTGCTAAAAATCAATATTCATTTCCTTTCTAAACATCTTTTCTTCTCCTGTTTATTGTGACTCTTCTCCTCAAGTGAGCCAGCAAAAGAAACAATTAAGGAATTGTTAAACAGTACTCCATTTAATAGCCTCTATACAGTAGCCATTGTATAGATACTTACATCAAAGAATGAATCACCCCAGAACACAGAGAAGGATAATCCTCCTGCTTTCTTCAAAGGCCTAAGAGCAACCTGCCAACCTTTGGACACTACTCTTTAGGAAAAGTGTAGATTAACGGGAGACTTTCCGGAAGGAAAGAAGTGAAATTATCAGACTGAGAAAACATGTTTAATGAAGAAATTCTCAAACCCCTTTGTCCACTTAAATTTAGCAAAAAGAAATCTAAAGAAGTCAGGTGAGTTCTCAAACCTATGAGATGCAGCTGAAAATAGAGAACAAATGCTTTTTCTACATTACACGTACGAACATTTCATGTAGCAATAGACTTCAAGCAAAAATTCAGACCTTAAGAATATTAGAAAGATTAGCTCAACACTGAATTAGGTTGTATAGTTAAGTAGGTTTTTTTTATTTATTAAAGAACATGTTGATCAAATATTTATAAGGAATGAGTTCGGTACAGCACACTTTTTCTTCAGTTTCCTTCTAAATCTCTCTCTTTAAATAATCTTATTTATTTTTAAAACACAAGCTTTCTGGCAGACCAGTCCACCACTTTTATGCCCAAAGCATGTTTTTATGAGCAAGTTATTAAACCCTGGTATACAGAGAAGTTTATTATGGAAATGTTTACAAAGCCCCAGCTATTGCGCACATATAATAACTGCTCTAATATCCACATAAGAATTTACAAAATATCATTGAAACACACTTTTAAACAGGAAAACACTTAAAAGCCTCATTCTACAATAACATTATGCACCAAAAAGTAGAATCTCACTTTCATTTTTTAAATTTTCATTTCATCACTCCATGTTAATTCTTAACTGGACCCTATCTCATGCTGAACACTCAAGCCATTAACTATATTAAAATCTGTTTCGGGCAGCATAGCAACAGCACAGCATTTCTGATGTTTTCCATTAAAATAACAAACTACACTGAACAGAACAAAATAAGCATTGTTTCACTTTTTTTTTTTTTCCCTTAAATACTTAAGCTCACATACACCTGCAGTTTGGTAATGAAGGCCCCAATTCAGCAAAGCAGTTAAGCACATGCTTCAGATTCCAACACATACTCAAAAGGTTTATTGAGCGGGTACGATATTTAATAGAGATGCAAAATTTTGTGCTTGGCTGTAACTTTAAAATAGAACTACTGCTCTTAATAACAAATACAGGATTAATCCTTTTTACATAGGATCCCTTTTATCTTTATACTTGGTATTCACATCTCACACTTAGTCCCAAAAGTACAAGTTAGTTCCCTCAGCAGAACTGCAACAGGAAGTATTATTTTTAACCTCCATGAAACTTGACCATTAAGTTCTCACTAAAGCTCATAATTTTGGATGAGCTCCTGAAATTTTATAAGTAAACAGCTATATCCTGATATATCATTCACCAAGGGCAGCTGAGGGAAGAGCACAAGCCTGAGAGTTATTACAGTTAGCCATCAATTCCAGTTTCCTGAAGGAAAAAACACAAATACAGATTAGCAAAGGTACGGCTTTCTGCATACAAGGGAGCTTTTCAGTTGCCAAAGGATCAGAGACACCACCTTTCCTAAGCTACCACTACCACACTGAGTACCTCTGGTCTCATCCCTTCCTGCCATTTTAAGCCCTGCAAACCATTCAGCAGCAATGTTGTGGGAAACTGAGGGCTGCAGGAAGCCTTCTAGTTTACAAAAGAGAGTGGTACAGCTTAAGCTACGTGAAACAAAGACTAACACAAACCGGTACATCAGTTTTATAATTTAAGAGTACATAAAGATAAAATTCAATCACTTGCCGGATGTGAAATGCCTGGAATGGAAGTGTACTTGGGTACATGGAAGCACATCACATGCAATACTGGAAAAAGTTTTGTTTGTAAAGGAATCTTAGTTCACCCTCATTGAATTCATGCTACTGGACAACTGTGTACCATACTTCATGCTTACTATTCTCTTGGATTTCTACATCCCAATACAGACATTTCATCTTTTCAACTAAAACATTAATCTACGATGTGGTCCAGCCATAGAGGATGTATCTCACACTTTTGGCATTGCGCTGAAGAGACTGACAACTCTACAGTACATTGCTGCGGAGCAGAAACTGTAAGTTCTTTCAGGAACTCACAGGAGAGTAAAGTCTATTACCCAGATAAAAGTCATCAGAGAAGTTTATGTGACCCCTTCCACCTGAGAGAGGTTTTTGTTATTGTCAGGAGGATCAAACATTCCATTTATAGGCTTGGGGGCAATTACTAGCCTTGCCTAAAAGTAACTCTCACAATCGTATAAATAGAGGAAATTATATGTATTTCCTAAGACACTAGACTTCAGTGCAAAACGATAAAACAGACAAAATTTGAACCATGCTTCTTAATTCTATACACTTTCCCTATAACAGGCAAGGGGAAGAGGGAGGAAGACTGAAACAAAAATTAAAAAATCCTCTTGCCTTCCTTGTCAGGATACTGCAGAAGCTAACAGAGCTACCAACATGATTCAGATGATGTGGAAAACATTTAATAAAATATACCATACCCCGACCTCTAAGTTTCTTGAAAGATTTCCTGCATTAAACATCCAAAAAGCAAACATGAAGAGTCACGAACACCTCTATTTTTATCACCTTCAAAGTAAATGTAGGGGTGGAAGATTCCAGCCACCATCCTCTCTCCCAGAACTCATTCCTTTTCTTTCCCAACTACGCAGTACATGTTTGTGCAACTGACCAAGAATTTACTTTAGTTCTGCTTTAGAGACTTACTATAATCCCTTGTTATTGTCCAAAGATCTTCATACTGATTTATCATAAGCTAAAAAAATACAGTGAATTACACCATTGTAGATACAAGTAATTGAATCTGGTTCCATCAGCTTTCATTTGAACATTTGAAATGATGACAGATCTCTTATGACAACTGGTTTTCAACATTTTATGACTAACCAAGTAAATGCAGTACTTGTAAGTGATATTTGCATTTGCTTTAAATGAAATTAATTAGGTCTAGACAATGTAATCTTATTAACAGCTTTTCACATGAAAGCATAAGGAAACAGGCATTGCAGAACAGTAGTAAATCTCATGAAGAGAAGGATAACTAGATGTACCAAATGTACAACAAAAACCTAAAATTATATAAATGCTTCATGATTTTTATGCTGCATGTGGTACTACAGAAGTCATCATATGCAAACACCAAAACTCGACACCAATGCCACTTGTCGATCTCACTCAATATGAAAGCTACTACACTCATCTCCCCCCCCGCCTTGGGATGTCATGACAGATCAGGGAATAAAAATTAAGACAACTTGAATATTATAGCAACATTAGAGAGAAATGCCTGCTATGTTCTTCCACTGAAGAGTAAAGCTATACACTTCAGCTGGAACTGGAAGTCAGATTACACTCCTCTATCCTTAGTAAAGAGTATCCTCTTTTCTATAGTTATTGATAATGTACTTTAATAAATTTGCTGGAAGATGAGCCAATACACTGTAATTATATTTAATCTCAAACTCTCTTTCCATTATCTGACAGAGAGAAACTATGGTCAAGCATACAGATTAGGAAATAAAGACTTTGAGTCCAGAAAAAACACAGATTTAAGTTCCAAAGAATTAAGAGCAACCAGCTTTATACAACTGTATGCAGAATAAAGACAAAATACATTAATTAGGCAAATTATGAGCAAATTAGACAAAATAATTGCATTCAAATGCATTGGATCTTGGCTTCTTTTTGAAAATGAGGGCTTAGTAAGACCCTGCAATTCCTCTACAATAGAAAATAAATCATAGGTCTAAAGTTCCAGAGTGTGTATGTGCTTAAAGTGACGGACCAAGATACAAATTCTATTAACAGGTACAGCAATTACAACAGCACAGAATTTCACTGATAAAAATATTTACTGATAGACACTACTGTTGGGCCAGATTGCATACTCTCAACTTTCTGAGCAGCATATCATCCCAGAACAATGAAGCAGTTCAGATAACTAGCTTGAGGAATAAACTTCTCCATATTGTAGCAACTGAATCAATTCCTAAAAAGTCTTAATTCAAAATGGAAACCATTCAACTCTTGTATCTCAATACATAAGCTTAAAATTGGAAGACAGTATCTTCACATAGTCTTATTTTTTTCCTGATACTATAATAGACCAGAGAAACCAGTCATCATTATTGCTTCTAGAAAAAGTTTTAATGGGACAGACCTTCCCAGGTAGGTGCTCACACGTTTACTGTTATCTTGCCTCAGGCACTGGGACCAGCACATGGGAAAGAACTTTA
This sequence comes from Aramus guarauna, assembly GCA_013400195.1. Taxonomy (NCBI): domain Eukaryota; kingdom Metazoa; phylum Chordata; class Aves; order Gruiformes; family Aramidae; genus Aramus; species Aramus guarauna. The sequence goes on along the minus strand of VXBL01005735.1, from coordinate 431,659 downwards.
AATTTCCCTGTGGTACCAAAAAGCCTGGGGTTGATGGGGTGGGAGATGGAAAAAAATTCCCAATTACCACCCAAAGCAAGCATAAAGGTATTGAGAACAAGGGTTTGTGGACAGTAACATACTATGAAATGAAATATTTTTGCACTATATTTTTAGGGGCATAAGTGAATTTTATATTTAGCAAGCTATTACTCTTTTTTCCCAAAGGCCATCTTTAAAATTCTTAAATAGAAGAACCCAGAAACCATGCAATATCAGCTAAAGGAGCTCTTAAGGCTTTTCATCGATATGCCGCAGAATGCCCTTAGTTCATTGATACTGAAGAGAAAGCAACAAGTAGTGTACTATAGTAGTACATACTGATTTGATCAACCCTTGTGGTTGACTTTCTAACACTATGAATAAAAAGCTGCAAAAGGAAAGACCAAGATGCAGAACAGGTTTGTAAGCAGTAATACCTTATGTCAGTAATGCAGACACACAATACCCTTACTATATTCAGTTTTCTTCTCTTTCCAAATATCTTAATGAGATGTATAAATTGGAAAAACACTCCATTTTTCTCTATATCAGAAGAAATACTCCACAAATCACTATGTTTTTATTCTTAATTTAAAGTGAAATTTGAAGCAATTAGGTCAAATAGGTTTCATTTGCTTATGCCCCAAAGTTTTGTAACAGTGGTACAGACTTCTGCATAACAAATTTAAATAAAAGTTAGCAAAATACCTCTGCTTTTGGATTTATCAAAATAAAAAACATTATATGTATATGAAGAAAAATTTAATTGTACATAATGAGCTTTTTCTTTATTTGATCTCATTCCTTCCTTCCAAGTATACAGTTTGTTCAAAATCAGAAAGCCCTGAGTTAAGACAGACATTTCCTCTTCTAAATTACTTAGCCATGTAGCTTTATCTTTTCTTTTTTTTTTTTCCAGTTTGCTTTTTCCTTTCACTTTGCTTACAGTTTATTATCAGTAAATATACATTAATATCTCTTTCCTTTTTTTTTTTTTTAGGCCATTTTCTATATGACAAACAGCACTTACTCAAACATATTTAACAGAGGCAAACCATGCTACTTGGGTAAATTCCTTATTAAAAATCCTTTTGCAACTACTGTATGCATTCAGTTATTTCAGTGATTTACTAACAGTTAATTTTCTAGAGTGCACCTCCACAGCAAGTCATACTGATTCAAAGTGGTGCTGCTACAATCCTAATCTTCTCAACCTTCCTTGAATCTATATTCCTGTTCCATGCATAACCTGGCATTGATTATTTTCTCTCAGGCAACCAAACTGGCAGAAAATCATTTAATTGATTGTGATGGTTTAGCATGCAGGACCAGCTCCTTGAAGAGTACAAACACCTGAAACAGTACCAGGGAGAGGTAAGGACTGGAATGGCACCAGCTTAGATAGTTTTAAACTGCTGTGGAAATAGATTTTTACTGCAGGAAGATCAGTCTCCTTACTGCATTCATGACTTTTATTTATTTATGATAAATAAAATAGGTCCCTTGGCAGAATTAGAGTAGTTAAAGTTAGCATCAGTAAGACTCAAAGAAGTAATACTACTTTAAAAAAAAAAAAATAGAGATACAAATCTAAGCAACACTGAAAACACAATATTCTAGCTGTGAGTAATAAATGTAGATTCAAAGATAAGTTTTTAAACAGAATACTGTTTAACAGAGACAGTTTTTAGTAAGGGATAAAAGTAACAGTAGATGAAGAGAGTTTTTGAAGAAGATAAGTCATTGCTTGTCACTTCAGTCTCCTCTGTTAACATAATCCTGCGCCTTACTTAGATAATCCTTGTGCAAAATTCTTCCAAAAAATGCATCAAGATAAAAATTGTAGAACACATACTGAGTTTACTACCTCATTGAACCTGAATTGGTTTGCCCCTCTACTCCGCTCTGGTGAGACCTCACCTGGAGTACTGCATCCAGCTCTGGGGGCCCCAGTACAAGAGAGACATAGAGCTGTTGGAGAGAGTCCAGAGGAGGGCCACAAAGTTGATCAGAGGGCTGGAGCACCTCTCCTATGAGGACAGGCTGAGCGAGTTGGGGTTGTTCAGCCTGGATTAGAGAAAGCTCTGGGTAGATTTCATTGTGGCCTTTCCATACTTAAAGGAGGCCTATAAGAAAGATGAGGACACACTTTTTAGTAGGGTTTGTAGCAATAGGACAAGGGGTAATGGTTTTAAGCTAAAAGAGGGCAGATTCAGACCTAAATATATGGAAGAAATTTTTTGCGATGAGGGATGTGAAACACTGGAACAAGTTGCCCAGAGAGGCAGTAGATGCCCCATCCCTGGAAACATTCAAGGCCAGGCTGGACAGGGCTCTAAGCAACCTGATCTAGTTGAAGATGTCCCTGCATTACAAGGGGGTTGGACTAGGTGACCTTTAAAGTTCCCTCCCAACTCAAACTATTCTATGATTCTGTAAGTCAACACATTAAAATACCTTTTCCATTCTACTTCAAAATTGCATAAACCTGCTCTCAAGCATAATTTCAAAAAATAATTAGGCATACTCGACTAGGTAAAATAGAACTTCATTTAACACAATGCAACTGTTAAAAGTCAGATTTCGAAAGAGAAAGACATTCCCAGAGCTGGCTGACACAACACAGCTGCGTGTCACGACATCAACATTCAGCTCCACTTAGACAAAAGCATTTGTTAACAATTCACAAACTAATACTACAAAAGCTTCATATACAAGGGAAAGAACCTTGTATGGCCATGCAAATATATCTCATGAATAAAGGCCAAGACTAACATTAAGAATAATTTGTTGGCATGCAAAAATAGCATCACCTTTTAAAAATAGTACCAATGGCATGAGATCATGAAATTGCTTTATTGATAAACTGTTCCTCAGATGTAGATCATAATACACTCAAAACCAGCAGTAGGTGGAAATGGCATATCAAAAAAATCTTCTCTTTGCAGAAAAATGCTTGCATTCATGTAAAGAAACAACATCTAAGCAAAGCTCATCCTGATATTCCCTCCCTCTCTCAATGGGAATTAAACTCCCTGAAATGTTTAGTATATTCAAAATATAACAAACAAGTCCTTGAAACCTAACAGAAGAAGCATTTATCTTCCTCAGGGAAATTACGTGCAAGTCCTCTGTGACAATACTCCCCATCCTGAGAAAGCCATGACTATAGTCAGTAAGCCAATTCACTGTCTCGTCATTGAGATGATTTAGATAGATGCAGTAGTTGTCTGGACTCGAAGGGAGACTCCCTTCTCTTTACCTCCCCACTGTCTCTCAGGACCTAGCTGTTTTTCAACATATTTGTTAGGAAATCTTTCCAGAATAATCAAGTGCTATCCATTATTTCCCAATACAGCATTAACTTGCTAGTTTGATACCATCTACCACCCAACTATAATGCTAACTATGAAACTGGACCAGACAAGATTGCTTTTTAAAGTCTTCTTTAAAGTGAAGTGTTAGTCAAGATCTTACAGTGTACAGGTACGTAATCTTATTTTTAGGTATGTTGCCCTACCATACATTGTAAACAGAGGATGTCCTTACATTTATTAGCATTACGTAAACATCACTGATGAGAAGAAAATAATAATTTTTCCCAAAACGTGTCTAAGTTTTAACAAAAAAAAAAAAAAAATCAATATTATTACAAAATTTAACTGAGTTTGCACACACTACTGAATTTTTCCTTGTACATATATTATAACATACTAATAGCTGTAGTAAACAGTTCTCATGCAATAACTACTGTTAAAAAAATATAATGATGACACTAATTTCATATGACAATTTACAACCTTACAAAAACTGCGGTGACAAACCATTATATACACAAAACAACATAGATCTTTAAAACATAACATAGCTTTGGATCAAATGCAAGTTGAATAAACCTATGATAGCAGTTGAGTACGCCATAAGAACTTCTCATGGATTTTGTTACCAAAGTCAGTGTGTTTACTCTAATTGTTGTCAAATAAATACTTACAAGTCAATTTACTACCTAGCTGTTCTTTATTCAACAATAATGCAGGCTGGGTTTTTAAGGATATCAAAATGTTCTTTGAGATTATAACTATCTGTCTTTAGTCCAAAGACTACTTTGTCAATTCTTTAGAGCCACAACATAGAGAACATGTTTACATGTAACTGAAACTATTCAAAGGTTCAAAGTATAAGAAATACCATACACACAGAATCAGACTGAAATTACTGATTTGTAATCATGTTTTGAAAAACAAGCTTACCCAGTTTTCTCTTATGGCTCTCAGCAGGAGTTAAAACCCAGATTTAGAACCATTCTATGTTTCATATAAAGGGTAAGCTCTACTGCATGAGACTGTATTTTTACAAGCTCAGCAAGGAAAAAAAAAAATCAGGTAGTGGGAAGTTCTGCTAATTTGACAATTCCTATATATGAAAAAAATTGAAATGTTTTGATAAGAAAAACAAAGCTTCTGTGACATCATTCCAAAATGAATTAGAACAGCCAGACTCCTCTGTTATCAGTAACAGTCAAAGGAGTCTCCCACCAGGTCAGAGGAAAAAAAAAAAAAAAAAAATAATCACAGCTCAGACTCCTGTGGGACATTCCAGGTTGAATGGCAGGAATACTAGCACTGACCTGAGAAGCTCATCAGGAGAAACAATTAAGAGAAAAAGAAATTAAATAATCATTACAGGATATATTATGATTTTAAAAATTAAACTCCTTCTTCTCAATCTGAGATGGAGATTGTATAAGCAATTAAATCAGAGTTTTGCAAGATCCCCTAAAAGGAATAAAATTATCAGTAAGCAATTTTTGAAAGCAAACATGTTTTTTAGAATTGGAATGAGAAATTCTGTAAAGAAATAAAATAAAACAGGCCTTTCAATAAAGATCACAGTCAATAGTTACACAAATAGAAATATTCAAAAATTAAAAGCAATCACTCAACTACAACTAGCTGCCAGTGAAAGCAACATTCACCTGACAGAATAACCCCACAATTAGCTCAAACATGCAAAAAAATCCAGTTGAAAATAAGAAGAATTTTTACCTTCTCCCCATATTTTTACATTGTAGGGTCAGGGCAAAAAAATTCTACAAGTGAAAGCCTGTCCACTTGTCTCTCCTTTTCTCTCCATTCTCTCAAGTGACAAATATTTTTGAAGTGGAATAACCACAGTCTTGCTTTGAATGACATTTCTAGTACAACTCTAGATATAAACAAAGCAGGTCCCACCAACATCAATAACAGGAGAAACTCAGTTTGACACAATATTCTTAGTAAGAAAACAGCCAGTGTTCACATATGTAGTTTTAAGTCTCTGGCTTCTAAATTAAATGGAGGTAAGAGATTCATCACAGCAACAAAACCAAGCCTGTCTGAGTTGAAATTTTTTTTACTTTCAATTGCATTGACCTGCAATAGTGGACAGTCCTGAACTGTTCTTGATTATACACAGCCTTCACTACAGGACAGTTTTAAAACATTGTGACACCTGCACAGGAAGGTTCAAGTTCTAAAAATCTATTCAAAATATAAACCCATGGTGCATTAGTAATATGATTAGACATATCATTTTGGCCAAGTAACAAAAGTCAAATTATAAAACATAAATCTCAGTTTGCAAACAAATTGGTTGTCCCAAGTACAAAAGAGCTAAAGAGGCAGTGGAGAGGATAACAACCCCCAGAGAAAATGTAGCAACTACTGAATCAATAAGACTGCTGCATAAAACATGAAGTATAATATGAAGTCATTAAATAATTAGTGTAAACCAGAATCTACTTTAAGTTATCTATTACCTATTATCTTGTTCCAAAAAGCTCTAACCTCCTCCTCCACTCCCCCAAAATATCATAAGCCAAGGTAAACTAATTTAGCTAACAGCCTAATACAATGGGTCTTCTGAACTAAAGATTTCAACAGACAAGTCCTTGCCTGGAGTTGTAGACAGGTATAACGAATCTGTCACAATGACCTATTATAAGGAAACTGTAATTTCGTATATGAATAAACAAGTTACTCTAGTAGTTCGTGTGAATACCTGAGAGATTCAATGTTCTGGCAGAGATTGTATTTATTTATTAAAAAAGGCATGCACTAATGAATACGATTAGAATTCTGCTTATCAATCTCTGTCAAAAGCAAGACCATTTTCTTTGGGTGACTGCCATATGTATTTCCCTCCACACATGTTCTTTAATAAAGAATGAGGTTCTTGTATGGTGTCCCTTAAGACCTGTCAAATACTGCAACAGAACAGCAGACTTATGTACATTTTTAGCACCATCTTATAAATCCCTTTGGCCAAGTTTCTCTTCTATAAGCAAGACAAAGATCAGTTTACATTACAAGAAAGTTTCAACCCAAAGCCTAAAGACCCCCCACAATATAATACACTGTTTTAAATGATTATAAAATATTTAAACAGGTTCACTGTTTCATCCTCTAAAGAATACATATGGGGGGAATGGGAGGGGGAAACAAGAAACAAGCTACCCCCTGTAATTCAAAGGTGATTGCACAGTGATAATGTAAAGGTAACTGCTTTGGCCTTGACACATCTGAACCCTCAATATTAAATCCTGCTTTATTGAGAGAAGAGTCAGTGACCCTTAACTGCTATCTGGAGACCCTCTCATCAATGGTTTTGGTTTAAAATAACCATTCTTGCCAAAGAACAATTTTCTTCACGTAAAATCTTCAGACCACTCCTCTAGAACATCCTGTCCACCACATACTGCACCTGCAAGGGATGAATCACCAAAAGGAAGGGTAGTTCAAGCAGCTATCAGAAAGCCACGATTGCCAGGCTTCTATCCCCCACTTTGCTCCCAATTTTCTCCATGGACTTTGGTAAACACAATCTCACTGTGAAGGTTTATGCATCTACAAAAATGGGGGTATATTATGCTTTATCACCTTAAAAAGGCAACTGTAAGTTTAATGTTCAGAAAGTCACATAAAAATTTCAGAGGAAAGGCAGTGTGCCATTGATTTAAAAGACTTCCAAAACAAAATACAGAACTGACTGATGAATCTTAGCTGTTCACAAATCACTAATTGTTTAACATTGTTTCAACATTTTGCCAGACAGTTTTCTTTCATTTCTAGCATCAAAATTACTTTTTTAATTATTTTTATTACAAAATATTGCCTGTGCACTCCACGGATAAGCAGATCTGCTTTATATGTACAAATGCATTAGTATTAAAGACTGTACTTCCTAATTTCACACGGGACATTAAAACACAAACAACAACCAATAAACAAAATAACACACGTAGTAGCAGCAAGTTTCCTTCATTACCAAAGGAGAACTTACTCATATCAAGAACTTGAGAGGAGATATTCAAAATGCCCTGTGTGAGCCACTTCTCAAGAGCCTATATTATGTGAACCAACATTACTACTGATGCAGAGTACTTTGTCTACAAATATGGCAATCTTTATTTTACAAAAATATGTACCTCGGATAATTTTAAGGATCAAATTTAATGCATGTATAGCTGGGATTTACAAGGGCGTCATTTTGTAATTTCTCTTTGAAGATGAGTCTTGCCCATCTTAAGTTGCCAAGTTTCGCATATTTCACATCTTATGAACTTGGTTTGGCTGAAAAAAAAGAATGAAGTCATGCTCTGTGCACACAAAAGGATTAAAATTTGGTATGACTAAAGTGAACCGCAACTAGCAATGTTCTACAGCATTTCACACTGAAAAGTTCATGTGACTTTATAAAAATGAACTTGTATGCAAAATCCATTGCTATGAGGTCCGTACAGAAGTACTGTAAAATTGGAGTTCTTCACAATATAACAGCATAGATTCCTGCAACTTTTCAAAAAATCTGACATGCATAAAATCATTCGAGTGCTTTGAATAAATGAGTTTGATATATCGCTAAAGACAAGTAATAACACAGCCCCAGAAGTGATCAACATCAGTAAAAGATAAATGTACAAAGAAGTCATGTGTTACTTGATCTTTGCGCCTCTCATAATTTCCAAGTTTCACAATTCTCAGAGCATCAGCGACTAAGACATCAAAACTGTCATCATGTGTGCAGAAAATTCTCTGTTCTCCAAACTAAGAGATTCTGCTTTGATGCACAATTCTTTATACATGCCAACTCGGCTTGAACAGAGAGGCACTTCAAACCAAACTATGACTGTAAGGTTACATAATTCACATCAGTTCCTGGAGTTCAGAAATCCATTAAGAAATCCTTAAGTCAGAAGAAGGGGAAAAGGGCTGGGAACTCATTTTGAAATCTGTGCCCAGCACATCCTCTGAATTAACCGAGTAGTCTAGAAAAGAGCAGAAGGATCAGTAATGCTCAGCTCAATGGTCAACTATCAGCAAATAACAGCAGCTTAGAAGCTGGAGAGTAACTCCACAAGAAGAAAGAAGGCAAGAAAAAAATAAAAAAGACAGCTAAGCCAAGTGGTAGAACCTCAGCAATCCTCTTGTCACTCTTGGAGAACTGCTGCTGGTCAGGGGACACATCATAGCTCAAGCCACAGCTATGCAGCTGCTAAGTAAGCATGCACTTCCTATTTTTAAGGAAAAGGCACGAAGCTTAAAAAAAAAAATTATCCAGAAAAGAAACAACCACAGTGACAAAAAAAACTCACTCCAAAAAAACCTAACAGATGGTTTCTTCAACATAGGAAACTTTCACCCCCCAAAATTCTGCATAATTTAAGGATTTTCAATATTCCAGATAAGCAGCTTCTTTTACTTTGGAAGACTCGAGTGATGTTTTTCAGCATTCCAGAGACAGGGGAACAAAAATGGAAAGAGGAAGAAATCAGACACTACTTTTTGACGGTTAAGTTACCAAAAATCAAAGCAGGAAAATGTGAATGATTAATGCTTCAGAGGAAACGTTAAACATAATATCGACAACACCTTCTTACAGCACATTTTTAACTGCTGAATGAGTTTTTAAAAATACTCAAGAAAACCAATTATTTATGTCAATAAAAGAGTTATTCTTTTTAGAATTTATAGTCACTGTACTGACTACAAAAACCCATTAACTTTACAAGTCTCTTGAGTGTCTTTAGCTTCACAAATCTAACTTTGTATTAAGTTTTAGCCATGCTCCATGCAATTTTTTAAAAAGTACTTCTGGTTAAAGTAATCCTAAATCTCCTACTACTACCTCAAAGAAAAAAAACAAAAATACATACTCCAAAAGAACTTACCCAAAATATGCTTTCTATTTGGCTAAAATGTTTTTGCATTTAATAACTTTTTAATCTCATATTTTACAGCGCAAACATCTTTGAAATGGAAAGTAATCAGCATTTTCACCACAGGAGACAAAATATACCAAGTACTATACTTCAATTTCCTCTGTTGAAATCTACTACATAGCTCAATAGTGAGCAATATGCAAAAAATCATAATTAAGTTTAATACAAAGCATGTAATGCTACAAGTGTTTAGCGGTCTGATCACAGGATTTTACATCCATGGTTATTTACTACTCCTGTGCTCTTCTGTAAAATCAGACCTCTGACATGCTAACACATGTTTCTATAATAAATCAGTATGGCTTCATTCAATTGCAAATACATTCCCATACCCCCGAGTGAACAAGTATCTTTATGAAGTTCTTCCATAGTGTTATTGCAGCTGTATAACAGTTACATATTCTGAAATAGATAATAAAGACTCAGATGGGGCTATCACCTACCACGCAATACATTTTTAAAGCCTTCAACAAAATGAGCTGACATTTCATGCTCACATTTTAAATGGAAGAAATCAGGATGCATTTAAGGCAATCTTTCTGACCACTGGGTGCCACTCTTGTTCCGTGTAAAATAAACTGTCTGGCACTAACTCAGTCTTCTCAGTCTTTTTTTTTTTTTTTTTTTCAGCTTTAAACAATTCTGATTCTTCTGAAGTGGAAGGAAAAGATAGAAGAATTTTTATACAAGTTTCCAAAAAACACTTACTACTTCTCAAAACCCTTTACCGTTGCTTCTAGCTCCAAGAATGCAATTTTGAGAAAAGTCTAGTGCACACAGACCCTTATGGTATATGAAGAATTTTTTTTTTATGAAGTTACGTAATCATCTAGTTACATTATGTCTAAATCATCACATTCAAAGGAATAGATAGCTACTGTAACTGCATAGCCCTATAACACTGTATTGCCATTGCTACTAACAGCTTCATATTGAGTTTGCAAGGCCTCAAGACTGAAGCTTTGAGCAAGCTTGTCAGGCTTGCTCTGAGTTCTTCCTGACCTGCCTGAAGTTTTTTTTTTTAACTTGGTGGAGGTTTAACAGCAATTTTTCTAACTGACCAGGTGTCTATAGCTAACTTGGTTTACTTTTGTTGATCTTTGTATGGTACAACCATAGTTTTATGTAGATAGCCATAACAAGGAGTTATTCTATGTAGAATGAGATATTTATGACTAAGACCATGATGCAGTATAGAGAAATACAAGCCTGGTATAATATCAGACACCTTGAGAAGTGGATACACAGAATGTAACATATAAAAATACAGCCATGAGATGACACTCAGATTAGACTGTTAATATTTCAGTTGTACAAACAATTAATTCTTGTCTGAATATTTAAGGCAAGTTTCATCCTTAATTTTGAGTTTAACACTATCTTGTGCACTTTATTTATCATATCAAATAATCCCATGTCAAACATTATTACAGGCATACATATGTTAAAGCCCTACTGTTTGATACTATTCCTTACATTTCATAGATGGGAACCTAAAGCACAGACTAGGAAGTGCTCACAGAAATGTACATAATGTATGATGGAAGTATCTGCTCATCAGTCCAGCTGAGAAAACAGGGAGGTCAGAACAAAGCTATGCTGAACTTCGTAATCCCATTATCCACCCCACCAACCTTTAAAGTGGCACAGGTATCTTTCCCCTGTATTGTGGCCTCAAGGTACTGCAGTCACAGAAGCAAATATTAGACCAAAGAATTCTCTGAAGTCATGTACAAAGTGTGACTGATCAGAGATGCGCTAAATTACAGTCCCAGACTAACAACCTAAAGATGTTATGCCTCCTATCCTTACTAAACAAATACTAAAATGACTTTCATGTCAGACCATTTATTTAATTTCTATTTCAAACAATACAACTAGGAATTGCTTTTCCACGATCATCTTTTACTTCAATATATGTCCTTTCCCACATCACTGCCATTTCACTGCTCTGCTCTACAAACTGTTTTGGTAATAAAGAAAAATGCCCCAAACAGTTCCATCCTACACATGGCACTACTGTGATATCTTATAAAATACCTGTATTCAGGCTGTCGACTTATAGGATGATCATCCCTTGGCCATCTGTATCCTGAGTCATCCTGCAAAACACACATGCAAAACAATTGCGTGACGTGTATCTTAACATCAGATGTCAGGTACAGTTAGTTGCCAAATGGTACTTATTTACGGCAAAACCAAAGCACTTAGTGAGCTAAAAGAAAGTATTAATTATTCACAGCAAGGTTCCTCTCTGTTTATTCACTCTACCCCATTCCTCTTATTTTCTTCCTCTATCAATACTAAAGAGAGCAACTTTGAAATGCTGTACAAAACACAAAGACTACAAAAAAATTTCCAAACTATACATAGGTCCTGAGTTTAAAAAAAAAAAGCCTCATTAAAATGTAAATTATCATCAATAACTTGGAATTACAGAATTTCAAACAGCTGGGTTGGAGAGCGCAACAGTAATGAACTTTGAAAGACCATAAATTTTGTACGTAAATGTAGCTACTGGAAAAAAATATGCGTTCAGCATCATGATGGAATTTAAATAAGCGAACAAGTGTGCAAATTAGGATAGGTAGACAACATTCAAGAAGTTGCATGTGCAATGACCTGTTAAATAGAAAGATTTTGCAATCATTCTTCTATTCATCCAGGTAACTGCACTGCATTACAGAGAGGCCTTTTGTCCACTTTTGTTTCCCCCGTTCAGACTCTGAGCTTTCCACAGTGCTGGACAAGGGCTCTCTTCTAAGTCAATAGAGTAGCTGGGAACAACAAGCAGCAGCAAACAGGTGTTACTACATAATCACAAGAGTCTTAGAAGCACAGTAATTGCAAAAAAAGCACCAAGTATCAAAACCTGGATGGTTTTTCTATTCATTCTATTTCAGTTTATGAGAACAGAAGTAACATCAATGCTCTACCTGAAATAATATTTTAGTTATTCAGTATTCAAGCATTAATGAGAAGATAAACATCATAAACATGCGAGAAGAATCACCTTACGTACACCTCGGTGTGGAGGGCCACTTCTTCGGTCATGGGCAAAACTACGACCCTCTTCATAGTCTCTGTACTCAGTGTGACTGTAATCATCATACCGACCGTAATTCCCATCCCCAGGTCTTTCAAGCAGTGGTGGTTTCTTGGGCATAATGTTTACTACTCTATGGTAATCATCCTAAACCACAAAACAAACAAGATCATATTGTTTTTAACAGCTGGAAATCTGTATTGAATACACAAAACTAAAACTAACAAGTTATTTCTAAATATGGGACTATAATAATCTTAAAGCTGAAATAGCACAGAGGAACAACAAACATTAAAAATCACACCAGTCTGATGGTGGAACAACCTATTAAATCTACTCGGACGCTGTTCAGATGCAATCCTTAGGCATTACAAGTTTAATTAGAGAGGGAAAATTTTCAACCTGGCTTAACTTTCTTTTGAAAGCTGAAAGCAGTAGCATCAGCTACTTTCTTTTTTTAAGCAATAGCTACGTGTATTTCTCAGAGACTTTATGTTAACTTAAGAATGCAATAAAGAAAGTTACACCTGTAACGTCTATAAAACAAAGAACCCATTTGAAAATACTATCTATTTTCTAAATGTCAATAACATCCTCTACACTACAGAGATGATAGGGAAGACAGTCCTTGCTCCATAATCTGAAGAGATAAGCACCTTCTCAATTCAATGCAGTAGGTGATCTGAGGATTCCAGTGACAGAGAGAGTTTTAACACTCTTACTTTCTAAACACAAGTTTTGGATAGCTTTTTGCTAGAATGCAAAATTAATTTATTGTATGTCCTTCAAATAAAACATCATACACCATTTACCAATTAAAGAAATACTGTTTATTAAGCACAAGAGATACAAATTCAATTTACTAGAACAAAGTATTATATAAGCCAATTGTAAATAAAAAGCAAACGAAACCATGAATCCAAGACCTTGTATTTTAAGTCTTCTTCCATTAGCGAGATATTTTCTCTATGGGCCTTAAAAACACAAGCTATAAATGCAGAGACTCGAGTTAGCATGTGAAATTTGGAGGGAGGGGAAGATACTCAAACTAGTTTGTTTTTTTTTTTTAATAGCAGTAGTCCTCACAATCTAATGCACCAATAGTTTTTGTAGAAAAATACATAACATTCACAAACTACCAAATACTATCATGCAAAAAAAAGTCCCAATTTCAGAGACCACCCAACAAATTCACTAGAGGGCAATCCAAAGCCAGCCTACAGCCATACTTGTGCAAAGTCGAGACTACATACACATTCGTACACAGTCACAATGTTTGATCTACCCTTACCTCACTGAACATCCTCCACATGTTTGGGTTTTTGTTTTTTTTTTTTTCAGTTTGGTGCCTTACAAAGAAGATGTGCTCTGAAGCTAAAATAAAACTGCTCTGTGCTTTAACCTCACCCAGAAGTCCCCATCACATAACTATATTGACATTCAGGACGGTTACATGAAAACTCAAGGCACACCCACTCAGGGTTAATTGTGCCAAGTGCTTGCAACTTTTTGTTGTTTACCAGCATCTGAAAGCATGTGTTTCTACTACAGTCTATAGTCGATACATAATTAGCAGCTGGTTTAGATTAGGACAAGTCTCTTGCTCTCTCAAACAAGAGATACTTCATTCTGTATCATTGGTATGTCTCGGTTCCAACATACTAACCTATCATCAAATGCTAAGCACATTCATAGATTGAATAAACTAATTCCATTTTACTTGTTTAGTCAAAATTAAGTCAGAACTTTATACATGGACACAGATACAATGGCACAGACTTATAAGGACTGAAACTGCCTGCCAACTATTTTGAATCAGCAGAACTGTATAAGGACCTTCATATTCATCTTTCAGCAGGGCAGACAGACACCAAGTCCTGGTTTGCCCAACTACTGTGTATGTTGTTTTGGTGCAGATGGATAGCACTGATTGTGATAAATGACTGTATTCTGTCATACCCAGTTCCAGACAAATGCAATATAAAGCTAGCTATCTAGTTAATTCTTGCATCAAAATGAGTGCATCACATCTTTTAAGTTCTAAAGTAAATTTTCATAATGCTTACACCATGCATTGTTCCCTGGACAGCTCGAAAGACTAAATGAATTTAGGAATGTCACTGATGCAATGGTTAAATTAAATTAGCAATGTGTTAGTCAAGTCAAACGTTGATTTTTAAAAAAAAATAATCTGAAAATACATTCTGCCTTTCCTTGTGTCCTATTGCTGATAAATACTTTGGAGAAGCAGCTGACTAAATACCCTGTGCAAACTTATCTGATTTCCAGTTTGCTGAAAATGCAGAGATTTTGTTGTTGCCTGTAAAGAGAGTTAAAAACATCACAGAGTAGCCAAACGCTAATACACTACTCAATAGAGAAGACTAGGTAACTAGTTATCAAGTTACCAACACTTGTATGCTTCTAAAACAACAAGCTGAAAATATGGTAGAGGCAACCCAAAAACTATGCTAAATCAGCTGTGCTATTATTCCAATGTTTAAAAGAATTAAAAGAAAAGTCAGATAACAGGCACAGGTACCTGAAATTTTATTTTGCCAAATGTACGTTGCACAGCATATAACTAGAACTTCAAAAATACTTTTTGATATTTCTATTTAAGGTGTAATAGCTCAAAAAACAAAGCTACAATTTGTTTTCTCTCTTCTTTAGACTTCAAACACAGGAAAAAAGAAAACAAAATAACTTTACCCAACTCTGGCACAGAGATTTTCTAAAAGCATTTTAAAGTTATTCTACAGCACAGAAAGCATAGCTTCTGCATTTGCTTTCACACCATACAGTAAAAGTCTCCACGCCTATAAACTAAATTTCCATTGACATTCTTCTTGATAAGCATTTCCCTTCAAGGCTCCAAATCACAATTTCTTTAGCAAAGATGTATTTTCAACATTTGTTATAAACATTTCCTTCTAGACTTTAGGCATCATAATAGAAAACTGCATTGGTGACAAGAATACTGAACATAGGCATTTTACCACCTCAGATCACTTCAAAGACATATTAACATTAAAAAAAAAAGTCTGGGGAAAAATATAAAAAAGTATGGCCTTTGGTTCTCCAGAAGTTATTAAAAAACTTGTGTTTAATAATACAAAGAATTACACACACTGCCCCAAAAAATATCAATTTATCAAAACACAAATATTCTAAACCACTCTCAATAGATTTGAAAAATAAAAAACTACAACATTTAATTTTGTAGGCATCCCATTATCTCTGTGCAGATGCATTTGCTAGATTGTTGATTTAAGTGAATGAGAAAAGAACAGAACTTGAGGTATACTATAAAATTAAATATGTACATAAATCCAGCTCTTACGGTACAAGTCATGATACAAAGGTACAGTATAATAGTATAATGCTACAGAAACATACTATACACTTACGTCAGGATGAATCCTTGGAGGGAGGCGTTCTCTTGGAACTCTTTCATAGTCATATCGCCCTTCAGACCACATTTCGTCTCTTCGATATGCCACTAAAGACAATAGAAATCCATTTATCCAAACCCAGGCTCATTATGAATAGACAAAAGGATAGCGAATATAGAAATAAGGGTTCCAGGAGTTCTCCCAGTGTAATGTATTATGCACAAGCCCTGTACATGTACTTTTTTCTTTTAATTAGCCCTTTTAAAAGTAATTCTATCTAGCTATAGAAAGTAATTAATGAACTTTAAGCAAAAATAACTCACAGTATGTGCAAGAACAACTGGAAATTAGTGCAGTATAATCAGTAAAATTACAGGACTTACAGATACTATAAACAGCTCTATTGAAATATATGCATATTGCAAATACCAGCTGTACATATAAATTCATACACACATACTTTATATCAATTTTGATATTGCTCTGCTAAAACCAGAGGATTTCTTTTTAAAAAGGAGTTCAACTCCTATTTATTAGATTGAAGAATTTCTACTTTTTATGTAATATAATAACTTTGATTGAATTATTTCATCATCTCAACCATCTTGAAAGAGGTTAAAACACAACACATCATTCAGTTAGTACAAAGCTCAACATTTTGAATACGTGAATGAAATGCATTCTTCATATGCAGATTTTTTCCTGTTCTAAATTGGGAGCCAGCAGAACACACAAATTCCTCTTTCCAGAGAAAGGTCACTTTCAAAGTCAAAATTAGTAACTAAATACAGGTGGAAACAAACCATCACCATAAGAGATTCAAGTCATATTGAGTTAGACAACACAAACTTGAGGAGCTGAAACTTTTCTGATTATTATGAAAGTGACAAATGATACACATCATTGAAAACAGATAAGAAATTGCTAGAATTAAATTTTTCAGTTTCTCTTCACAATGGTAGTTCTAGCTATTAAAAATAATAAGAAAAAGAAACAGCAGGACATATTCAGAAGGAGAAATAAATAACATTATCTACTTTGACAAAATAAAAACACTTAATGGAAATAGACTTATGAGGCTATATAAAAAATTATTACAGATGTTAAGAATCCACATGACAAAAAGGTATGTTAACTGTAAACAGAGGTAGCACTCTCAGATACGTATTTTTGTGAAAAACAATGAACACTTGCATACTTCTTTTCTGTCAGCTTTAGCAACTCTGCTTCTGAAGACCCATTCAATTGCCTACAAGAAGAAAAGAAACTGAAGTTAGCAAAAAATGCATATATATTCATAATTACATTTTTCTTTTAAGTAAACCAAGCATTTAAAATCTAAATCCTATGACTGCCCATCTTCATGATCTGTCTGAATTAGTACAGAGTAATTCACTGTTGGATTACAGATCCAACACTTCTCTAATAAATTCCAGAGTTTTCTTTTCCTTTTATCATCTTTTACTCACTATCTCAAGTCTCATTTTTTCTTCCATTTGTTAGGAAAAGCTTTTGGAAACTACTGTAACTGCTTTCTTAAAAACACTCAGAAAAATATTTCATATTTTAACTTATATTTAACTGTCTTTCAATACCATTAAGTAGAGAAAAATAAGACTCAGTTGCATGTGATAAGAGGTTAACGAAAAGTTTGATTTAACAAATGCTTTTCCTTTGGTAATAGAAAGTAAATGCTGATGAAGTAGCTCTTTCCTCAACTGTAATAAGTCTTTCTGTTGAGAGACTTTGACCCTAACATTGGTACAAACAAACCAGAGTATCCTCTTAAAAAGTTGTGCCATTTTCTAACAGATTTCACCTTAAGTACATTCCATAACCAGGACACAGGCTTGTCTGATGTAGCCACAGATTATAAATCAAAAGCTGACTAAACAAACAGTTTGGTTAATCCTGGCTTTGGTAACAGCTAGAGAGTCTGCTGTCCCTGTCCTCTGGGTGCTCCATGTAACAGTTACTAATTCTGAAACTGTTGCTCATATTGGTGTATCTGTTGGTCAGGCGTATCCCTCAGAAGCACTTTGCTGGCATTTTTATAGTAACTGCTTCAACTTTTCTTTATCCTCTACTTCAGTGACTTTTGCTAAAGCCTTAAAAATCCTTACAGGGGCTACACGTGAATTAACTGTTCTTAGGCCAACTCTGCACCCTGGGAAGGTGCCCCATCTGCTCTTACACTGTCCCCACAATCCCTCTTTTCTTTGCATCTAGAATAGTACCTGAATACTCCTGTGTATGTACATGTACTCCTGTACATGTACCAGAAGGGACAGATTTAGCTGAGGCAAGACAAAATCATTACAAAATCACAGAATGGTAGGGTTGGAAGGGACTTCTGGAGACCGTCTAGTCCAGCCTCTCTCTGGAAGCAGGATCACCTTGAGCATGTTGCATAGGATCATACCCAGGCAGGTTTTTAATATCTCCAGAGAAGGAGACTCCAAAACCTCCCTGGGCAGCCTGTTCCAATGCTCAGTCATCCTCAGAGTGAAGTTTTTCCTCATATTCAGATGGAATTTCCTGTGTTCCAGTTTGTGCCTGTTGCCCCTCGTCCTGTCACCGGGCACCACTGGAAAGAGTCTGAGCCCATCTTCTTGACATCCACCCTTTAGATATTTACAAGCATTGATGAGATCCCCTCTGAGTCTTTTCTTCTCCAGGCTAAACAGACCCAGCTCTCTCAGCCTTTCCTCCTAAGAGAGATGCTCCAGTCCCCTAATCATCCTCGTAGCCCTCCGCTGGACTCTCTCCAGTAGTTCCCCGTCCTTCTCGAACTGCGGAACCCAGAACTGGACACATTACACTGGAACACTGTGATGCACTCTTCCTCAAAACACTTTGCTGTTGGTCCCTCATGCCCAGCCCTCGCCCCACGGTGGGCCATTCCTTCTGTCCATACCCACTCACAGCTGCTCCCACCCCTGCTTGTCCACAGCCCACCCACCGCTCACGTGCACGTAGACTTCAGGACCTGATGGTGAGCCTCACTTGCTTTTTTAGACCAACAGCAAATATCAGAAGCTGGATTCAGGTAAGGTTTTCAAGTGGATTGTTTTGGTTTTTTTTCTGTGCATTTTGACAAATACAGTGGCATCCGTGCCCTGCTGCCTGCAGCATTTACTGAAATTGTTAACTGAACACAACGTTTAAAAAGCAACAAATTTCAGGTAAGAGCCACTGAAGCTAGGTGCAAGCTTACACATCGTGCTGCTCTGTCAGTCAAGCCACCTCCAGCATACCAACACATCGCTGTCAGCAGGCACCAGCACTCACATACAGGCTCTGTTAGATTATCAGGCAGCAACACTGATAAAAACACTCCCATATTTATTACTGTCGATGGACCACTGTTGATGAAATTAGCAAGAATTATCACCAGTATTCTGACAAAACAAAAACACAAGCTGGAAGGAAGGTAGAGATATACTATCACAGAAACCAATGAACTGAAGAAAAAAAAAAATACACAATTACCTCAGACAAGAAGCAAGCACGGATGAAGGTGGAAGAAAAATCTCAAAAGTGAGAATATTTTGCATTTAGAAGAATGAAATTAAAATAAATTTCATTTAAAAAAATGAAAGAAATTAAAAGAAAATTAACCAGATAGAATCAACCATCAAGTATACTGCTCAAAATGCTGGTAAGGAAAAAAAAGTAGGAGGAGACTAATTTTACATAGAAGACTAAACAGACAAATTCAACTGGGACCAGAGAGGTGCAATTGAAAATACCAGAAGGAAAAAAAAAAAGTTTAAAGGGAGGATAATACATTTCCTAGCATCATGAGCACATCATCTGTTTCTACAGAAAAAAACCAAATCCATTTCTTAAACGATGTGACCTAACACAGCTTTAATAACAACCATGAAGAGACTAAACTCAGGATCAATATGAGGAGATTCCATTAACAAGGATTTGAGAGATCAAACCTCACATTTACTACGCTGTATTGAGATTCACCTGCTCTCTCAGTACAAAGTTGTTCTAAAACAAAGGTTAAAAAAAAATATTTTTGTTTCACACCTAACACTAATGGCACTCACATCGACTGTTTTCTATTAGCATATACAGCAAAGGTAGTTGATATTTCTTTAATATCATGGCATACAATCACTTGCTATATTAAAAAACCTCTTCCTATTTTTGATCAGAGGTGACTGTTTTCCCTAAAGCAAGGCATTTATTTTCTCAAATAAAGACACTCCAGCATACACAGAAGCCCACTGTGGCCAGGTGCCAAGAATGGTTTTGCTCCGATTATCACAGCACTATGTCTTGCTCTATGCTAGTATAACTTATATAATACAAAAGAGGTTTCTTCATCAAGCAGATTACATGGGTCACTTAAACTTTAGATTTTGGTTTTTGTACAACTGGGCTTTCTTCATCAACCATTAACTTCTTTTTTGCTTTCAAAATAATAATATGCTAAGAAAAAGCTGACACATTTGCAAAAGCACTCCAGTATTCTGCAATATTTTGTACATGATTCTTGTCTGTTTACACTTACTTGCAACATTAATTTTCATCACAGCTAGAAATACCTACTTCTCCAGGATCCATAATTTCCCAGTGTGTGTTATCAACCTTCCGCAGAATCTACATTTTTGTTTCAAAAACATACAGCTTTCTAGCCCAGATGGCTACATCTTGCCATATGTGAACAAAGCATAAAACCAACGCTGTGCTGAAAATGCAGAGGCAGGCAGCTGCAGTATCTCTGATGCTACTTGGATATATCTGGTTTTATACTGTTACTTTAACAAACAGCAGAGATTGGCAAACGAGGACCAGTTCTGTCTCTCCTCCGCTTTGAAAAGCTCTCAAACAAAGCTTAAACATTTTTGTGTGAGTAAGACCTAGGAAAAATGCTTAGAGAATTGCAATTTATTAGAAATATCATGGCCAATTTTGCAACGATTGCTGCTTTGAGGACATAAAGATAGAAAACATTGCTCTGTCTTCCAACAATTAGAATCTGTATTTGATAGTGCTTCAAAGATACTCCAGTATCTCCTACCTAGACAGGAGGCAAAACAGATAAAACTGAGTTTGGGGGAAAAAACCCTAACTTCCTCCTCCTCCTCCTCCCCCCATATTTGGGACAGGCAGAAAACATCGAACAGACATAGTCCTCTATTGATAAGACGAAACAGCAGAAGTGTAAGAGCAGAAGGAAAAAACCACCATGACTACGTAAAATACTGTGAGGGAGGCATTGAGAAAAAACAGGGATAGAAAGACAATCCATCTCTTCCTAATAAGAAATATTAGGCTATAACATTTTCAAAAGCAATTAGAAGACTGCAACAAGTCTAGGCATGTTCAACCTAGATACCAAATAACCTAAAGAAAAATGCTTTCTTCCAATCTTTCCTGACCCGTTCACAGTAATTTTGATTTAAAATAAGAGAAAGGGGGAAAAAAGTAGAAAAAAATAGGAAAAAACTTATTTAAGAAAGCACTGACCACAAAAGTCAAATTAACTCCCACCTCAAAAGGAAAAAAAGCCAGAAATACATAAGCTGAATAAAATTATTAACAGCAGCATTCTGATGAGGATTTATAATCCCACTGGTTCAGTTTTCTTATGACATCGTTCTAATATATCACTGGGAACAAGAGAAATGGAGGCAATGTGTTGGGGGTATATTAATACAATGACTGATGTATTAGCGCTTATCTTTGCCTGAACACCTGCAGTTACCAACGTCCCATCCTTCATCAGTGTCAATACTACGAAAAGGATGTTCTGCTAGGCTGTGATGGGGCTGCTATGCTAGCAACGTCAATGCAAACAACTGCATGGATCACCGCCTCCACCGTGCTTTTTCTGTCTCGCAGCACAAACATTTTGACAACAAAATGTCAGTTAGCCATACCGTTGTCATAGCAGGTCAAAACTTCAATGCTTTCAACTTTTACACTTTAAAGTACCAACCAATTCTGAATATTTCACCCAGGGAAAATCAATGTATCAAACCCTACTCATTACTTGCTCAGATTCTGTGGGTTTCCACATCTTTGCCTGTCTTTCTGATGGAGTGTTTGTTCCCTTGATGTCCCACATACCTCAGATAAAGAATTACTCTAAGACTACCCACGAAAACTGTAATGCATGGTAAAGAGCCTACTTAAGGAGTATGAGTGAGAACAAAGAACCACGGAGAACAGACCTAAAGCGTTTAAATATATTACAGAACATCCCATTGTTAAGCTAATCATAAAGATTTATTCTAGTACTCTGAAGTAGAATACAGCTAAACTAGTATTCTAGTTCTAGGAAATCAGCTAAGTGACACACTTCTGCCTTATTTACCCCTCTAGAAACGTAAAGACACTGATGCTGCACCATCACACACTCAGGGCACCTCACCGAAAGTGTTTACAGCGGGATGTATAGAGCCTCCAAACATTTATTCCTAGATATTAAACTTTAAAATAACTCTCAGAAGTGTGCAGAAGTAGTAACGTCTTTCCCTTCAAAACAAAAACACAAAATGAAAATCAAAATCTTCCGTCACGCGTGGGTTTTGGAAAGGATTAAGAGGTGAGGTTTACAAAATTCACCCCCGGAGCTGGCCCAGGGGCGGCCTGCCCAGAGGAGGCTATCCTTCCCGCCCTCCTGCCCCGCCACTTCCATCCACCCCAACTTCTGGGAAGCCCGGGGAACCCACGGGCCCCGCCCCACGAC